>OX467719.1:25016271-25616271 GCA_950111635.1 Agelastica alni | reverse complement strand
CTATCGGGGAGATGATTGCATGCAATGGTTCGCCGACCAATTGTCAAATTTAGCCAGTTTTATTCAATCAAAAATCAAAAATATAATCCCAATGGTGAAAAAGCCTGATGTCATTAATGCCAAGGTATGTCACATATGTGAAAAGCCTTTTGGTATTAAAGATATTATTGTTCGTGATCATGATCACTTTACGGCAGCTTTTCGGGGTTGGGCGCATCAAGTATGCAATTTACAATTTCAAAAATTATTTATTGTGCCAATTGCATTTCACAATCTTTCGGGCTACGATAGTCATTTTATTATAAAAGACATTGCCAAGCGTGGACAAGTGAGTGTACTTCCCGTTAATATGGAAAAATATATATCATTTACTCAATACGACTCGGAGACTAACATCAAATTTAGATTTATAGATTCTTGTAGATTTATGGGGGCCAGTCTTGACGAATTGGTGAGCACTCTAAAAGTCGAAAACTTGCAAAATTTAAAAAAAGAATTCAGCTATTTAAATGAAGAAAATTTTAAATTAATAACAAAAAAAGGTGTTTTCCCCTATGATTATATAAACAACTTGGATAAATTAAATGACATTCAATTACCATCTAAAAAACAATTTTACAATAAACTAAATGACGAGCATATTAGCGAAGAGAAGTATGGTCATGCGCAAAACGTTTGGCAATCGTTCGGGATTAAAAACTTGGGGGAATATAGCGACTTATACCTTCGCACAGATATCCTTCTTTTGGCAGACGTTATGGAAAATTTTAGAGAGACTGCTTTGAAAGTTTATGGTTTAGATCCGGCATGGTATTATACTATGCCTGGGTATACGTGGGACTGCATGTTAAAGTATACTAAATGTAAACTCAAACTTATAAAGGATGTGGATATGTTATTGTTCATTGAAGCGGGTATTAGAGGAGGAATATCGGTTTGCAATAATCGATATACGGAGGCAAACAATGAGTATATGGAAACATACGATTCCACCAAGCCGACAAGTTATCTATTTTACCTTGATGTTAATAATTTGTATGGGTGGGCTATGTCTCAACCTCTGCCATACGATAACTTTCAATGGGTGGAAACAAATATTGACATCTCTCAGATACCTGACGATGCAGAAGAAGGATACATCCTGCAGGTTGATTTAGAATATCCTAAAGAGTTGCACGATTTGCATAAGGACTTTCCCTTTTGTGCTGAACACCGCGTACCACCCGGATCAAAATTACCGAAATTAATGACTACACTACATAATAAAGAAAAATATGTTATACATTACCGAAATTTAAAACAGGCTTTGGCGCATGGTTTAATACTTAAAAAGATACATCGCGTTTTAAAATTTAAACAATCTGCATGGTTGAAGCCCTATATCGAGCTAAACACTCGTTTAAGGACTACAGCTACCAGTTCATTTGCAAAGAATCAGTTTAAACTCGCGAACAACGCGGTGTTTGGCAAAACAATGGAAAATAAACGCTTACATAGGGTAGTAAAGTTAGTAAGTTCATACGAGGGTCGTTACGGGGCAAAAAATTTAATTTCTAGCGCGAGATTTCACAATAGATCAATTTTTGATGAAAATCTAATGGCTATCGAACTAAAAAAGTCTGAATTACTTTTCGATAAACCCCTATATATTGGAATGTCCATTCTCGATATTTCAAAAACGCGTATGTATGATTTCCACTATAATTTTATGCTCCCCACCCTAGGGGTGAACAATTGTATCATAAACTACACCGACACCGATAGTTTCTTCTACAAAATAATGAATATCAATGTTTACAAAGACATAATCGGTAGGTATATCGAAAAATTTGATACCTCCGATTATAGTGGAAATAATATATACAATATCCCGTTACTTAACAAAAAAATACCGGGTCTTATGAAAGATGAAGCCAACGGCAAAATCATTACGCATTTTGTTGGGTTACGATCAAAAATGTACGCGTTTAAAATTCAGGGAGATAAAAACGTCCCTAAAAAGTCTAAGGGGGTAAAATATAATGTTGTCAAAAATAAATTGACGTTTGAAGATTACGTAGATTGTCTTAAAACATTTAAACATAAAAATATTACACAGTGCACAATTCGATCCTATAAACATGACGTATTTAGCATAGAACAATCGAAAATTGCTTTAAGCCCTGAGGATGATAAAAGATATTTAATTTCGGGATCATTTAACACGCTACCATGGGGTCATTACAGTATAGAATAATTAGATTTAGAACCATTTGCGTAGAGATATAAAAAATAATAACTTTACATATTCCTCATTCCTGATATCATTAATTTTATAATTTCATTCTGTTCCACTTTTATAATTAAAAAAAAAAAAAATTATATGTAACCTATTTTTATGTAATCTACTGTGTAAACTAAAATTATGTAATTATATGTGTAAGTTAATAAAAAAAATTGTTTTATTTTTGAGTTTTATTTGAGTGTAAAGAGAGATCGATATTAAAAAAACACATGCATAAATCAACAATTTTATTAAAAAAAAAAATACAAATTATTCGTAAAATGAAATTAGCTTTGATAGTAGAGATTTTAATTGTTCCTTCAAACTTTGACTTGTGTCAATGTCACTTGATATTCCATATCAGCAATGACATCAGTTATTGAAAGACCAATTGTAATTTTTGCTGTCGAACATTTCCAACAGCTCGTCTCCATCAGATGCTAAATGATGCTGGTGGTGATGGTGTTAACTCGACGTCACTTACATCTAGCATACTAGCACTATCTTGACTCGACATAGCTAGATACAAACTTGAATGAGACTAAAATCAACTTCATGCATATATTTATATCCCCCTCCTTCTTTACCAGACTTATCCGAACTGTGATTCTTGATGATGGAGATGAAAAGGCCCCCCTGACTGCAGAACTTTGTTCGTGTTTTCCATTCTATACTAAATCGACGTCTTCTATCCAACTGTTATGTTTTTTGTCGAGTCCTAACCACTTGACGTACATTTTCTTTCCCTTTCTTCTCAATACTTTTTCTATGAGGTAAATGTCGGGATTCTTGGTTTTCTGCAATTCCTCCTCATAGAAAGCACCGCTGATTGGCTGACCATGCATGTCTTCGAGTAAGTATGTTACAGGATTGGTTATTTTAACTTTAATGATTTTGAATAACTCTGTCGTCCAATTTGGCGTGTACCCTTTTTCGAAAATATGTTTGGACTTGGATATCCGCACGATATCATCAACTTTGAGCTTACGTGGACCAGCAATTTTTAAATGACTATATCTCTGACGTAAAATCTCTTTCTCGTTAGACTTGTTCACTTCAGTAGGTTTCAATCTAGTCCTACTGTGCTTGGTGTCATTATATTGTTTGGTAATTTTTGACAATACATCAATCCATCTGTATTTTCCATTCAGACTAAAATACTTGTAGAGTTTATTTTTGAGTGTTCTTATCACCCGTTCAGCAATGGCAGCCTTTTTCACAGTGAATGTATTATAGTGGTTTATATTATATTTTTTCATCAAGTTCTGAAATTTAATATTGAAAAATTCTTTTCCTTGATCTGATTGCAGATTTTTTGGTATACGATTAGCTTGGTGCAGTATATCCGCAAAAGATTTAGTGATCTCTTCACCCGTCTTAGTTTTGAGTGGGCGTGTCCATAGGTATTTAGAAAAACAGTCGATAACTACCAAAATCATTTTGAAACCTTTATTTTGATGTGCATAAGGTCTCATTTCGGCCAAGTCAATTTGCCATAAATCATCTAAGCCCTTGATGATAGTTCGTCGTCTAGGGTAAGTCTTGCGGGCTGATGCATGAAGCTCATCAACGAGTTGAATCTTGTCTGTTGAAGCCATACTATCAAAGGGTATTTTTACTATTAAGTCTATTTATTGATCCTTCGATATTTTTCAAGGCATTGATCATTTGATTTTGTAGTGCATCAATGCGGTTTGTAGAACTGTTTGCGTGACTACTGATTTTTTCATTAAGTTTCGTATTAAGCTTATCAATTTCAACTTTACTCACTTTTTCATCGAGTACCCCTCGCACTTTTTTAGTATATTTATCAATGGCCAACTTGAAATCAAATTTAATTTGTGATATCACATCATCTACATACTTTTTCGTTGACATATGTTCACTGGCCGTTGGAGGGTTCCTCGAAATGAATTCTTCAAATTTATTTATTTTGTTGTCAATCAAATTCAATGCATCAGTTAAATTCTTTATCATAATATCATGTGATACAAATTGTTTTCTCAAATGAGTCAATTCAATAATGTTATTGCTAGCTTCATGTGGAGCATATCTGTGTCCGAACTTGTTCAGACTCATTGTTCAAATGACTCATCATTGTCAGTGTTATTAGTATATATAGCCAGCTTCCCGAAGTTCATTGATTATGGCAACTATTTCATTATCGAGTGAGGTGTTTCCAGCTGCCTTGGAAGCTATCAACAGCTTCAAACGATCAACGAGTTCATTTGGATCATCCCAATAAATATACTCCACCGGTTTTTCATTGTACGTTAATGTCAAACCATTACCAGTCGTTGAACGTCTTCTACCTTTTCGCAACTCCATTATGAGCGGTTTTATGATTTATGTGTATTTCCATCTCGTAGAACCTTTGAGTCTTCCATCTTTATTAATATAGCGATCACTCAATTTCAATAGCGCCCTGTAAGCTTGCACATCTTCTTCGTTAAAATCCGTAGGATCATCATAGAAGATGAGCTTATACAGTCCTGGGGTTCCTCGTATCTGTTTACCTTCAATCTTGATAAAGCCAGTCCTTTTATCAAAGTCAATTAATTGTGTTCCTAGATAACATTTTGATGTTTGGGGATCATAAGTTGGTCCATACATTGTATCTATTTTTTCACTATATGACCAATGATCTTTGATATATGGATGTGACATGACTGGATATTGATCTAGATATTCATCCATAACATTATCTGAAATATTTTGTTCAGGTATATTTTCGTGAAAAACTTCATCATCATTATCTTGTCCACTTGTGCTCGCACTTATTCTGCCTACTTCTTCCATTGGGAGAAATTGTGTTTGTTCTTGTCCTACTCTTTCCTTTTCTTCTACCTCTTCTTTCTTTAGTTCAGGTGATTCTTCTTTTTTTATACTTCTCAATGCATTATTGATCTTTGAGGATTTAACAATCCATGTAGTGGCTCCGAAATGGGTTTGAACATTCTGATGAGCGATTCATCTTTTTCCGATCTACCTAGTTTCAATGCCAAGTACTTTTTCCTAATGGAACGGGTGAGCTCTGCAATTTTGCGTTTGCGTGCAGCTATTTGATCGTCTTTGTTTAAATCAGGATCAGAGGGGGAGGCAGCACGTTTAATCAGTTTGCTGCGCTTTTTGTATTTGTGTGTACCAACACGACTTAACGACATCATGATGGGGAATGATCTGATGGTATATGGTACTTATATTTTTATATATTTATCAAACCCTTGACGATATCTACCATCATTTATATCGAAATCTTTGATAATCACAAAAGTTCCATATGCAACATTCCAACATTTCGAACACAAGCGTTTAAAGTCTTCGAAACTCATGTCTGGTGATACGTGTTCATCAAATACGTGCTTCAAATTGATTTCATCTTGTTTGAATAGTACAATCAGGTTACAGTTGTCTCGTATGAGCTGTTTAGGTATTTTCGAGTAAGTCTGACAAAGGTAGGCAGCATCAATATCCTTGTGTCTACACATTGAAAAATATTCCCGGATTTTCTGTTGGGAATCACACGCTACATCATCGAATAGAAATATAGAGTTGGGTTTTGCATCTGATGGACTTATAATATCATCATTATCCTTGAATGGGAAGTAGCCAACCTCTTTAACTCCATTCAATACCTCTTGGAGTAGTTGATATTTCGGTTGATACAATGACTTGGAGTACACGTAAACATTTTCAAATTTTGCACCATTTGGATTGAAAATTACTGACAACATGACGTTCGTCTTACCACAACCACTTGGTCCACATACTATTGCTCGAAATGAATTGGGCAATAATTTACCATGTTTACCAAGGGTCGTTGATGATGTATGAAAATCTAAATTTTCAATAGGTAACGACTGTTCTTGTTGAATAACCTTCATCTTGTGACATGATTGACGTTTATGTTATTCTATAAATATAGGTGTTACAGTTCCACTTTTATCATTTTCGATGTCTTCGTACGAGGGAGAAGGTGTTTTGAATTCCCTGATAAACAAGTTACCTTTTGAGCTCCATCTACCCGGAGGCTATCAGTATTGTGGACGTAAGTCGTATTACTGGACGATGCAAACGATTACTAATATTTCATTTATTTTGCAGCTGGAACTAAACTACAAAAACGATTGGCTCGTGGAGATACTGGCATTAATCCTCTAGACGCTGCTTGCAAACAACACGACATTGCATACTCGCAGCACAAGTCTCTGGAAGATCGTCACAGAGCCGATTCAGTATTGGAAAACGCTGCTTGGCAACGAGTGAAATCAACAGACGCCAAGTTTGGTGAGAGAGCTGCAGCCTTATTAGTTACTTCCGGAATGAAAGCGAAACGTAAGCTTGGTATGGGATGCTCATTCCAAAGACATATCGTGGGTAAAATTGGAAAATCTCTGAAGAAGAATCCCCCGACCAATCTAAAGAAGACTGCTTCGATTGCTCTGAAAGCTGCTAGACTCGCCATCAAGCAAGCTGGTGGAAAAAATAAAATCAGAATACCACGCATCATACCTTTCAATGCAAAATCTGGAGGTATTCTACCACTGTTGCCAATTTTTGCAGCCCTTGGTGCTCTCGGTAGCATTGCTGGGGGAAGTGGTGCGATAGCGAAGACAATTATCGATGCGAGGAATGCGAAAAAGAAATTGGAAGAAGATCATCGACACAATAAAGCCATGGAAGCTATTGGTAAAGGACTGTACTTGCGTAAAAACGCCAAAGGAGGTTTTGGTTTATATTTAAAAAAACAAAAAAACTCCCAATGAAGCTACCCAATAGACCGTTGTATGATACCGAGTTGTTAGAGTATGTAAAGTTCTTGAAGATACCACATTTTTGAGGCGTTTTCATGCGAGACAATTTGCCAAGCAGTGGTCCTCGTAAACGTGAAACTGCAATTCTAAATTTAGATGTGTCGAAGAATCAAGGCACTCATTGGGTAGCTTATAGAAAGATAAATGATGTCGTTGAGTATTTTGATTCATTTGGATGTCTGAAGCCACCGAAAGAACTTGTCCGATATCTGGGTAAAATCAAACTATACTACAACAACGATCAGTTTCAAAACTATAATCAGATCAACTGTGGACATCTCTGCTTGAAGTTTTTGTATAATAATGGAAGCCGTTTTAGCATTCCTACATGGTGAGAAGAGGTTGCAAGACTTTTCCGAAGATGAATTGAAGGAATTTCCAATCAAATATTTAATACAACATGCTAGACCATGGGAATTGTTGAATGTTTGGCATAAATTACCAAACGATTATCAGTGTTATTTCGATTTGAGAATTCGTTTACCATGTTTCATTCATTATAATAGGCCAGATGCCCAAACACATGTGGATGGACCTGTCAGTTCACAGTACGATTGTCACGGTTGTAATTATTTTTTGAAATGTAGAGGGGCCGTAATCTATTAATAAATAATATGATGTCGATGATGGTTTTATTATAAATATGTCTGTACCACTCGTAATGTCATCAGTCATGTCTCAGCTGCTCACGCTGACTAGTACTACCAACGAGTTCTTTCACCCCTTCCACACCGATCATACTACATCCCAGGAAGAGTTATTACATAGCTGTACTAGGATTTCACACTTACCATTCCATACCAAACATCGACGGTGAAAAATTTTACTACTACGAAAATAATAATCGTTCAGTATTGAAGGAAATCAAGCTGCCAACAGGTTGTTATGAGATTGAAAACATTGAGAGTCATATTCAGATGCATTTGAATAATACAGATTTCTCATTGAAACCAAACAACAACACCTTAGAGTGTGAAATCTATAGTCGATTGCACGCCATCAGTTTCGAAAACGATAATAGTTTTGGAGAATTATTAGGGTTTTCTAAAAGGATCTTGGAGCCTGGTATAGTGCACTCTTCAGATCGACCAGTAAATATTCTTAAAGTATCTAGCTTACATTTCGATTGCAACATTACCGAAGGAGCCTTCTACGGGGACAGACCGGCCCATACTATATTGAGCTTTCCCATTACAGTCGATCCTGGATTCGCAATCAACGAACGTCCCAATACCCCCATCTATTTGCCTGTGAGAAGTAACTTAGCAGAGATCACCAACATCAGTGTTAGAGTGTTGGATCAAGATCTCAGACCTGTGAATTTCCGAGGAGAGAAAAGTACTTTGCATTTGGACTTGAAAGAACGTTAAATGGGTTTGGTAATTCAGCATAAAAGGGGACCACCCACTTCAAACCTATCAGTATCATCGAGGTCTTCCAAGGGACGTGACCAGCTCTCTCCAGAAAATATTATTTTTCTCCAATCTGTTGGATTGAAAGTAAGAGATGTTAAAACGCAAGTACGTTCATTCTGAGCAATCACCGACAACATTTTCGATATTTACCGTCGACCTCAATATGATGAAACTATCCGGAAGAAAGAGTATCGATCCTACATCCCGTACGTGAAATCATTCGATAATAATGATATGGTGGAGATTAATGTGAATCAAGCAGATGCATTTTTCGCGATGCATGAATCTTTGTTGGAAATCAAAGGAAAATTAGATATTGAAGGAGATGGTAACGTGTCATTGGCTCCCAATTGTGGAGCGTTTCTTTTCGATTCGTGCACTTATGTGCAAAGTGCCAGAGAGATAGAAGTGATCAGAGATCCTGGAATTGTTAGTACTGTACGAGGATTCCTTTGCTGTAAACCTGAGGACTCCAAACATTTGGCGACGGCTGGATGGACGTACCCCGAAAAACCGTTCCTGAATGCTGTGGATAAGTCGTTCAGTTTGTTGATACCCCTCAAGCACATTTTTAACGTATTCAATGACTACAGTTCGATTGTCTACGGAAGACAAACAATTCGTCTAGTTCGAGCACGTGACGATAAAGATAGCGTAATTGTCAAGGAACTTAACAATACTGGTGTAACGACTACTACTAAAGTCAAAGTTTTGATAGATAGTATGGTACTGAAGGTCAAGCATATATTTCCCAACGATGAAATCAAACTACAATTGATGCAACCCATCAAGAATGATACACCAATAATGATTCCATTCAGAAAATGGAGTCTCAGCGAATTACCTGCGCTCACAAAAAGTGCAAAGAATGAAATTTGGGCAGTTAAAACCAGCGCCGCAGTGGAACGTCCACGTTACGTTATCGTTTGTTTCCAGAAGAATATACGCAATAAACTCGACAGTGATGTCACTACCTTTGATAACATCAACATATCTAGCATCAGACTATCATTGAATGGAGAATATTGGCCAAACGAAAGAATGCAGTTGGATTTCGATAAAAACGATTATGTCACTGCCTACTACAACTATATCAGTTTCTACTCGAGCTATACACATTCCACACAAGTTCATCCAATTTTGGACTACTCAGCATTCAAAGATCATGCATTATTCGTGATAGATTGCTCGAAGCAGGAAGATGCATGAAATCATCGACAGTGGATATAAAGCTGGAGATTGAGTCTGCCAAAGGATTTCCTGCTGATACTAAGGCCTATTGCATTATCGTGCATGATTGTCTGCTAGAGTACTTCCCTCTGACGGAGGTTGTGAAAAGCATAATATAAGTGGTCGACTACCGTTCGTGCTCGCCGTTTTAACAGTGGTCATCATGAGAATCGCATTCGTTGACATTCAAGGTTTCACGCTCGATGGCGTCTTCCATCCAAAAGAATTGACAATTCAGATTGGTCGTCAAAGATCCAACTTTTTGTTCAAGCCTCCAACACCTTATGCTGATGTGAGCGGAAAAGATAAAAAAACTACACAATACTTGGAAAAATTTGTTCATGGAATATCATATCAGTCTGGAGATATTGAGTATAGTGAAATGAATGCCATTTTGGAGAAATATCTACTACATTCAGTTGAGTGCATTTATGTAAGAGGAAATCAGAAAGCTGACTTTTTGAAAACAAAGTGTGCTGAGCTTGCAGTGTATCCAACCATTTACGATGTGACGCTATATGATGACTCATCATTGAATACGGAAAACTTCCAGCCCACCATTACGTATTGTCCTAACCACGCCAATGGAAAATTCATGTGCACCCAACGAAATGTTGATCAATTACATCAATGGTTTACATATGTTGTATTACCCAAGTAGAAAAATATTGTAAATTTTTGTTTCTTCAATAAATATATTATTATTCTTATTATTGAGTTTTATTAAAACACCTCGTATATCTGCTGAATTGTTTATTTTCTCATGTACTACAAGATGATCTATACTTTTTCATAGTTTTTATGAAAAAATTAATTATTGAAATGATTATAGTTGCTAATATCAAATATAGTATTAAAAACATTTTATCATTTTTTATGTTGACATCTGTTGTCTCCTTGAAAGGTGTAGCTTGCCAATCTCTTTCCTCTTGAGTTCCATCATTGAATAGGAATTTCATTTTGTAGAATGAGTTATTTTCTTCTGGTATCTCCTTGTAAAACACCGGTAGTCGTCCATCATTTACTACTTCATGTTTCATTATTGCCCATGGCGATTGACTGCAGTTTTTTCTTGCATCATCGAAGCATATCTTTAGAATTTTGATATCAGTGGGTACGTTTGTATAGAATACATCATTCAAAACGGCTGTCAGAATGATTAATGATAGTCGTGACATTTTTAGAGTTGTTATCTATTTTTGACACAGATACTTCTGGTGAAGGTCTTCTACTCTGGCAACTGAAAACTTTATCCCACAAACTCAGATTCTCCAAATGCTTCAATACTCTAGTTTTTTCTTTGTAGAAAGTTATATCTCTGCTCAACTGACGGACATGCTCACCGAATTCTTCTAGTTTCCTTCTGTACTCGTCTGAAGTCATTGTGATACTGATGATTAAATCACCAAAGTTCACGTTCTTATAGCTTTGTTAATACGTCATTTGTCATTATCATTCTATCATACTTCATAATATGACAGAATAAACATTTTTAATGCACCCTGTATATTTTACTCGTATACATTGTTCGAAAACTCAGATATCTACCAATGATATTCCTTCACGGCCTCAGAAACTCCGATTGACAGCGCTGAAAATGTTCATGCGCCCCCGTATGTATACCTATCTATATTATATCGCAGCGGCCAGCAAGCGCGACCTGAACTAATAACGCATGTCACGTTAAATCTACATATTTTCATTCATTTTTATTATCTGGTAGTTCAAGGTTATTTTTAACATAATGATGTCACAAATATATATTTTTATATCCAATCTTGCACGATAAAATTAATATGCGAGTTATCTGAATGGTATAGCTAACTGTTTAGTAAGTCAAAGGGTTCGGGTTCGAATCACCGAAAAATCAAGTTTTTTTTCAACGCTTACGTCACACCACTTTTCAACGTGCTTACGGAACCCTCTTAATCGAGTCGATGGGGACAATACCGTATGTAAACAATGATGTTATATGTCAACAAAGCAACCATGGCAACATGCCGTATGTCAACAATGCCGTATGTAAACAATGGCAACAATGTCATATGTCAACAATGTCATGTCAACAATGTCATATGTCAACAATGTCATATGTCAACAACTCCTCCCGCCACTTCCCCCACTCATTCTCCCGCCACTTCCCCCACTCCTTCTCCCGCCACTTCCCCCACTTCACCCCCACTCCACCACTCCTACCCCCACCACTTCCACCACTCCTACCCCCACCACTTCCCCCACTCCTCCCCCCCTCCAAGTGGGCTTGAACCGGTGTTGTTTAACTACTGATACTTTTTCGAAATATGAAACTTGACGTTGTGAAATCACTTTTTATTCACTCAATCAATAAAAACAATATCTGTCGCAATAGTTATGATAGCCAATGAATTAAATGTTCAAACTGTCTACTACCCATTTCCATATAATAGTACAAGTTCTGTTCAAAATGAAACCTCACGTACATTTTGTAGCATTTTCGGCGTTATTCGACGGAATTCTTCAATAATTCTACGTCGTAAATCTTCCAGAAATTCTGGTTCGGTTGCGTAGATTTTGTTTTTCAAGTGACCCCACAAGAAAAAGTCAAGTGAGGTTATGTTTAGACCAAAATGTCAAAGGATCTATTTTTCTATCCAACAGAGGCATTTCCATATAGTGTCTAACCATTAGAGCAACCATACTTGTAGGAGTTGAAAACAATCTTTTTTCTGACAACTTTTGGCCAAAATGAGACCAGATATCATCTAAATTAATGTTGGGGTTTTGAGGTTCAGAAATATCTTCTTGATTTTCTATCTCATCTTGATGCTTGGCAGTCATCAAACTAAGTTCTTTAGTTATCCATTTTTGTGCGTTGGCTGCATTTTCCTCCGCGCCAAAACCAATTTTTTTTTAATCGTGGGTCAAGATAAGTCGCCTCCCTCATTCACCAGCATCTAAAAATTTGGGACACTTAGGTAAATTGGTTACAACAACACTTATTGGGTCTTTTAGTTGAACCAAACAAGAATTCCACCGCGTAGGAACATCCTGTTTAATTTTTAATTCAAGCAGATTCATCTGTTGTTATGTGAATTTTAGTTTTTCAGTTGCAACGACACTGTGTTTAAAATGTCCAGTTAGCCCTCAACATTTTTTTAAAATGGCACCTAACTTTTCATTGTTAGAGATTTTTTTTTTAATGAAAATAGTCGCAAAAAGGGTAGACCTATCGTGTGGGCCGCACTGCGACTATTAGAAGGGGAAGGGATTATAGAAAGGAAATGATTGTGGACACGTTTTTTGAAAAGTTGCAGCTGATGGAAAGTATGACAGTGACATTGAGCGAAGGGTGTTGGCAGGAAAACAAATGAATGGGGCACTGCATAGCTTTATGAATAGCCATAAAGTGTCAAAAAAGGCACGTCTGGCGGTGCATAGAGGTGTGTTGGTTCCTACACTTATGTATGGTAGTGAATGTTGGATTTGGCAGAAGAAGCATGAAAATAGGATTAATGCTGCGGAGATGAGTAGTCTGAGAAGTATAGCCGGAGTGACTCGGTTGGATAAAGTTAAGAATAGTGAGATAAGAAAACGCTGTGGTGTAAAAGAAGATGTGGTCACAAAGATAGATAAAGGAATGCTTAGATGGTTTGGACACGTAGAAAGGATGGATGAAGGAAGATTGACGAAACAAATTTATAAGGCGAGTGTGAATGGGCAAATCGGTAGGTCGACCTCGGAGAACATATCTCGATCAGATCAACATTGTTTTGAAGAAAGGCCAGGTCAAGAGTACCAACAACCGAAGAGCATGTATGAGAGCACTGATGAAAGTAGAGGAAGCAAAAGATGTGTGTACGAACCGTAGCAAGTGGAAGGAAGTGGTCTCTGCCTACCCCTATGGGAAAAAGGCGTGACTTTATGTATGTATGTATCTTCCTGATAAATAAGAGTTTAGCCAAGCATAGACCAAACCATTTATTCCATATAGCTTTAATTTTTCCAGTAGAAGTTGATGATCTAAGCAGTCATAAGCTATTGTTAAGTCCAAAAATAAACCCATTATAACCTCATTTCTCTCAAGTGCCTGCTAGATGTTTTCAATGAATTGATAAAGTTATGAATGAGTTCCCTTTCCTTTTAAGTAAGCATGTTGATCTGTGTTGAATATATCATTTAGTGATAGGTACTCCATTAATCTGTTGCTCAAACATTTTTAAAAATTTTTTGAGAAACTTGGTGGTAGGCTAATTGGTCTGTAATTTTCAATTTGTGTTACATCACTTTTTTTGTGTAATGGCCTAATGGTTGCTAATTTCAATCTATCTGGAAACACTCCTGTCTTGAAAGATATACTAACTGCATATGTCAAAGGTATAATAATATCATTAGCACAAAATTTTATTAATGAAGTTGGAATGTCATCATATCCACTGCTTTGTTTATTTTTCAAATCTTTTATCGCCGACAAAATTTCATTTTCCGTAATTGGCCTAAGAAACATAGATCTATCAGCTTGTTGTACATGTGATATGTGATTACTTTCAGGTAATTTAGATATTAGGTCTGACACACAGTTAAGGAAATAGTTATTAATTGTTTGCAACTGTCTCACCAGCTCCAGGTACTTGAATATTTCTCTGACTACCTGAACCGTTTCTATTTTATGTTGAAGTTGTTAAACCTTTTTTTGTGCTAGCATATTTTCATGTTTTTTTTGCGTACTTGTACTGTGTATTATATCTGATGTCTACAGAGCTCATAACATAAAGATCGTCGAGCTGCCGTTTACTTGTGTCTATTTCTTGGTCCAAAATTACATTTTGTGTTTGTGAATTTTTATTCTGACATATTTTTTTAATGGGAAAGCTGAGATTGAACTAATGTATGAAAATGTTGTGAAATCTATTCCATACCTCATTTGCATCCTCCGTCTTACATACATTCTTCCAATCTACTTGTATTCTGGAACTGCATTTTATTTGCTTCATTAAAAATTCTCTTGAAAACAAAGGTATCTTGTTTCTGGATCTTAAAACTAAGACTCTGAACTGAATGATCAGCAATCAAATGTTCGCTATAATTGGAGAATATGTTGTCAATTAACGATTTTGAGACATTTGTGATTCGAGTGTAGTCTTTTATAAACGGAGATAAATTATATGAGTTTACATTGTATTCCTTGTCTTGCGAAAATAGCACTTCCTCCGTGTTGGTTTACATTTTCACGACATACTGCTTCAGCCAGGTAAAACTCTTTCAGCACATAATTTTTCAGCTAGTCTTCGGTTTTCCAATGTTCAGTTACACAAAAGAACATGCAGTCAGGAAACTCTTCTAGAAACTTTTCTAATCTATTTATACAATTTCCAATAGATTAAACATTATGGTGAATAATTGTTATTTTATCAAAAGCGTCCTTTTCCTCGTTGACTTGATGTTCATTTCTCTTTTGTAGGTGACCTTTGTTGAAGTTTATGCAAAGTCTCTCCCATTTTTCAGAAAATGTTGAACCTCCGTATTCCTACACCACTAGGCCAAACGGAAGGATCATACAGTTCATCTTTTCGGTTTAATGGTGGTGTTACCACAAAGGTTTTCAGTCGGTTTTCTTCTGTTGGTAGTTCTTTAACCTCTATTTGTTCATCTTGTTCATTTTTTTCATGTATTTTTTATTACTTATTAGTTGCACTTCTTTTTACCCTGTTTATGTATATCCAAACTTTTCGTTCTCCTGCAAATTCCTAATTTTTATCATTAAAACTGTTTCCCGTACCCAAATTTTTCCTTCTTTTTCTTCCTATGACCTTTGTGAAAGTGTCACCATCGTTTTCTTCTCCTGATGATAAATCTTTTGAACCATCTTTTTTATGATGTGACATATTTTCCATATCCTTGGGTTTGTTTTCCTTGATATAATTTTTCTGGTTTTTCCCATTATTCGTTGGTAGATTTGTGTATGTAACCGGTTCCATTTGGTGCGATCTCGTTTGAAATTTCAAATTTTCGGCAGGCATAATTATTGTTGGCTGCGAACTTACATTTGATTGTTTCATAGTATTCACACTGTTAGTAGGTCTTATAGCCACTCCCGACCAGTAAGTTTGTTTACTTTTTTTGAGATCCGGGTTGTCTTCTTCTAACCTTTTTACTCTTTGTAATAGAAAATCATTGTTGAGGGACAATATTTTGTTTTTATCTTTTACCCCATCAAGTTCCCTTAAGTATTTATTTTCAACCTGTCGAATGGTTTCCTGTTTGTCTTTATTTGTTAGATTTCTCTGGGTTTGAAAACACACAATTTTTGTTTCATCCAATTACTCGATTTCTGCGATTCTTTTTACACAGCTTTGGTGATAAATTGATAAATAGTTTATACACACATACATTTCATGTTACCACTAATTTTTTGATTTTTGTTACTATCGCCGCCGTCCGACAGATCGTTATCACACGCCATCTTTTAATATATATAGTCACGCCTTTTTCCCATAGGGGTAGGCAGAGACCACTTCCTTCCACTTGCTACGGTTCGTACACACATCTTTTGCTTCCTCTACTTTCATCAGTACTCTCATACATGCTCGTCGGTTCTTGGTACTCTTGACCTGGCCTTTCTTCAAAACAATGTTGATCTGATCGAGATATGTTCGCCGAGGTCGACCTCTACCGACTTGTCCATTCAAAATCGCCTTATAAATTTGTTTCTGCAATCTTCCTTCATCCATCCTTTCTACGTGTCCAAACCATTTAAGTGTTCCTTTTTCTATCTTTATAACCACATCTTCTTTTACACCACAGCGTTCTCTTATCTCACTATACTTTACTTTATCTAACCGAGTCACACCGGCTATACTTCTCAGACTACTTATCTCCGCAGCATTAATCCTATTTTCATGCCATTTCTACCAAACCCAACATTCACTACCATACATAAGTGAAGGAACCAACAGTCCTCTATGCACAGCCAGACGTGTCTTTTTTTGACACTTTCTGGCTGTTCACGGAGTTATGCAGTGCCCCATTCATTTGTTTTCCTGCCAACACCCTTCGCTTAATGGCACTATCATACTTTTCATTTCTCGTAAACTTTGAACCCAAGTACATAAACTTATTTACTTGTTTCACTCTTTCTCCCTTAATCAGAACTTCAGTTTGTCAAGCTTTCTTCTCTTTTAAAAACCATTACTTTCGTTTTGCTTACATTTATTTTCATCCCTTTGATTTTCAGGGCACCATGCATAACATTAACCATTGCCAGTAATTCTTTTTTAGATGTCGCTAATATGACTTGATCATCGGCGTAAAGAAGGCATTTAACGATCAAATCATTCATTTTCAATCCATACGCACTCTCTTTCAAATCTTTTTAACAATCGTCTATGTATAAGTTAAACAGCCATAGCGAGCGAAGCTACACATCCCTGTCCCACACCTTTTTCGATATAAAAGCGCAATAAACCTTTTGACTTCTTCTAGCCAAGAATTTTTCGACTATACCTCGTAATGAAAAGACCTGATCTATACATCTCGTTTCTCTTCTAAATCCTGCTTGCACATCCCATATCATCTCAGTTTCATTCATTACTCTTTTAATCAATATCCTTGCATACAGTTTGCCGACTATGCTGAGTAAGCTAATACCTCAGTAGTTCTTACAGTCCTGCTGCGAACTTTTTCCCTTGTAAAGCGGTACGATAACGGCGTTGCACCAGTCGTCTGTTACTCTACCACTCCTCCAACAAAGGTTAAAAAAGCGGTACAGTAGACTAGCTACCACGTTTTGTCCAGCCTTCAGCATTTAAACTGTTATCCTGTCGTACCCAGCAGCTTTACCCAATTTCATACTGTTCAAAGCTTCCACAATTTCTGTCGTACTAATTTCACTTTCATTGCAACTTTCACTCATGTCTCCGAATGGGGACTGTACTTGTGTATCCTCTTTCTCAAATAAACTTTCGAAGTATTTCTTCCATCAGTTTAATACGCATTCCTCTCCTTTTACCATACTACCATCTTGGTTTTTGATTCTTTCCAATTGCAAGGTAGTATTTTTACCTCTGGCTGTTCTTATGGACTTCCAGAAGAGTTTAATATTGTTTTGGAAATCATCAGATAACCTTCTATCAAATTCATCTTTATCACTTTCCTTCTTTTTTACCACAACCTCTTTTGCCACACCTTTTAATGTTTAAATTTTATCCATGTTTTATAATAAAAACTGAAAAATCATAATAGTATGAGGATAGTTCACGAATAGTTATTCCTAACATAGAAGCAAACACATGAGAAGAATGAAATTAATTTATTTTTCAACATAGTCACCTGCAATGTTTATACACTTGGTATATTGGTGTTGAAGGTGTTTCAAACCCTTTTGAAAAAAAAATCAGAACTTTGAGTCTTCAGCCATTCATCTACCGCCGACATCATTTCGTTATCATCAGCAAAGCGGATTCCACGAAGAAGTTCTTTTAATTTTGGGAATAGATGGTAGTCGCTGGGGACCAAATCTGGAGAATAAGGGGGTTCTTCAAAAATTTCAAATCCCGCATTGTGAATGACAGCCATTGCAACACAACTTTTGTGGGCCGGAACGTTGTCCTGGTGAAAGAGCATACCTCGACTCAATTTTCCTCTTCTCTTTTCTCTGATCGTTTCGCGTACTTTTGGTATTAGATTCGCATAATATTATAATGCGCTCACGGGGTAAATAATTCACGAAAATAATACCTGCAAAATCCCAAAAAACTGTAGCCATGATCTTACCACCTAAAACAACACAAAATTTTCGAGGAGCAGGGGAACCCCATGCCGCCAATCTATGCTTTGTTTTTTGGATTCTGGATCAAAGTAATAAACCCATGTTTCGTCGACCGTAAGAAATTGTCGCTTAAATTTATCGAGATTCCTGTTAATGATCTCCAAATTTGTCTCCGCTGCAAACTGGCGAACACGCTTCTGGTCTGCGATCAGAGTTTTTAAGACCCAATTTCTGATGTAAAATTTTTTCAACTCTTGCAACAGAAAACCCACATGTCTCTGATATGGCCTTGACTGTAATTCTTCTGTAATTAAATACCATGTCATGGACTAAATTCACATTTTCTTTGGTCACAACAGTTTTGGGGGGCTCCTGCGCATGGTGCATGTTGACAGGACTCTCTTCCCAGTTTGAAATCTCGTGACCAGTTCTTGATTACGTGGTACTAAGGCGCAGATTCACCCAATACTTCTACCATGTCCGTTTAAATTTCTTGCGGTGATAACCCCTTTTTACAGAGGTACTTTATCGCACCTTTTATCTCAATTTTCTCCATTTTTATAAAAACACGCACACCTCAATGGAAAAAATTAATATTTAACATATACGAACTGATGCGCTGATGCTAATTAGCACACACTAATGTCATACAATAAGCTTTTGCCTTACACTTTATTTTCATTTGTCATTCAATGCCAACTATGTTAGGGACAACAATTCGTGAACTATCTCGTATTTATAATTTCCAATCATAAAATTGAAGCATCGATCGGAAAAATTGCTTATATAAATAACCCAAAAACAAAATGAATATGATGAAATTTGAATCACACGAAAATTTAAGGATTGCATAAAATATTTTGACATTGGTTTTTTGATCCGTACGCCAGAACGTAAAAATTCTTACGAGACGACGCTGAACTGACGAGATATTTACCCAAATTGACCGAAGAAAAAAAATTCTACACTGGTTAATTTGTAGAGAATCGAAACTGGCTCAGAAAAACAAAATACTTATCTACAAAACTGTCATAAAATCTATCTGGATGCATGGCGTCCAACTTTGGGGATGTGCGAGCAAGACGAATACAATCATAATTCAAAGGAGCCAATCTAAAATAATACTTATAATAGCTGATGCTTCGTGGTACGTATCAAACCGAACTCTTCATGAAGATCCTCTTCATACAGAACGTAATCACAGAACAAAGCACAAAACACCATAAAAGGCTAGAATCACACAGTAACCCTAACTACATCTCCTCTTAGAACTCCTAGCTGATATAAGACTCAAAAGGAACTGGCCAGCTGATCTGAAAAAAGTATAAAGAGGTAATATCACTGAAGACGACCTCATCACGCCAATAGGACCGCTCCGGCTTCTAAGCTAACCCACTAGCAAATAGAATTTTTGTTTTGATTGCTAATAAATGTTATATAATAAAAAAAAACTTGTTTATTGAAGCATATAAAGCTATCTTACACATTTTTAATTCACTTCTGATATATAACTATTTTCCAAATCAATGGAAGGTGGCTGAAATCATAATGCTTCCTAAACCAGGAAAAAATCTAAATAAAATCACATCTTATAGGCCTATAGGCCTACTGCCAATCCTATCAAAAGTATTTGAAAAATTACTGCTGAGAAGATTAAAAGTGATTTATACACCACAACCGGTAAAGTGTGCTAAAACGATTTAAACCAACGAACTTAACAATCAACGCTTAAAACTGTATATATATAATTTTACCTTTTAAAGTGTAGATGAAATATTTCGGTGGAAATATTTCATGCAAGCTAAATTACAAGTCAAAACATTTACTTATTGTTTTTGCTAATTGTCTTTAGCTTAAGTGAAACAGATTGTAAATATTCTAAGAGTTAATAAAAAAAATTGACGCCATAACCTAGCAACCTTTATACGTATGGAGTATAATGAAAAGCAACAACTATTTGTTTTGTTTACAATAAGTAACAAATTAAAATTAAATAATTAAATTGACTCATGTTAATCGTATATCACTGACGATAAAGTAACAACATTGCTTTTCCAATTCCAATAATAATAAATCATTTTTTACTAATAAATACTTGTTGTTTTTTTTTTATTCCGGAAGTATTAACAGCAATCTTTATACTAGCATGTACCTGTACTAACATTTATAATATATTTAAAATTTATTGACAGTATCTCCCAAAAAATTAACCACTGCATAAAAAATTAATGTTTAATTACCTTTTCTATTACCATTTTAACCTGCATTCCTGGAATTAGGTCATATAAGTTTGTCGTTTCTCCAATTTTTGCTTTTTTTTGATTGTTCGCTTTTGCAACTAACTCTTAATGTGCTTGCTGCCGTTGAATTATCAGATTTATTAATCACAGACGAAACTAGCTCTCCTACAGCTATAAATATAATGTAAGTTACAATAAATAAAAACACAAAACTAATTGCACTGAAAGAATGTGTGCATTTTAAAATATTCTTGAAAAGGCTACCAAACCTACAACAGGTAACTCTCTCAGATAATTATTTACAAAAACTGTGAATGAGTGTATAAAAATATTACAAAACAAAATAAGGCATTAACATGTTATAAATTTTTAGAAAATTATAAAGAAATTTTTTTTTAAATATTATAAACACTATTTTATCAAACAATTTTAAATGGTTTTTTATAATTAACGGATCACAGATTTAATTATCTTTACCTTCATTGTCACTTTTTTTTGACAAAATAGAAATAATTGGTTTGTCTTAACTAAATACTTCAGATGTCAATAAATTCAAGTGTCTCGAAAAAAATGGCAGTTCCATATCGCGTTGTTGAAATATGAATGTCATTATTTATTTTCAATTGTATTGTATCATATAAATAAAAAAAGCAGAATTCCCACAATTCCCGGAAATTTCACAGATCTACCGTGATTCCTGAAAATTCCAGAGAATTCCTGAAAATTCTCCGAAAAATATTTTTCCCTTTTAAAAAGAAAACAAGTTAACTTTTATAACGCTCCCGGTTTATAAAACATTTTTCGTTTGTTAAAAAATTTTTTTGTGGAAAATCTCCAACCTCCCACGAATTATTGAATCGTATACTTTTGCGTTTTATCACGCTCTCGAGCAATGGGCAATTAGAAAATGAATGAAAACAGATTTTGTTAGTGTCCCATAAGAAGTTTCACTTCAAGACTCCTTCAAGCTCCCCAAAATAATGGTTACTTAAAACAACAAAGGAAACAAATTTGATTCGAAAATTCAAAACTTTTTGAAAATTTGGTAAATTTGGTTTTGTTTCATCTACTTTCTTCATTACAGTAGGGAAAAAATTAAAGATCTTACAAGTAGGTACAACATAATCATATTTCAAATGTGGCAATGTGGCAATAAATCCTTAAAGACGTGTTACAAATTATTTCCTGAAAAATAGTGATTTGTGAAGGTTTTCAAAATAAATAATTTTCAAATGTAGTTTCCTTATTAACAGTTAACAGTACATAGTGATTTACTATAAGTTTCCAATTGATAAGCTCCAATCTCTACAAATAATTATTAAGCACCATAGAGTTCAATGAACAATAAATAAATAATCAACACTAATATACAAAGTGAACATTAATAACATTTCAATAAAAAGCTAACCGATTAGAACTGCAGCCTGCGGTACTAAGCCGTGTTGCCAGATCTACCATTCTTACACAAAAATACGGTGGAAATGACAAAAAAGAAGATTACATGCAAATCAGGTGGAAACAATGTAACGGAGACCCAGAATAACTTACAATGCAATGGTGGTTTCATACGGAATGTATGAAGTTGTCTAATAAGGAATACGAAAAATACTGTGATAAAAAATCGCGTAATAGGTAAATGGATTTGCAATGAATGCAGTGAATCTTCTTCCGAGAGTGGTTCTGAATCGGATGAAGCAGAAGCTGAGCAAAAAACGCATCTCATTAGTACCTACAAGAAGAAAACTAAATCTAGTAAAGGGGAAGAGGAGAAATCCATATTAAAAAAATCTGGCCCCTCTTATAGGGAAATATTGCAATTCAGGACAACGAAATTTGCTGGACTTAAAAAGTCCTCAATGTGCAACAAAAAATAAAAAAAAAATAGAAGAGCTCTAATATAGTGGTCGTCGCCGTCGGGTTGAGAAGAGACAATGTACAGGAAGAAATCAAAAAATCGTTTTAAAAGCTGAAATTTAAAATCCAGGAAGAAGATTACAGGCTCCAAGCTCTGCCTAGCAAATTACCAAACAAGCCTTTATTTACTAATCAAGTTCAATAGTGCAGAAATAAGTCGAAGAGCTCTTGATCTGCATAAATCTAAGAAAACGTTGGGTTCTGAAGAATGTGAGGAGAAAGGATTAATTTCTTCAACAAAGACTTACCAAAAGACACCAGGCTTTTATTTTAAAAAGCAAGAGAACTAATAAGTTATAATCTTAGATACGAATAAGTTAAAAATAAAACGGGCTTATTAAATTTCATTAAGGATTGCAGAGTGAGAATACCACCACAATTAAACTCACCTGCGAGAATACCATCACGATCAAACTCATCTGCGAGAACACAACCACGTTCCTACTCACCTTTAAGGACCAGGGCCATTCATTTCAACAGTATAAGAAGAACAATGGATAGTCTCACCATTAGAGGGAAATTAAACCGAGAAGACATTGTGTGCACCATAGACACCGGTGCATCAGTTTTCCTGGTATGCAGCGACATACTTCGGCCAGAATGTATGAAACCTGCCTCCAACCTTGTTCTTCGAACAGTTACTGGAGAAAATGCACCAATAAGAGAAGAGGCTAAAGTCACACTCACTCTTGGACGGCTTAACATTGGGGATATAGTATATGTCGCACATATAAAAGATGAATTAATTCTCGGAAAGGACTTGATCAGCGAGTATGGGTTATTATTTGATGGGGAACAAATAGTTATAAGATTTGAAGGAGAAGAATTCATCTTTACGACCCCAGATGAAAGAATGAAACCTGTAAAGTTTCGGATAGCGAAGTCTGTAAGAATTCCAGGACCTTCCTCACTGGAAAGTGACCCTAGGTACCGCGTTGGAGTAGTCCATCCATGCAGAGAATCCCCCAACCGTTTACTGATAGCACGAGCCTTAATAACCTGTAAGATTTGCTAACTTATACCCCGAAGGAATAACACTTAAAGAAGGTGACATCATTGGGACCTGTGAACCTGTGACTTCGATAACAAGGTACTAGACACATATGCAAGTAACAAAGGACTTGGAGCCGTACTATCACAAGTGCAGGATGGTCAAGAGAAGGTGATAGAGTACTACAGCAAAATAATAAGCAAACCTGAAAGGAACTACTGTGTCACCAGGAAAGAACTGCTAGCGATCATCAAAGCAGTAGACCACTTCCACAAATATCTTTACGGAAGGGAGTTTCTCATAAGGACGGACCATGCAGCCTTGAAGTGGCTACTGAATATGAAGATAACTGCACGACCGGGCACCAACATTCAAAGCCATGTGGGCACTTACTGTAGAGAATGGATTGCTGAAACGAGTTTGGGAGTCGGCCGATGGCAAGAAAACAATTTCCCAACTGGTCGTGCCCAAGACAAGGATTAATGAAGTCTTGGAGGAGATCCATGGAGGAAAATCAGGTGGTCATCTGGGAGTTAATAAAATTCTGGATAAAATAACAAAACAAATAACAAAATCTAGAGGCAAGATGGAACAGTACAACGTAGGAGCTCCTTTTGAACGAATTGCCATCGATTTAGTCGGGCCATTTCCAATGACGAATGACGGCAACAGATACATATTGGTTGCTATGGATTACTTTAGTAAGTGGGTTGAAGCTTATGCCCTGCCAAACCAAGAAGCGTCTACAGTCGCAAGAGTCTTGGTAGACAACATGTTCTCACGATTCGGGGTACCTATGGAGCTACATTCCGATCAAGGAAGAAATTTTGAATCGAACTTATTCAAGAAAGTTTACGAATTGATGGGAATCAACAAAACCAGGACTACCCTACTACATCCACAGTCAGACGGCATGGTTGAAAGGTTTAATCGGACTATGGAAGAACATATGTCCAAAGTAGTAGAACATCAGAAAGACTGTTATCAACGTCTTTTATTATTCCTGATGGCCTATAGAGCAGCTGTTCATGATTCTACAAAGCTCACTCCGGACAGCATAGTCTTCGGAAGGGAACTTCGTTTGCCCTGTATTTGATCGGGACGATCAAATTTGAGAGGGGAATAGTGTTATGATTTTTTGGATCCGTCTCTGTCGACCTTGCATTGAGACAACGGCGCGTCGACCACAAACCGGGGTGCATATTAATGAGCTGTTAGTAATACACAGAGGCACTGGATGATTCTAGCATTCCTTTAAATAATGCTGATTATTCGAGAGCGTTGATTTGGAGGTATTTAAACGGAATCATCGATCGAAGTTTTGAAGTTAGTTTTAAATTTAAGTTTTTTTGAGTTTTGAAATATAATTAGTTTAAATATTTAAGTGAATATCTAAGTAATTTGTAAAAGTAACATTTATTGTGAAGAAATACTAGACTAAAAGTTGTTAGTTATTGTACTGAAAATTTTGAATTTTTGTGTCAAAGTGAGTCATTTTATTTGTATTAATAAATGTTATATTTAAAATAGGATATAACCTTTATTTCCTATACTTTTATCTCCAAGATTACATTGACTACTTAGCAAAGCTTACATCCTTCAATATACAGACAATACTTTACTCATTGCACATGACCAACCTCTTAAATTTTAAGTCATCTACTACATGATATAAATGGTTTCGCAGATAGTTTTACTTTTGAATGTTTAAGTGCTGAGTGCAAATTTGAAAATTTTAATTTTATTGTGATTTCAGAATATTCCTACAAAAATTTCAAACTATGCTAAAAATCTTGCATAAAAAAATTTAATTATATAGCAGGTGATTTCAATGAAAATATATTTGCCTCAAACAATATAGATTGTAAGAATTTCAGGAGTGTGCTAGCAACTTTTAATACTGCCTTAACTATAACAATTAACAAGAACTACTCAAAACAGTCAATCTTGTCTTGATGTCATGGTCACAAACTTGAGCTGATACAGGCTTTTCAGATTACTTAGCTCAGTTACTCTTGTGCCAGCTGGAAACTACCACCCAATCTTCAATGTCAAGAAAGAGAATAAATGATAGTCTTCATGTTACCAATTTCTGCAAACAACTACAGAAAGAAGGCTAGTTAAAGACATATAGTGCAAAAGAATTAAATGAAGCCTTTGATCACTTCATTGACACTTTTAGGAACTATTTCAACCTAAATTTTCCAGAAGTTAAGTCAAATAAAAAAACTCATACAACTCTCTGCAATTCACCTAAGATAACACAAATGAAAGGACAAAACAACTTCAAAATTTATCAAAAAATAATTCAGACAACAAGTGTAAAAAGAATATAAAAAAAACAGATATAATGATCTTCTCAATGAAACAAAAAAGAGCACTATAGAAATAAAATCTTGAGGTCACACGACAATAAAACATAAACAA
The DNA here is from genome assembly GCA_950111635.1 of Agelastica alni. Classification (NCBI taxonomy): domain Eukaryota; kingdom Metazoa; phylum Arthropoda; class Insecta; order Coleoptera; family Chrysomelidae; genus Agelastica; species Agelastica alni. Next base: position 25,590,234 of record OX467719.1, on the reverse strand, counting down.
TGTGACATGTGGTGAAAGAAGTGACAGGGCCTATTGGAAGCCAAATAATATTAACAGATAAACCACTTTAAAAATCAAATAATGTTAATGAACACTTCACCAATTGTGTACTAATACTTCTATCAACACAGCAGATTATCAAAAAATCGAAAAATTATGACAGATTGATAGAATATTACAAACATACCCTATTCTTAAAGCCTGTAACTAAATTAGAAATCATTTCTATCATAAAAAGTATGATAAAATTCCAATTAACTTGCTCTAAACATGTGTCCATGAAATAGCGCTAGCAACTTTCCTAATAAATAAGTCTTTTGAAGAGAGTCATTTCCAAATGAACTTAAATTGGCTGTGATTAAACCTTTACACAAAAAAGTAATTTCATAGACTTTGAAAACTTCAGACCCATAAGCCTATTAACATGCTTCGCAAAAATATTTGAAATTGCAATGGCTCGAAGTAAGGTATCCCTTTTTGAAAACATGGATATCTGGAAAAAAGATTAAAACAGCTCTGGTTCAATTCAGCAGCATCATTCTAGAAGCTTTGGAGACTGGAGACTTGTCATGTAGAGTCTTTTTAGACCTATCCAAGGCATTTGACTGCATTGACCATCATTTGCTATTAACATAAACTATAGAAGTATGGAGTAAGAGGCAAAGGATATGACTGGTAGAGTCTATTTGAAAAAAAGGAAACAACTTGTAGAACTCAAGCATAAACATGGTACAGTGAGGTCGGAGGGTTTTGGAGACTTCTGTGGGGGTACCACAGGGAAGTATTCTTGGCCCCATACTCTTCATTAGTTTTGTGCAGAATACAATAACTGATCTACCACTCACTTAATGCAGATGATTCAAAAAAATTATGGGATTAGGCATGCAAATGCTAGAAAGAACAAAACATTATTTTGAGGAAAACAGGCTTGTTCTGAACGACAACAAAACAAATTGTAAGGTAAATAACAGCTTTGAGACCCTCAACATAATCAATTTTGGTAACACTTAAATAGCTTGTGAATCCTCAGTCAACATTTTAGGAGTACACCTAAACATTCTATAACTGAGCAGGACATACAGACAATTTGTGCAAAAGATTGTCATTAATAATATATGCACTGAGAGTTCTGAAAAAACATTGATCATAATGCACTTATGATGGTTTATTATGGAAGCTTTGACTCCGCCATCAAGTTTGGGATATCTATTTGGGGTTCCAGCAGGGAATTAAAAGCCAATAAATTACTGACAGTACCTGGAATTTATATTTATGAATGTAAACAATTTTAACTAAACAACCAAATATATTTGAAGTTTTAAAAAAAAAATCACACATTAAAACCAAACATAAAGACGATTTTGCTTATCCACTGCACAAAAAAACAAAACAAAACCTTTCTATGCAACTCAGAGCCTTATACACTGGAAGAATTTTTGCTGGTTTAACAGGTGAATTTTAAATCTGCTTTTTACACACATGGTTATGCAACACAATGGGCGAATTTCTGAAGGGATAGCACTTGACTTTGAACCTGCTTTTGGTTCAATAAATGAAGGCTTATTGTTGGAACAAATCCAACAAAATCACAGTTCACCATCACCAAACCTCACCAACTTCTCCAATATGGAAGCATATCCAGCATATCCTTGTTCCAAAAGCTTATAAAAATTATCTCAGGGTTCATTTTGATACCAAATTCTAATACAACATCCATGCAACACTCAAAAAGACGTATCAGATTGCAAGAGACTCACATTTCACAAGTCTTATTATAAATAGGCAAGCATAACAACATCAAGCACTATCTATAAACTCATTGGTCAACCACTTATTAAAAACTCGACTTAGGAAAACAAACTATACATAAACTTGAAAATGCAAAAGCAAAATCTATAAGAAAAATTACAAAGGTAAGGCACCGTAATGATCTTTTTTATAATCCTAATACTCTACTTTACCAGCTCACAAATATCATCACAAGTTACAAGAACTTTTACTACATCTCTCTAGGAAATTATCACAAAAACACAAAAATATTTTGATTGTCACCAAATATGCCCTAAGAAGAAACCCTAATGTACAACATAGGCACCAATACCAAGAAGAAACCTTGATTGAAAAACTATTACTTTTCCACTTAAATTATACTTTTCTTTCAATCACATTATCAATATCTAATTTTTTGTAAATATAATTGTTAAATGTCTAACCTATGATAATAAAAAATTGCATCGATAGCCTTTTGAAATGTATGCAATATTGATTCAATAAACTACATTTATTATTTATAAATACCTATTGACAAAAAAAATAAATGATTCGAAAGTTAATAAATAATGAGCTTACCTAAGGTTTTGTCTATATTTTTTAAGGGCAAAAATATTCTACAGTTCTTCACTACAATATTCAACTCATATCCATGTTCAAGTTCAGACTGAACAGCAGCCCAAATCGATAATCCTTTTTCAAATGAATTGTGAAGTTTATCATTATAAATATCTCTAGGATTTATTGTGCATTCCACATTTATTCCTTTATAATCACTTTTAATACTTGTAACTTTTGCAAGAACAAACAACATATTTGAAAGACATGACAGGGTCTAAAAAATATCATTAAATTAATAAAAATATATATCTTAATAGAGATTGCCAACGTAAGTGCTCTCTAATGTTCTTTTGCCAAAGATAGTGGGATCAAAACATTCATTAAAAACAACATACAATATTTATAAAAAAATGGAAAAAATAATAAAATACGGATTTCAACCAGTTGTCAATAATATTATACATGGCCAAAGAGGAAAAAAGTTATTCAACTCTCATCATGTCTATGGCGTAGTTGAACAAACAAATAATTTTGACCTGTAAATATGTGCCATAAACGAGTGTGTCAAATGTATATGATATAAAAGTTATGGTATAAAAATTAAATTAAAAAATACTTGCAAAACCGAATGTACTATACTTGAAAAGAAATTAAAATGAGTTACATTTAAATCCAACTCATTCAATTTATATTCATGTTTAGCTCCAAATATATGTGACCAATATAGGACTTTATGATTTATTTGTTTATTCGCCACAAGATAGTGTGCTACTAAAAATACAACGAAACAATCAACTATTAGCTCAGTTAATTCTTCATCTGAAACAATTTTATTTTAGCAAATATCTATACCCAAAGATTGCATGCCAAATACTGTACTGACTTTTTTAGTATAATCAACAGGTTCTTGTTTAAAATTAAATTATTAATTGAGGCAATAATTTGGCATTGGTATAAAGTTACATATCTGCAGTTTCAAAACCTCGATAGAATTGTAAAATATATAAAATAGGTTTTAATATTTATTAAATTTTATTAAAAATATTTATTTATACTAAAAAATATACTTACTTAATTTGTAAGAAAAAACTTTATAAAATGTTAAATTAATTAAAAAAATTTAATGTGATAAAATAAAAATATTTAGCATTTATCATACTATTACTAAACCTGTACTTACTTGATGTTCTAATAATTATAAACATAAAATTTTCGTTATTTTTTAAAATAATATGTATAGTTTTATTTCATATAATAATTCTAAATTCAATATATTATTTACAATTTTCAGAAAAAGTCTTACTTAACCACTTCTTTTTATTTAAACAATGGCTTCTGAACATTAATGAAGGCACAAATACCAAAAACTATTTCATCAATATAGAGAAATAATATATTTAGTACTGTAGATAAAATTTTTGTTCCCAACTAATTAACATGTTTGCCACTAGTTGGCGTAAAAGTCTAGAAGCATGGTTCCTGTATAAAAAAATTAAAGAAAATTATTTTAAAATGTTCTTTTGGAACGGCCAGTTCTAATAAAATATTTTAAATGTACCTCATCCTGTATTTAAAAAAATATATTCACGTATATACTGACTTTCAAAAAATCTGAACACCAGAATGAGTTGACTAATTGAAATCAAGTTTTTCATCTCTCTCTGGTCCATTTCCCTGAAAAGGGATTAGTGACTATGATGCTCCCATAGCAACACTTATAGCATTGTGCCACTCCTCTCTATTCTGGGCCATATTTACAGTTTCATGTAGGCCTTGGCAGATTAGATTTTTAGTTTGGTCCACCCATCTCTTGGGTGACCTTCCGCGTGGGCGCTTCCCCTCTACCTTTCCTTCGACTATTCTGTCCTTCTTGCAATGTGGCCAATGTATGTTAAAAAGCTTCGGTTTATCTTTTTTGACAGATTTAGTTGAATATTTAGTTCTTGAAGAACAGATTCAAGTGTACGGTCCAGGGTATTCATAATTGTATTCATAAAAATGTCAGATAAGTAGGATTAGGTGGCCAGGGACCCCCATTTCTTTGAGTATTTGCCACATTTTTGGCCATTTTACCAAGTCGGAGGCCTTAGAATAATAGACAAAACAAAAGTTTTTCATACTCAGACTCTAATAAGAAATTATAACAATATGGACACAAAATTTTAACAAGTGTAAACTTTTTTAATTTTATTTTATCAAAAAAGGAATTTATTTCAATTTGCATATCCTTTAGTTTGAAGCAATATTTTGTTAGCAATATGTGCTTAACTAATTAAGTCATTATGCCTAGATGCTATTTATGGAACAATTATAATCATTTAAGTAAATTTGAAGGGGGAAGGGTGTTGACAGTGTTGGTACAGTTGGTATGAAGAAGGAATAACTGTCATCATGGATACAGACAATCTCCAGCAATTTCAGCACAGGGAGATTGTCATTTAAGCAGCTTTATAGTTTTTACAACACAGTGGATTGGAAATGCTTGATTGGGAGTTTTACAACAAAGAGTATCTTATGGCATCGATATATCGCAGAAATCGCGCTTTTGAGCTTGTTCTTGTAGACCAATTATAAGTCTTCCCACTGACATTCTGCTGCTTGGCTTAAGTGGTGTAATGGCAGATCAAATTTGGGTAGTGAATGGAATCGTGTGTTCTCTGATCAGTCCCAATTCTGTCTTTGGGTCCATGATTGTCGCAGAAGAGTAAAATGTGGATAACACAGAAATTTAGAATTTGCTGTGGAACAGCATACAGCACTTACATGGGGAGTGATTGTATGGTCACCTTTAATTTTTATTGGCAGAAATTTAAATGCATTGATCCCACATAATACAAATTGGGTGTTATGATATTTTTGAAAATTAGTATATTTACATACATTGTTAATAAATTGTTGAATTATTTTAAAATCAAAATTTTGTATATTCTTTTTAAAAATATGAACACTTAAATGAAAGTTACATTATTAAAAAGTTTTATTTTCTTTTACAATTTTATTATTATCAACAAATACTCGTGTTTCATATAACTTATGATGTACCTACAGAAGTAAAACAGTAATTTCATAAGTGTAATTTACACATTTTTGTATTTAGGTATTTTGTTAGAGGATCTGAAATATTTGTGATACTAACATAGCAAAATGTTAGTCCTGGCATTTCAATTTCTAATGCAGAGTTTAGGATTTTTTGAATGCATCCTAATATGATCATATCTATTTTTATAGTCTAAAAAAGAATTTAGAAATAATATATTTTTTAATTTAATATAGTGCTTCAGTTAAAGTTATTAAAATTACACAAATATTTTTAAATGTGGTCATATTTTAAATTTTAAAACTACAAATCTTTAAAATATGTTGCTAGTAATAAGGGAATACAAAATTTATTATTTTATTATAAAATGCTATATTGCAGTTCATTTACAAACTATTTAAAATGTTAATATATCGTAATGTTACAATACTAAGAAATAAGTATATTACATACCTAGAGCAGTAAAGTAAGAAATGGCTATGAGCCACACTATTTTTTTCCCTTCTGCCCGGAAGGGGGAAAAGTTGTATTCCTTTTAGTTCTTATCAATCTAAAGTAGAAATAAATCTTGGTCGAAGGTCGAAGTCGTTTTCTCAATTATAATTTTATCACTTTTAATTCACAAGTATGACGTGAAAATTTTTTAAAAAGTTTACTTACATTGTAAGATAAGGGTAATTTTAGAAAAGAATCATCGGTAACAGATTCTTTTGCAATTCCTTCCAATTCCTTTTTTTGTTTTTTTAATAAAGTTAGTGCTGTAGAAAATAGCTAAAATATAAAAAAATGTCACCACGTGATTTGAAAAATTAATTTAAATAATACTAACATCATCTTTTCTTTGCCGCTTTACAGCAGTGCGATGTCTAATTCCTCCACGAGAAAAGTCTTTATCACATTCAATCATTATAATTTAAAAAAATAAAGAACATTAAAATTTTCACTTCAACCACAGATTATCTACTAAAACAACACAACACATGTTCACGACAACTGGAAAGTTATTATAGGCTATGTGCAAGAAGGCGGAGTTAGAAATAATATCGAGAGTATGGAGGGTAGATAAAGTTAAGACATCCTTAGCTTCTATTAGACTCCGTAAAAGATCTTTTCCTGAAACATTGCACCTCCGAATAAATTTATTTAGTGTAGAGATAGATGGAAGAGGTAAAATATTTCGGTGACGTAAGAATTGATATGTGTTTTTGCTTTTTAACTGAATCAATATAAACTCATATATCCATTCTAAGGTAAAACGTCGACCTTTAGCATTTTCTTTTTTTTTGCAGCTTCAAATCATTAATTTACTGCATTTTGGAATTCTGTTGGTAACTTCATGATTGCTTCTTGTACTATAGTATTTGACTTCTTGTCAGACTCTGATTTTGCTATAAATATTGCCTGCTTCAGCTGAATTTTCTGTAAGTAAACAATGGAGCCGTTAACAATTTTGGATGTCGTGAATAAAATAGGGAAAAAAAATATATTATTTAATTCATTGCACAATAGAGAATGTATGATCGATTGACCTTAAAGATTATGTTTCTTTAATCATCGTACGAAGTTAAATTAAAATATGATTAATATAGAAGTTTAATTGTAACTTATATGTATAATATATTTATTCAATAATACAGCAAATAAACATTAAATGTAGCATATACTAAATATGTAAGGAATTAATACACTGTGTGGGTAATGATTTATTGCTAATTAATAGTAATTTATCAGCAACTGAGTGGAAGTAAAGTTTAATGGTACTTAAATTTAATTAGGTGACATATAAAAATATATAAAATGGAAAGGTTGAATATAATTAGCTCACAACAATTATTTAAGCTGCAACATACTTATATGATTGATAAATGATTTTAAAATGTCGTAATTTAAGTAGTACTGTATTATGTTATAATTTGAATAAAAGAAGCATCATAATAGAATATAAAATTATTATCTTTCCGAAATCAAAGAAATTATTTAATATTATGTACAAATTTTATGCACATTAGAGTAAATGTACAAAAACTATTCCATTGCAAAAATATATGTACAAATCACCCTTGATTAAACAAAAACATTAAGAAGTATGTAAAATTACTTGATCTTTAGTCTTATTAAATACTGTCTGAAAAGTATAAAACCATTTAAAACTGCCATAAAAAAAAAGAATTTTTTACGATAAACATGAGTATGTTGTCAATAACTGTTTAACATTTTTGACTCATGTTCATGTAACGAAACTTCTCAATAGATTATCAAGTAATATTATGTTTGCATACTCTTCGCAAATACATATATTAATATTATCCAGTTGGGAATGTTTCCTGGTGACAATCAATTCGTGATGTACTATGTAACCATGGAAGTAGTATAAATTGGGAGGCTTGCCTGTTGTTTTACTTACTGTTGGTTGGAAATACGAAAGTGGCTGAGGCGAATCATTTTTTTGTTTTTGGATTTACGTCCACTGGGACAACTTTTCACAACACAAATTTTACCCATAACTGTTCTGTTATTCACACTTTTTCAAAAAATTAAATGATAAAAAAACAATAATCGTACTGTTCACAGTTCACGAAATAAAATCACTGTAGCTACACGTTTTCTCACAATAATTCTTTGTGGTTATATTTACTAAATTATTTTGTACTACGCAAGTAGTTGAAATTTTCAATAAAACAATATTAAATTTTTTAACTCTGCATACTTCAATTCGTTTACAATTGCTACATTCAAACCATACCCTTTGTCTACACCAGCGCCATTCTGGAAGGTTTTTGAACTGTTTTTTATAGCTTACATACATACATAATTAAAAATCCCATACTACACAAACACAAAATTGCTGAAATAATTAACAAATCAGACATCAAATATAACAAACTCAAAGATTCAAAAAAAATCAAGAACATCTTAATTAAAATAAATACAGAAGATTTAATGATGACGAAATCGAATAAAGGTAATAGTATAGTCTGTCTCAACAAAGAAGATTATCGTTCAAAAATGCAAGATATTTTGAAGAGACTAGACGTAGAAGAGATGCCGAAAAACCCTACGAATTATTTTATGAAAGAACTGAAACAGCAAGTCGAACTTACAAATTGCCTGATTGATACTCCATGGGAAAGAAGAAAACTCATCCCCATGAACAGACAGAAGACAGTAGTGCCAGGGGCGGCCTCAGAAAAATTTTATCACTAGATTAACTTCGAAAATCCCGAATCGACATTTTTCAAGAAATTGTCCCAATAGTTATGAATCGCCCTGTATACAGCTAGTAGATATCTGGTACTATCTCAAAAAATATTAAAATTTAGATGGGCAAATCTTTTGATATAATTGGATTTTTTTTGAAAAATTAGCATTATTAGTTTTTGTCAGAAGTCAACAAAAACATAGTAAAAAATAAATGAACATTTATTATAAAATACAACATCCCTAAAGTACAAAAACTATTGGTGTGAAATAAGTATTAATTTTTATTTTCCTTTTTCTTTATTACTACCCTTACGTTTTCAGTCTAAAGTTTGGAAAAACTATAAAAACTAATGAACAAGAACATCTGCAGATGGCTTAATCTATCCAGTACAAGAGTCGACTCCCTTTTTTCTGTTTAATAATTTAAAATAATCAAGATCTAAGCTAGCTTTCCACTCTTCTTTTAATGCAGGAATGCACACTTCCCACTTGATCACTTTCTTGATAGAGTTGGTAAGAATTTAATAATTCCTTGGAATTCCTCTGTATCAATGACCATATCATTTATGTCAATATTATATTTTTTTATGAGAGATATTTCATCCAATTTTATTGCTGGTTGAATTTATTTTTGTGATGATGTGGTCAGAATTGTCATGTTGTCAATGCAAAACAATTTCCATGTATACCTACTATTGATTTCATGACGTATTATCAGCCTCTTGAAAATGTAACTAAATTAAAAAGCCGTTGGATTATTGTTCCAGCCATTTTTGCCAATGCAAATTTCATAAAGTAATAAGTTACAGTCGCATTTCAAATTGATATACTTAACTGAGACAGGTGGTCCTTGCTGAATTTGTATGACAAGATATATGTAAGTATACCTTGTCTTTCAATATACTATTCATGCATTTCTATAATTGATTTAATTGTTATAGAGAAGCCCAAAATTGAAGTTTTGTTTTGTGAAACATATATTGGTCGTCCATTAGTATGTTTAAGACCTTTCAAATATTTCAATCCATTTTCAAAAGAATCATTTGTTTTCTTTCTTTATAGGTGCTTTATAGGATTTTCCCAATGGATTTCTGGAATTCAGCAAATTAAATAATCTATCTATTATAATAAAAGCCACCAAATTCTCCGATAAATCTCTAAATCACTAATCGGTAATCATACAACTACTAGAACCGGGTCTGATTGAAGTCGTCAGACAAATTGACAGATGTCGATTCCTACAGAGTTGCTAGGTGAACTTATAATTCCGATGTGGAAAATCAGAACTTTCATAATAAATCACGCGGATCTCTTGTTGTTAGCCAATTAGATTAGTATTAGTTACTCTGCGGATTCTGTTGTGAAGTTCTATACGATTTTGTACAGCTGGTAATCATCAGTAAGTAATGGTATCGAATCTTAGGGATTTTTCAGCCTTACAACAGTCGTTTACTAACAACTTTGTCAAATAATTTTACTCCTTATCATCCCTTTTATTGTAGTTCCCTGATGATGGAAATAAATTTTCCGAAAGCTTTTCTTGTTACTTTCTGCTCCCCTCACTAATTAACTTTAAAATTTGGATCATCATTGTGAATTTGTGATTTCCACTCAAATCACATTAGGACCCTTATTTAACGGCTAAGGTGATTTTGGCAAAAGAAGAGCCCTTCTGATGCGGTATTTTATAGATCAGGGTTCTCCAGTCGGCAACGGCAAAAACTCAAATCACATTCTAACAAATTAAAAATTTTAAAGCAATAAAAGATAAATTTATCAAAAAGTGAATATATTTGTAATATATCCCAATTAGGTAATCACAAAAATGTAGATAAATAATAAATTATTTCATTTATGAAGTTACAAAACATCGGCATGTTAATGTCTGTTAAAAACAACAAACAGTGAAGATACAAGAATGATGGCGAAATGACTTAGTCCGGCTACATGTTTTATTCCAGCAGCAGTTGTTGTTACTGCGCCAGCTGCAGCTGCATCATCATCAGCTACGATTTGTTGAGCCATTAAAGCACAAATTAAAAATACGAGGAGCACTGGGCGACAATTCATGATTAGATAAGAAACCTAAAACAAGATAAATATATTAATTCAGCTAGAAAATATCGCGTTTTATAATAAACATCATTTTCCAAAGTTAATAGGGCTACTGCAAGCATATAAAGAAATTATTAAATACGTTTGATAATATTAACCAAACCTACTAATAATAAGCTAAATGATTTGTTGAGGTGTCTGTGATGAAAATCATTTAAATATAATGTTTCTTCTCCCAGTTAAATTTGTTAAGTTTGAATTATAATGTCTAAAAATAATTTAAATGTCTGATAATATTACAATAGACTCATTGTAAGATCAAGATCAAGAAACTGTGAAGTTTCGATTAAGGGAGAGAGAGTGGAACAAGTAAATAAATTTGTGTACTTGGGTTCAAACTTTACGAGAGATGGAAAGTATGACAGTGACATTGAAATTGAAGCATGAAAATAGGATTAATACTGCGGAGATGAGTAGTCTGAGAAGTATAGCCGGAGTGACTCGGTTGGGTAAAGTAAAGAATAGTGAGATAAAAGAACGCAGATAAGAGAACGCTGTGGTGTAAAAGAAGATGTGGTAACAAAGATAGATAAAGGAATGCTTAGATGGTTTAAACACGTAGAAAGGATGGATGAAGGAAGATTGACGAAACAAATTTATAAGGCGAGTGTGATGGACAAGTCGGTAGAGGTCGACCTCGGCGAACATATCTCGATCCGATCAACATTGTTTTGAAAAAAGGCCAGGTCAAGAGTACCAACAACCGACGAGCATGCATGAGAACACCGATGAAAGTAGAGGAAGCAAAAGATGTATGTAAGAACCGTAGCTTAACTTTATCCAACCGAGTCACTCCGGCTATACTTCTCCGCAGCATTAATCCTATTTTCATGCTTCTTCTGCCAAACTCAACATTCACTACCATAAATAAGTGTAGGAACCAACACACCTCTATGCACCGCCAGACGTGCATTTGTTGACACTTTCTGGCTATTCATAAAGCTATGCGGTGCCCCATTCATTTGTTTTCCTGCCAACACTCTTCGCTCAACGTCACTGTCATACTTTCCATCTCTAGTAAATTTTGAACCCGAGTACACAAATTCATTTCTTCTCTTTCAAAAACCATTACTTTCGTTTTGCTCACATTTATTTTCATCCCTTTGATTTTCAGGGAGTAGTCATGCATAACATTAACCATCATCTGCAACTCTTTTTCAGATAACGCTAATATGACTTGATCATCAGCGTAAGGAAGGCATTTGACGATCAAATCATTCATTTTTAATCCATCAGATCTTTTAAACAATTGTCTATGTATAAGTTAAAAAGCCATGGCGAAGCCACACATCCCTGTCTCACACCTTTTCACCCAATAATTATTATATTTTGATTATTACAGTTTCTGCTCGAGCTAAATTATGTTTTTTATATAAAGATTATTCGAGAAATATTTTGAAAATTTGTCCTATGATAGGGATTGCAATGATAGCGAGCAAATTATCAAGCGTTTATCAGTAAACTACACAGTATGAATAAACTTAAACTATCGGAACCTAATTGTAATTTAAAAAATTCAAAAGCTTCAAACATAAATATTCAATAGTATTTTCGTCCATATTTGTTCGGGAAAAAAAAATTTCCAGGCGAGTCTCGAACCCGCGCTTTAGAAAAGAGAAGCCACGCCGGCCGACCACTCCACTCAGCTAGCCGCGTGCCTCTCGGGCTAAGCCCTGCCCATTAGAGAGAGAGCGAAACAACACTCGGGGCAACTATCTCTCTCTCATCAAGAGCCAACTCTCCGCACTGGGACCCACGGTCTATCCTTTATGCTTTATCAAAAATACCTAACCTCACACATTCACAGTCATGCTGATTTTTACGTGATCGCGCTGAACAGTTGAAGCCGAGTGGTATCGAATATTGCCGAAAACAAAGTAGAATTTGTGACCGCTAGACTCTAGTCTGAAAGTGGCCCTGGTGTTTTGATGAAGTGGGTGATATTGCAAATGTGTTTTTTATCGGTAATTTATTTGTGTGCCATTTTTTTGTCTTTTTTTCCAATCAACCTTTTGGTGTATGTCAACTAAATGGTTCGTCAGTTTTGTGATAATGAAAAATGTCACTGATATAATTACGAATTGTCAAAAAAAAATTATGTCTACGAAATTTATATGCATTGCTGGGAACATTACAAATTTTTAAAATAAGTAAATTGGTTAAAAAAAATTAACTTTCAAATAGTAAAACTAGTTATTACAAATGCTTTGAATTTTAATTAAAAATTACAACAAAATTCAGGAAATATTGATTCGATCAAGTAATGCATAGTTTTGCTCGCACACGTTAGACTTTTTGTAGAACTTGTGCCATTACCGTATGTAATTACGTGTTTTATTTTTGCCAACGAAATAATCGGTTACGACTGACGTGAATTGTCCTGGTCAAAAAAAGGTGTTACGTTTCACGTTTCTGTGACATCAAGTATAGAACTCAAAAAATAAATTATAGTTTAAAAAAACTAAAAAACACGCTTTTAGAGTTAATCAAACTAAAAAGTAAAAAAAATTTTTAATATAAGAATAAAATTACTGACGAGAAACGTCAGTGTTCTAAAAGCGTGGGGTGCTTTGTATGACATTTTTAAACTAACTCTGCGTTTCAGAATGAAAGCACCCCACGCTTTAAGAACACTGACATTAATTTTCTCGTCAGTAATTTGATTCTTATATTAGGAATTATTTTTTACTTTTTATTTTGATTAACCCAAAAGCGTGTTTTTCAGTTTTTTTAAACTATAATTTATTTTTTTGAGTTCTATACTTGATGTCGGAAACGGAAACGTGAAACGTAACACCTTTCTTGACTAAGACAATTCGATTATTTCGTTGGCGAAAATAAAACACGTAATTTCTTACGGTAAAAGCACAAGTTTTTTTGACTATAATTTATTTTTCGCTTTTTAGTTCGATTTGCTATTAAACAATCACTATCTGTCTCCGTTTTGATATGTCAAACAATTTTTAAATGTAGTTCGCGAATACCTCAATACAATTAAAAAAATTATGTATTAAATGGTAAAAGCACATTCTACCACTGAACTACCGATGCAATGAACTATGTTAATATTTTTTCTGCGCGCACGCGTAGTTCACGCAGTCAGTTACAAACAAGATACAGGTGAAACTAATATAAGCGTGTCAAAAAGGGGGGCCCGTAGCAATTGCCACATTGTTAATCCGGCAATCACCTTAACCGCTTAATATTGATTTTAAATTAATGTAATAAGATATTTAAATTTTAAACGGATTTAATTCTAATGTCAAATATTGACCGCGATGTCAATGAATAAAAATAATTAAAAAGTACAACATTTATTAGAGCAAAAAATGGCTTTATTTTTAAAGATTGTGGAGAGATTTTTAATAAAATAGGTAGATTTATTACAAATAACCGTTAAATTTTAGATTTAAATCGAAATTTCATAATATTTTCAAAAAAATAAAACTGGCTTTTAGTATATCACTAGAGCACCTTTACAGGAATTATTTAACATTAAAATATATAAAAAAAACGACTTACCAGATAAAATATTAGGTAGAAATATTTTCTTAAAAATTTGTTGACACTTCTGCCTCTTTCTAGAAAACAAATTACAAAGTAACTTAAATCAACAAAACAAATTGGGTAGGTAACGGAAACAAAAGACCAAAAATCAAAGGATGGTATAAAAATAAAAATAAATATTCCTGTCAAATTAATCACATTACATTACTGCACATAGCTCAAATACACCTACACCTCAAATAAAGCTTTTGTCGAACAGAATTAAAGCGATTTAATTACAATTTTTAAAATAATCCTTTGATTGAGATTTAAAACAGAAAGAATGTGTATTTTGAACCATTTCTGAAAAATTACAGCATGTATGCAACCAACAACGCAAATAAACATCCAAAAGACGAATAATAAACTGCTCTCCACAAAAGTTAAGGAAGTTCATACATTCGGAGATTGTGTATTAACAAATTACGATTTTTGTCCACCAAGTGTTTATAATATGTCATAAGTTGCATGTTTTTTCTTTCATGTAAGCGTTTGTTTGCGCTTTTGCGCAATACATTTGCAGTTTTAAACAACAAAAACAATTTCAGGTTGTGTACAATTTTAATTTTATTAAAAATTAAAGTACATACGTAAATACCGAGCATGCTTTTCTGTAATATCAATTACAGCCAATCAACGTCTCTGCATACTCTCAATAAGGCCTCGATTGATTTGTCTCCAAAGTTGAGGTAATCGCTGTCTAAGGTCTTGGAGTGTCTATGGGTTTTTTTTATTTATTTAGCTTATGGTCTATTCGAACATACATAGAAGAGAGAGTAAATATAAGTATTTATAACATCAATACTAAAACATATATCACAAACATAGTTACAATTATTATCTTTATTATCACAGTTCCAGGCGTAACTGTTCCAGCCAGGAGATGGCCTCCGGTGTCGCGTGCAACAAGTCGCCGCTTGTTCCAGGGAAGGCTGTTAACGGGAATTCGTGGGTGATGTGGCCCATTGTTTGGGAGGCAGCACCGCATTCACACTCTGGGCTGGAGCGCATTCCCCACCTATGGATTGTTGACCCACTTCTGCCGTGGCCAGTA
This sequence comes from Agelastica alni, assembly GCA_950111635.1. Taxonomy (NCBI): domain Eukaryota; kingdom Metazoa; phylum Arthropoda; class Insecta; order Coleoptera; family Chrysomelidae; genus Agelastica; species Agelastica alni. The sequence goes on along the minus strand of OX467719.1, from coordinate 25,574,950 downwards.
CGTATTCTATTCAGTCGAACCCAAAGCTTGCGGGGCAAGTTAAAACCATGTGGTGATTCTTTAGAGTTGAGTAGGGGGTGCCAGGTCGGTGAAACTTTGCCCTGCCAGTCCGACTGCCATTCTTCGTATCCGTCAAAGTTGTTGTGCCGTTCTGACAGAGGGACTTCTGAATTTTAATCGATTAAAATGTATGAGATCCTGGTGGATTGGAAAGTCCGGATTCGCGGTTATTTTTTTGTACTCTTGGACCAGGATCTGCTTTCTGCGGACTCATGGTGGCTCTATATGAGATAGCACTGGCAAACACTCGATTGGTGTAGACTTAATGGATCCCGTAATTATCCTCATCGTTTGATTCAGAACTGTGTCGATTTTACGTACGTAGGGGCTGTTTATCCAAGCTGATGCGCAGTATTCGGCCCTTGAATAGACAATAAAATAAAATATTTCGCAATAGACAAGACCAAGTGCAGAATTACGCAAGGTTGGAGCATCAGCTCCCCAGATCGATCCAGCCAGTTTGTATAGGATATTATTGCGGGTCCTTAGTTTCGCTGCCAGATTGGTCAGGTGTTTGTTGAACGAGAGGATATGATCCAACGTAACGCCCAGGTATTTAGGATTGTGATTATGGCGTAGAACAGTGCCATTTAGAGTGGCTTTCAGGCTGGCAGATGCCAGTCTATTGTTGAGAAAACAGCAGGTCTCGGTTTTCGCAGCGCTGGGTGTCAGCCTCCACTTCCTAAAGTAGTCCGACAGAATGTATAGGTCCAATGACAGGGTAGCTTCTATATTTCCCATGTTCGAATGCTGGGTTGGTTGCTGGGTTAAGTCATCGGCATACATGAACTTACGGTTTGGTGTTTGGTGGAAGGTCAGCCACGTATAGATTGAAAAGAAGTTATAAAGTAACTTGGGTCTGCTTCGTGTGTCCCCCATTACAGTTTAAAGGGATCTATTGGAGAGCATGTTGTTCACCAGTGCTGTCAGCTTCTTACATTTAATGGTTGTCATGAATTTATACATTAAGCCCTCCCTCCAGACGGTATCATAGGCAGCTGTCAGGTCTATGAAGGCTACTCCTGTTTTGCTGCGTTCCTCAAAGCCTCTTTCAATATAGGTTAGAAGTGCAAGAACCTGATCTTCGCAGTTGCGACCAGGTCAGAAACCAGCTTGTTCCACAGGTAAGATGTCCAGGATTCGTGGGCTTATTCGGTTGTAGATTAGTCTCTCCAGTAATTTATATATAGCGCTTTGAAGGGCAATGGGTCGGTAGCTACCGGGGATGCAGGCTTTCCTGGCTTGAGAAAGGTGATGATTTTAGATCTTTTAAGTTCGCCTGGCAGTTGTTCGGCTTCAAGGATATTAGTGAAGAATTTTGCTAGCCAGCGCCTCGTGTTTATTCCACAGTAAGCAAGGAATTCCGGGTGTATTTTGTCGAACCTTGCCGATCTTTAAGGAGGGCTTTTGTGACTTCGTCCATGGTAAATTCCCCAGACAGCTGCTCACACCTTATAGTTGAGTTTTTGAGGGTCTTGAACTCCTTTTTGATTTCGGTCGAGTGGGATTTGTCTTTTCCTGCTCTAGACAGGTTCACTATATCTTTCGCTACCTGATCGGCCGTGACGTTGGTAGGCTTCGACATGGTTTGTGAGTCGGCACCTAGCTTCTTAAGTAAACTCCACGCCCTTCTACTTAAGTTCCGGAAGTTCAGGTTTTTAGTTGTTTTGTTCCATTTTTTCTTCCGTGCTTCGTCAAGGTTGTGCAGTAGGGAATCTGCAACATCCGATCTGCTGTTTTCCAAGTAGTCAGCGTAGAGGATCTCATTGGCCTCGGTTCAGCATGGTATATATTTTTCCTTACTCCTCTTGGTATGTGTTTCTTGGCCGTGGATGTTACCATATTTACAAATTTTTGGTAGTTATTTGGCAGTAGAGCAATAAATCGGATGTTTTTATCGGGGGCGGTCGAGTATCCCTGCCAATTCGCCTTTGAGAAGTTCCATCTCGGGAGATCAGAGCTGCGTATAATTGGGATCTGGGTTCCCACCTCCAATAGCACGGGACGATGGTGGCTATGTGGAAAAGCCTCAATAACATGTCGGTTCACTGGGACGGGTTTTCCCTCTTGATCAGATGACACGAAGCATAGGTCTGGGTTGGTCTCAGTACCCCATCTGGCTGAGTGGAAGGTACCTTTGTGTTTGGCACTGAAGACTAGTTGAATATTATGGGCCTCAGCCCAGTCTACCAGTTTTGTTCCGTTTTGGTTGTTTTAAGAGTACCTCCATCGGGTATGCTGGCTATTAAAATCACCAGCATAGATGGATGGGTGGTCTCCGGTAGGTAGGGTGTTGTCTGGCCTTATGGCTGCAGGAAGTTTATATACGTTTGTCAAGAGTGTGTCAACAACTTAAACAGTCAAGGCAGAAATATCATCGTCTTGAGATGTCGATATAAGTTTTACGCCCTCCAATGTGGCTCGGGCATAAGCCGTATTAGTAGTAGGTTTCACCGATAAGTCTGTATCCGTGGATTTTTCCGCTTTTGCGGAGCTGTGATTCGTCAGAGGTATGAGTTTCTTGTAGGAGAACCACGTCAATGTTGTGGTCCAGAAGAAACTTGGAGAGATAGTCACTCTTAGATCTACTTATGCCTTCGATGTTGAGCTGGCAAACCTTAAAAAGAGGTTCAAAATTCACAAAAAATAGAAAATGGTAAAGAAACCATAAGCTCTCATTCGCGACTCAAGTTACCTGAAATAAAAATTCCTCCATTTTCGGGAAACGTTTTACAATATAATTCTTTCATTAATCTTTTTAACTCGTTAATAAAAACGCGTTTATTTTCCGAATCATCAGCAACTCTATTAAAAACTAAATTAAACTTCAAGGACCATTATCCACTACAGAATTGCACCAATCCATTAAGTTTCTCATAAAGAAAACCCAAAGCACGTTTTTTTAAAAAAAATACAATCTTTAGAACAGAATAAGATTATTATAAATAAGCAAATTTTATCCTTGTCCCCTTTCCTTGACTCCGACGGCCTAGTAAGGGTCAGAGGCAGACTTAGACATTCTTCGTTATCATACGACCAAAAGTACCCCACTCTTTTACCTAGCAAGTGCAAAATCACAACTTTGATATTAACATATGAACACATTCGCTTAGGACACAGCGGTCCGCAAAACCTGCTTTCCAATCTCCGTCTCCGGTATTGGCCCCTCAATGGTCTAAGACAGATAAAAAAGATTATAAACACATGTTTAATTTGTCAGAGGCTAAATGCAAAAATGTCTAAACGAATCATGGCAGATCTGCCATTAGCTCGCATTACTGCTTCTAGACCTTTCCTTACGGTAGTCGGAGTCCCTTTTATGCTAAAGGCTTCGAAATTACGGAAAGCTCCTGTGCTAAAATGCTACTTATCACTTTTCGTTTACTTCACTACTAAAGCTGTCCATGCTGGTCTCTGACCTGACCACTGATGCTTTCTTAGCAGCCTTGAAGAGATTTATTGCCCGAAGGTTATCTACAGCGATAACGCAACTAATTTTCAAGGAGCCAGTAATTAGTTAAAAGACATGCATCAGTTCCTTTTTAACAGATCAAACATGTCTGAAATTCAATCATTTTTAAACACAACAGAAACAGACTGGAAATTCATTCCTCCACAAGCTCCACAATGGGGTGGACTGTGGGAAGCAGCGATAAAAAGCACCAAATTTCATCTGATCAGGATCAATCAACTATGTTAGGGACAACAATTCGTGAACTATTCTCGTATACCGATGGGCGAGTACTGTACAGTATTTCAGGCAGAGGTATTCACCATTCTCTACTGCGCACGGAAAATAGCACAAGGACATCACAGAGGCAAGAAGATATGCATTTATGCGGACGGCCAGGCGACTTTTAAGTCACTGGAGAGTCCGGCCAATAAGTCCGAGCTAGTTGAGGGATGCATTAAATACCATCGCCCTCAATAACCGTGTATTGTTGCTCTGGATGCCTGTGTTTTCAGAAATACAGAGAAATGAAAAGGCGTATGAACTGGCTAGAAAGGAATCAGCAGGACCTTTCATTGGGCTAGAACCTGCTATCGGGATAGTGGAGTGCTATGCGAAAAGAAGTATCCGGAAATTTTCGTAGGAGGAATACCAAGACTGTGGGAGGGGGCGCCAAATGCGAGGCAAACCCATATCCTCATTTCCAGGCCGGTCAGACATGTGGCTGGCCAAACTGATGGATGGAAAAACAAATCAAAACGGCAATAGAATTGCTGACAGGACATTGCCGACTCAGAAGGTACATAAATCTGCTAGGGGCAGGGGAGAACAGTGAGTGTAGAATGTGCGAGGAAGGAAAGAAGGAAACTCTGATTCATCTTTTGTGTGACTGCCCAGGTACAGCCTGGAAAAGATACAAATTCCTGTGGCAACACATGCTGGGACCAGATGACATAATACAGTTACCAATGGATGCCATGGTCAAGTTTATCGATAGTACAGGGCTTCTGTCCTAATTGGGCTTGGAGGGAGGGTATAATGGGACGAAGGCCTGAGTGCCACGCGGGAGTGAAACAGACCGCGACCTCATACTCCCTCTTCAGTCGATGTCTGGTTTCAGACGTCGTGACCCCTTGAATGTATGCCCGGGACAGTCATGCTTCTCCAGGTTTCTCTGTATTCAGCAGTCCGCATCACTTCTTGTATGGAGAGGTTTGTCCAGGATTTTATTTGATCGATATATCTGTTCGGTGATCTTCCTCTCTGGCACCTTCCGTCAAGGATTGAAGCGTTTGTTCTGCGGGCGTCCATGGAATTATATGCATTCGTCTATAGCATGTCATTTCAAAAGCTTGGATCCGGCGTCTACATGCCACATTGATAGTCCATGACTCGGAGCCGTAGGTAGCGATTGAGAATACAAGTGATTTCATAAGGCGTTGTTTTGTAGCTTTACTTATGTTGTGATCTTTCCATACTTTTATAAGTTTGGCAAACGCTGTTCTTGCCGTCCCGATCCTCCTTTTATTTCCTTTTCATTGCCACCTTTGTTCGTGATGCATATAGGTATATAATTGACTTTTTGCACTCTATGTCAGGTATTGAAGAAAGGATTTGTGGTAAAACTCCGCTTTTATCCACGATCATGAGACAACACTTGCTCCTATTGAGTTTTAACCCTGATGCTGCACTTAATTCTTCGACTCGTTTTAATAAGTTTCTCATTTCCTCTTTATTACTTGCTAAGATTTCTGCAATATTTGAGGCCTGAACTCTAACGTTAGTTCAGTACACCACCACCTGCAAACTAACAGGCCTCATTTACTGGCTCTGATAGAAACACAAATTAAACCCTCCTCCAACAATACGCATCTTTTGTGTCCTGAGTTCAAACTCGAAACGAGATTCACATTTAAGACCGGCCTCTGTGTTTACACTCGCAGCGATATTTCCTGTTGTAGACAGAAGAACTTAAAACCAAAGAACGGTCTAGAGGTCATGGGGTTCAAGTTAACCTTGCAAAAATCAACAAAATTTCTCTGCTGCCTGTATCTTTCTCCTACGAACCCTCCTTACGTCAACCTCTTTTAACATCTTTCCGACCTGCTGGAGCTGTTGCAAACTAACGACCCTAGCACAAGTTATATTTTTGGGTGATTTCAATGTTCACAACGCGAACTGGCTGAGATCCAACCACACCGACAACGCCGGTCTGGAAGCTGTGAACTTTGCGATAAGTCACAACGTGACCCAGCTAGTAGAAGAATCTACCCGTATACCCGATAACCCTAATCACCAAACCAACATTCTTGATCTTTTCCTCACGACACATCCCAACCAGTCTCTATAACCGCTCCACTCGGTAAATCTGATCATAAACTCATCTCAGCCACGTCCAAACAAACAACCCCGCCCAAAATCACGCCTGGTTGTCTGGCATTATAGATCAGCCAAATGGAATGAACTGAGGGACTTTAACCTATCATTTCCATGAGAAGATATCTGCTATCGCTCAAAAGACCCATCAACATGTGCAGAATCTGTAACCGAAATCATAAGGCTAGGTATGGACTCATACATTCCTCATGGTAAAAGACGGATCTTCAACCCCAAACCCTGGTTCCACCAAGAATGCAACCGTGCGGTGCGTGATAAAAATCAAGCACATCGACTCTGGTGCGAAGTCCCAACAATTACCAACCGAAAAGCTTTGTCCACGCGAGGAACGCCTGCAAAAGAACGATCGATCTTGCCAAAGAATCCTACGACACGAGAATATGCAACAAGCTTGTCAATGCCCCTCCTGGATCAAAGACCTTCTGGTCTTTGGCTAAAGCCATAAATAAGAATTTCACATCTTCTTCTTTACTACCACTCGAGAGGTTTGACGGCACGACAGCCGTATCTTTCAAAGAAAAAGCGGATCTGCTGGCCGAAATGTTCAGCTCTAACTCAATCCTCGATACCAATGGGAAATAACCCCCAACTATACCTAAAATAAACGCATCAATGCCTGAGGTCGCTATCCACCATCGCACTATCAGGAAAATCCTACGAAATCTTGACTCTAATAAGGCAGTAGGACCAGATAGAATTCCGACAATTGTCCTGAAGACCTGTGCTCAAGAGCTCACCCCAGTTCTCTGTAGACTCTTTAAGTTATCATACAGCAAAGGAGTATTTCCGTCCATGTGGAAAAACGCTTAAGTCCAACCGATTCCGAAAAAAGGAAAGAAGACTATTCCTGCAAATTATCGCCCAATTGCATTGCTCTCAGTTATATCCAAAATTATGGAAAAAGCGATTAACATAGAACTCATCAAATATCTGGATAAATTTGAGATAATCCATGACAGACAATATGGATTTCGACAACTTCGGTCTACTGGAGATTTGCTAGCTTTTGTCACTCAGCTCTGGACAAACACTATTAAGAAGTTTGGTGAATCCCGTGCAATAGCCTTGGATATATCCAAAGCCTTTGACCGCGTTTGGCACCAGGCATTGTTAAGTAAATTATTTTCTTACGGTTTCCCAACTGCGCCAATGGCTCTTGAGCTTCATGCAAGATCGCTCCTTACATGTGGCAGTTGACGGTATTTCTTCTGATGCGTTTAAAACTAATGCCGGGGTCCCCCAGGGTTCCATCCTGTCCCCCACCTTATTTCTTTTACACATCAACGACCTCTTGAAAACCACCACGAACCCCATTTACAGTTTCGCAGACGATAGCACACTTGTCTCAACTTTCACATCCTATCGATCACTTTCGGTGAATGATACAAATAGACTCAGGCAGGAACAGGTTGATTCCATCAATAGAGATCTTAAAGCAATCGTCGAGTGGGGAACCAACAATCTTGTTCAGTTCAACGCCCAGAAAACACAAAGCGCCACGTTTTCCAGGAAAGTGAACTACTCAAATCATTCCATCACAATGTCCGAAAATACCCTTGAATCAAGTCCCTCCATCACGATTTTGGAAGTCACGGTGTCCAATAATATGTCTTGGCATGACCATGTTGCTTACATCGCAAAGTCAGCAAGCCAGATGCTAGGTTTTCTGTGGAAAGCTAAAAGTTTTTTACTTCTGATCAACTGTTGACAACGTACAAGGCTCAAATCCGACCTCTAATGGAGTATTGCTCGCACATTTGGGGTTTAGCACCAAGGCATTCTCTTTATCTTCTAGATTCCATTCAGAAAAGGGCCATTCGGTTGATAAACAGCTCCACTCTCACAGATACCCTTCACCCTCTAGAACATAAAAGAAGAGTTGCAGACCAGTCATTACTCTACATATATTTCCATGGCATATGCTCCAGAGAAATAAAAACTCCTGTACCACCATTGGCCACATTCGGCCAAAGAACTCGGCACACTAATCAGTCTCACCCATTTACTCTCAAGATTGACACTACAAGGACCAATCTCCACCAAGAATCCTTCTTTTACAGGGCTGCTACGGAATGGAACAAGCTTCCAAAATCAGTTTTTCCAGAGAACTATGAACTGCAACTTTTCGAAAAGTGGGTTCACAATCATTTCCTTTCTATAATCCCTTTCCCTTCTAATAGTCGCAGTGCGGGCCGTCCGCGGCCCACACGATAGGTCTACCCTTTTTGCGACTATTTTCATTAAAAAAAAAATTTAATCCTCTGAAATTAAAAGTATCTTGAGATGCAGGATTATCGACCGCCATGAGTCGGTACAATATTGTCGCCATCTTTCCAATATTTTAAAAAGACCGCCAATTTGTGATTAGTTTACCTGCCATCCGCATGCGACGCTCAAATTTGTACCACAAACGTTAACATGGTAGTTGCATTGCTATATGGGTATAAAGGGTAGAGGTAGGGAGAACCATCTCATTTGGGAGATAAGTTAAAAAAGTATCCACTTGTGAATAACAGCTCACAAAAACAGACCAGAATGGCGCTAACGTAGCAAAGTGTGTTTATGAATTTAGCAGTTGTAAACGGAGAGAAGTGTGCTTTGTTGAAAAGTTTCATATTTCGAGTGACTGAAGTAGTTATTGAAACTATTTACGTAGTCCAAAATTATTTACTAAATATGACCTAAAAAAACTGCAGTTATATAAACGTGAAAAGTGATTGATTTTTTGTGAACTTTTGAATTTGTTGTGATTTTATCCTGTTTTTAGGTTTCCGTACCTTAAAAGGAAAAAACGGAACCTTATAGGATCACTTTGTTGTCCGTCTGTCTGTCAGTCAAGACCCTTTTTCTCAGGAACGCGTGGAGGTATCAAGCTGAAATTCCTCAGGTCTACTGTCCCTTGGAGCTGTGAAAAAATCAAACTTCTAAGCCAACGCAATCAAAAGATACAGCCGTTTATGCCGCAAATTTTCGACACCCGCAAGGGAATCAAAACCTATAGGGTACTTCCCGTGAACTCCGAATCTTGAAATTTGGTACGAAGCAACGTCTTATAGCACAGATAAAGGAAAAATTGCGAAAAGCATTAATTTTTAGTTACATCATATATTAAAGATATTTTTAATAATTTTAAACTAACTACCCCTTTCCTCATGAACGCGTAGTGGTATTATATTGAAATTCATATCAAATACTCAGGTCTATAATACCTTTAAGCTGTAACAAAATTAAACTTCTATGTCAACGCAATCAAAAGAAACAGCAATTTAAGCCGCATATTTTGAAATTCGCAACTACTCGCAAGGGAATTAAAACTTAAAGGATACTTCCAGTCGACCTAGAATCTTAAAATTTGGCATGAAGCAACGTTTTATAGCACACATAAATTCCGAAAACCTTAAATTTTTAGTTACATCACATAATATATTTTTTTTAAATTATAAACTTGTCGTTTTCCTCATGAACGTATAGAGGTATCAAGTATTTTTTAAAGGGCAATGACGAACTTATATTTCTTATTGTTGGTTATTATCAAACAGCTTGCTTTAGAATGAATACCCAAAATGGAATTTCTACATATTTTTCATCCATAAACATGTTTCCGTTAATAAACACTAGCACTACCGAAGTAGTACAACTATAGATAACGTTTTTTCGAACTTCAATGTTCAATGTGGTACTATTCATATCTTTTTCAGTCAACATTTACAGATCTGGTTCAAATTTAATACTTAATTAGTTTTTTTAAACCAGATTTCTAAAAAGTGACTAAAAAACTTTGTAAATAAATAACTTTGATCAAAGAACTATTGCAAGGCTGCTGCAAGGCTAGTGTAGGTATTTCAGTTATATTATAAAATAAATATGTGTTCATATAAAATAAAGACAAGAACCCAATAAGCGAATCCGAAGAAGTGAATGAAAGTTGGGAGAAACTAAAACGGAACATTATAGAAGCTGCAACAGAAGCTCTTGGCACCCGAAATATAAAACAACAAAAACACGGCCCCAATAAAACCCCATGGTTCTGCAACGAAGTCAAAGAACAATGCATAAAAAAAGGCTTATTTAAAATACATGACAACTAAAAGGCCTAAAGCCTGTAATGATTATAAGAGGGTACGAAATACCACCTACACACTAGTAAGGCAAATAAAAGAACAGTATTGAGAATCCTTCTCGAGAAAAATGGAAAATGACTTTTATGGCCTCCAAAAACAGATGTGGAGATTTATCAGAAGCCATAAAAAAGAAGCAAGTGAATTTATTAGCACAAAGCACATAACGAAAGAAACTTGGGTCCAGTATCTTAAAGAACTATATAAAAAAGAAGATACGGAAAGCATACCGGACACCCCAGAAATCGCAACTAACGAAGTAACTGAAATAGAAGAAAATGATATAGAAACGGCATTAATGAAAATTAAGAACAGAAAAAGTCCAGGCCCAGGCGGTATTCCAAATGAACTTCTTAAATATGGCGGGAGAAGCCTGAAACAGCAGCTAACAGCCATAATCCTTTTACATAAGAAAATTCCGGACGAATGGCGCATAAGTAACACAATCTTACTGTTTAAAAAAGGAGACAAAAAGATACCCGCAATCTACCGAGGCATAAACCTTCTAAATACAACCTTAAAGCTAGTAACAAAGATTATAACAAATAAAATAAATGAACTCACCACATTGGCCGATGAACAACAAGGATTCAGATCAGGAAGATCTTGTACTAATGCGGTATTTGTACTGCGACAAATAACTGAAAAATCCATCGAGTATAACAAACCAGCCTTCATGTGTTTTATAGACCTGGAAAAGGCGTTTGACCGAATACAACTGGAGGACGTGGTACACCTTCTATACAACAGGCAAATCCCATGCAACATCATAAAAACCATCGAAAATATTTACCAGAGAAACAAAATACAAGCCAAAATTAATGGCATAACTACCGAAGAAATTCCTGTAAATAGTGGTTTTCGACAATACCAGAAAAACAATTAGTGTATTTACCGATAATCAAGGACGAGTTATAGTAGATAAGATACAGATTAAACACACCTGGGAAGAGTACATTAAAGAGCTGTTTAATGACATCAGAGCGGAGCCACCAACCATCGAAAAAACTGAAGGTCCTCCAATCCTAGAGGTGGAAGTACAATCGGCGCTGAAGAATGCAAAAGACCGGAAAGCAACTGGTCCTGATGGAATTCCTGCTGAAATACTAAAACTAATGAAATGAGATAACCTAAAGTGGTTAACAAGGGTATTTAATAAAATATATGATAAGTCATCTGTTAAAGATATTTTTGAAAATAATCCATAACCGAATATTTAAACTTTGTGAAGAACAGATATCTCAGTCCCAATTCGGCTTTAGAAGTGCCGTAGGAACCAGGGAAGCTCTTTTTTCAGCCCAAGTATTGTTTGAGCGATGCAGGGATGTTAACTTTGATGTGTATGCATGTATTATCGATTACTTAAAAGCGTTTGACACACCAAAATGATGGGAGTCTTGAAAAAAACTGGCCTGGATGGAAAAGATATCAAGATCATCCGAAATCTCTACTAGAACCAGGTGGCTTGTGTCAGGATAGACGAAGACAGAATAGAATACTAAGAGGTGTAAAACAAGGATGCATACTGTCCCCGGTCATCTTCAATTTATACTTTGAATATATCTTCAGAGAGGCGCTGCAAGATATTGCGGCCGGAATACCACTGAATGGAGAACGGTTAAACAACATAGGGTATGCAGATGACACTGTTATTTTTGCAGACAGCCTTGCTACGTTGCAGCTTCTGTTGGAAAGAATCACAGCTTTTAGCCTACAGTATGGGCTGGAAATAAACAAAAGTAAGACGAAGTTTATGATAATAAGTAAAAACCAAGACATCAGAATGGCCCTGGAGTGGAATCCCCAAGATAGCCGCGCTAGGGGCCGCCCAAAGACAACCTGGAGAAGATCAATATTAAGTGAAATACGAAAAATGAATAAATCATGGCAAGAAGTCAAAATGCTTGCCAGAAATAGAGTCCGATGGAGAAACTTTGTTTAGGCCCTATGTTCCGCCATGGAATGATGGGTATATATATATATATATATATATATATATATATATATATATATTGTAACGAAATATTTTATATCGAATACAATATCAATATAGAATACCAGAATGTTTCTATATCGATTCCAAAAGTTGTACCGAATAAATAAAAATTAACGTACCTTGGGCGCCATTTGTTTTTATATAAAAAAACAAAAAAATTATTTCTTTTTTATTATTAAAACTATTATTACTATCCAGAGCTGAGATACCTTTATTCCCAGTGTCGATTCAATTTAAAGAGGACTTTTGACATGAAATGATTAACTTGTTTATTAATACCAAGATTTTAACAAAATAAAATAAACATGGAAAGTATTAAAAGATATACAAATAAATAAACTAAAATTATGCAACCACGCATACACTTTCACACTATTTAAATTTTCAAATTACAATTTATGCTTAATTAAATCTTTACTTTAAAATTACATTCCTTTTTTTATTTTTAATTAATACGTTTTTCAAACAGGTGAATTTTACTAAAAGTTGTTACTACAAAAATTTTACGGAAATTAAAAAAATGTGGCAACCCTTAAAAAAGCCTGTCTTGTGTATCACAAGATATGGCAACGCTTGAATATTTGTCTTGTGTCAGATATGTCAATATTAATGAACTGTGATTTATGTGTGAAATGCTATTCACAGGCAACTTGATGAATCTTGAAGAACAGGGATTCTTTCTCACTTAAGTTTAAAAATTGTTACCTTAGTCAAATTACTCCATATCTTCATATCAAAGGTAAGTCTGCTCACTAACACTGCTGTTTAAAATGTAGAGTTTATTAATTTTAACTATAACTGCATTGTTATAAATTTCAACTATGGCGATTTCAAAAATGGCCGTCTCCTTTCTGGAGAGGTTTTGTTTATCACAAAAATTTCTTTTCAAATTATACTATTCAAAAATAATAAAAATACTTAATAACTGTATCCAAACATGCATTAGCCCAACACAGAATCCAAATAGGCCACACTATTGATTTTCCCAAAACAAGAACAATAGCAACAATCCGATCCTTTAAACCTCGTATAATCAGAGAAGCAATAGAAATAGAGAAACGTCCCAATTGTATGAACAAAAGAGATGACGGCCAACGATTACCTCCGACATGGAAACCTTTACTTACCCGCCAATCTCCCAACTACTATTTACCGCCTTCCAATTTCCCAGCTTCCAATCAACCGCCCTCCAATCACCCGCATCTACCTCCCTCCATTTCCAGTCCTATAAATACCCATCTACGTCGTGGTGCTCGTCAGTTGTCCCTGAGGAGTAGGCAGATTGAGACCACGAAAACGTACTGAACCTTACCCTTCCTAACCCTAACCTTACTCTTGATAATGGCTCCAAAGCAGGAGCCGAAACGTCGAAAAAACAAATTTTCTGAACGCGTATATATATATATATATATATATATATATATATATATATATATATATATATATATATATATATATATATATATATATATATATATATATATATATATATATATATATATATATATATATATATATATATATATATATATATATATTGCAGTTTATAAAACGTCAACAATTTACGTAGTATGCTGAGATAATGTGGAGAGTGATTTCATTCTTGTAAACTTTTGATAATACTTTCCGACAAAATTAAGAGATTGGAAAATTTTCCCACTTGGCTACCATGGCGCCAACCTAATTGGATGCTTTTCAACGGACACTTTTTCATACACAGAGATGGTCTTCCTTACCTCTACCTCAGGCCCCGCACCATCATAGGCCCCCAAATGGCCAAAAAATACAAATATATTTAAAAAACAAAAAAAAAATAGGCCCCATGACGGCGAAGGCCTCCATATGTCAGACTATTACATTTTTTTTAATCCTGATTATTTTTATTTTGCATGGTTATTTACAAAGTGAGCTAAGGTTAACAGAATCATTGTTTTGTCTGCTGAGAACATTGAAAACATTTTTAGAAGAGAGTCGGGAAGAACTAGTGAATAAAGCCTTAGAATATGCGACCATCACCTGTGCTGAAATGGATATTGACGTCGTAAGCAGAAATCACAAGCGAGTCAAAAAGATGATGCCAGGAGAAAAAGCTCAGGATGCAGGTTTGACTCTACAGCAATTTTTGAAGCGTTCTATGTTAAAGTGTATTGACAACTTTCATGTAGAACTGGAAAAAAAACTAACATCGATGAACAATGTATATAAACACTTTGCTGTTGTGCACTTAGAAAACCTTGTAAGATCAAATGATAAAACCATGATAACTCATACATCAGTTCACAGCTACTTTCAATGATTTAGAGGAAGAAGAAAGATTGCCAGAAGTGAAGAGGACCAGAAGGCATCTGAAGGCTTCTGGCATAAAAATTGATGATCCAGCCTCATGGACATCACTACAAATGCTGTGAAGTTTATTATTGAAATGGACTTTCGTGAATCGTTCCCAAACATAACGGAGGCATTCAAACTGTTTCTTACTATTTGTGTGTCCGTGGCTTCTTGTGAGAGGAGTTTTTCAAAACTGAAATTGATTAAAAACTATCTCCGTTCTACAATGAGCCAGTCTCGTTTGACAAGCTTGGTCATACTATGACACTGCAAAACATGTGAATTTTGATGAATTAATCCAACAATTTTCAGAAGTCAAGACTCGCAAAAAAACATTTTAATGTGTTTCTTGTTTTTACTTTTCATTGAAATCTGTATGTCTTGTTTTCTCTTAAAACTGTACAATAAAGTATTATGTAATTTTAGAATAAAATATGATTATAAACATATTTGTCTGTTGTCTGTTACCTTCATTGTTCTTGATAGTAATTTATATTTGTTATCGAAACTGTTGGAATGACAGTGAAAAGTCTTATTAGTGTTACTATGTTGAGTGTTCATCACGATGCATTAAAACAAACCTTTTAAAACTTAAAAATATAAAAGTGAGCCGCGCCACCGACTTAGACGGTTTAAGCCGGAAACCCCTAGGTCTTATAGGCACTAGCAGAGCCACACGATAAACAACTGAGATTATGGTGAATTAAATAAATAAAATTATAGCAAAAATATATTGGATACTTTACTCCTACAATAAATCAAAATACACAGCTCAATAGCAAAATTATAACAAATATAGTCAAAATCAACAGCCAACAATAAATCGAAGTACTCAGTTCAATAATAACATTATAACAAATATAGTCAAAATCAACAGCCAACAATAAATCGAAGTAATCAGTTCAATAATAACATTATAACAAATATAGTCAAAATTAACAGCTAACAATAAATCAAAGTACACAGTTCAATAGTAAACTTATAACAAATATAGTCAAAATCAACAGCTAACAATAAATCAAAAATCCAAAGTTTACGATTCCATAAAATCACCAAAACAAAAGTAAGAGTAACAAACTTTACCAAGTTACCAAAAAAAACGTATACAAGTCAACTTTTTAATAATACTTAATCAAACGTTCACATAAGGCTGCTAATTTACTCATGTTTTTACTATTTACATAAAAATTTACACTGTTAAAACAATCGAGCTTATTTAAAAATATCTCTTTTTACAATTGCTGTCCTTCAAAATATCAATATTGTAGGATATTTACAAATAAGTATGAAGAAAACATTCTTACTTGGACACAAAGAACTATTGAGAAGATTACTTTAATCAAAGTTCAGCCTTGGCATATTATCCAATGCAATAAATAGTTTTCAACAATGTACCATATTAATAAATTAAAACAAAACTTAATCGTGGTGTCAAAAATAAGTCACGTCGTTAAATATTCTAAAATAAATCACTTGTAACCTTTGAGTATACGAATTCACTACTCCTGTGGCCGGTTTGATTATGGAACGGCACCTGCTAATTAACAATGGCTTCCCTCAAATAAATCGCGCATGCGGTTATTTTAACTCGACACCAAAATCCAAAATACCAACAACAAAGGTAAGATAGAATGGTCAAGTTAAAAATTAAATGGTTTTTCTTCAAAATCCAATTAAGATGGCCCAAATACAGCCAGATATGAAAGAAAACCGTAAAGGCTCCGCACACATGTTAATATCAAATCGCCCCAAAAACTCTCACCACACCACTCCCAAGACTGTCACCAAACGACTGCCACCAAACGACTGACTACTTCCCAGGCCGGATATCAAGAAATGACACGGAACCGACGTCAACCAACAATATTCGCAAATCTATGTTCCACACTCAGAATCGCACTCGTCCGTGTTGATAGCCAGCCCCATCCACACAGAAATGCAAACCAAACAATAATATAACCGACAACACACAACAATCGAGGCCAAAAACCAAAGCAAAATCTAATAACGAAAACACCACAGCCATTAACAATCGAATCCTATCACAACAAGGTATGCAACACTATTTACAACGAATGATATATTTAAGTTACAACAAAATACGGTACGCAACCTTACTTACGAGTACCTAATGAATACAAAATAATCAGAGACACAATTATAATGGAACTGTAGAAGGGAAAAAAAATAGGCACGTTACAAGTCCTACCAAGTATAAGGGGGATAGAAAGAAGAAGAGAGTATCATAACCTCAAAATCAATAGTAATTGTGCATTATGAAAAACAATTGTTGCAACATCAGTGTTCATTCTATTTGTTCATTTTGTATTTTAAAATAACATGGAATATGTTCATAACCCATGTGTTTACAATGTTTTTTACTGTATTTTAACTTATTGAAAGAATCATTTTGTCGTCAACCTCGTATTTGTTGTAAGTAATTGTACGAATTTTTAAACTGTTATATTTTACCATATACTTAAATTTTGTAGTCTCCCTGATGATGGAAATAAACGTTTCCGAAAGCTTGGATTAATATAAAAGAGTATCTCACTGACAATGCTGCTAGCCCTAATATTAATAGTTGTGTTCCTCACTGGTCAGCAAAGATTTTCCTTCCTTATATATATATATATATATATATATATATATATATATATATATATATATATATATATATTTAGTGTCCCTTATCTATAGCCGCCCCAGGCCTCCAACTATGTCAGTACATCACTGCTCTACCCTTCATATTTTTAATTTAACAAAAAAATTATGATTGCGTTATTAAAAAAATAAAGCCTCAATGAAGCAATGAACCCGGTAACTCAATGGCAGCGTCATCTCGTGTTTCTTTTTAAGATGCTTACTCAGTTTGTAAGCTCCCATATGAACCGGGCTTCTATATTTGTCTCTAGGTATATTAAACCAACAATGGATTTATGGATATATGTTCTTATCCTGTGTACACCATATTATGAAGAAGACACTTCATTTTTTTATTTCTTTAAAATTTGTCATTTAAATTAGTTTAGACGCGGTACATAAAGCAAGGCCAATGCTTATTGCACCTTTCATATTCAAGTTCGTAAGCTCGAGCTCCAAAATAAAACCGGTTATTTGGGTTGCATAACCGGATAGACAACTCGCAATAAGGCATATAATTGACCCTTATTATTATACTCTGTCCTATCATTTCTATCATATTCGATTCTTAAAAAATGTTAGTGTAACAACAATTTTCAAACGGCGAAATAATTTTTTGAAATACCTAATACATTTATACGCAGAGTTAAATGAACAGAAAAAAATACTTATAGTTTTCACAACTAGTCTTTAACAATGTTTACCTAAGAATCTACAAGTACTAATATGAAATCGTTTGCTTTACTTCTGACTCTACTGCCACCCATTTGCTAACAGTGGGTTGCCTGCATCTTGAGATTAGATCCGATCAGCACGATAGTCACCTATGCAGGGCCGTTCCAACCTGGTCGAGCGCCGTCGTTCAAATGTGATCACAGCGCATTTTTTTAGTGCATATATTTTTTAAATTTAATACGATTTTATGTTATGTACATTCAACATAATCGCTAGACGCTAATTATTAAATAATACAACTGTGAAGCAAAAATAAACATTTCATTACCAAACAAAAAATAAACATTTTTTTAACAAGAAATAGCTACCTAATCTAAATACATACATATAGTCACGCCTTTTTCCCGTAGGGGTAGGCAGAGACCACTTCCTTCCACTTGCTACGGTTCTTACACACATCTTTTCCTTCCTTTACTTTCATCAAGGCTCTCATGCATGCTCGTCGGTAGTTGGTACTCTTGACCTGGCCTTTCTTTAAAACAATGTTAATCTGATCGGGATCGATGTTTGCCGAGGTCGACCTCTACCGACTTGTCCATTCACACTCCTTTCCTTTCCTTTCTACGTGTCCAAACCATCTAAGCATTCCTTTATCTATCTTTGTAACCACATCTTCTTTTACACCACAGTGTTCTCTTATCTCACTATTTATTACTTTATACAACCAGGTCACTCCGGCTATCCTTTCAAACTACTCATCTCCGCAGAATTAATCCTATTTTCATGCTTCTTTTGCCAAACCCAACATTCACTATCATACATAAGTGTAGGAACCAACACACCTCTATGCACAGCCAGACGTGCCTTTTTTGACACTTTCTGGCTATGCAGTTTTCCTGTTTTCTGTTTTCCTGTCCACACCTTTCGCCCAATGTCACTGTCATACTTTTCATCTCTCGTAAACTTTAAACCCAAGTACACATATTCATTTACTTATTCCACTCTTTCTCCCTCAATCGAAACTTCACAGTATGTCATGCTTTCTTCTCTTTCAAAAACCATTACTTTCGTTTTGCTTGCATTTATTTTCATCCCATTTATTTTTAGGGCAGGCATCATGCATAACATTAACCATCGCCTGCAACTCCTCTTCACATGACGCTAATATGACTTGATCATTGGCGTAAAAAAGGCAGTTGACAATCAAATCATTAATTTTCAATATATACGCACTCTCTTTTAAATCTTTTAAACAATCGTCTATGTATAAGTTAAACAGCCATAGCGAGCGAAGCTACACATCCCTGTCTCACACCTTTTTCGATGTTAAACCAGTCGGTGCAAGCTCCGTTTATCCTGACACAAGCAGAGGAATCCTCATAAAGTGATTTCAGTGCCCGTATTAAACTACCGCTCACCCCATCAATAGACAATGTCGACCACAATTCACTCCTTACCACTCTGTCATAGGCCTTTTCCAATTTTATAAAAGCGCAATAGACCTTCTGATTTCTAGCCAAGAATTTTTTAACTATACTTCGTAATGAAAAGACCTGATCCACTTTGTCATAGGCCTTTTCCAAGTCTATAAAAGCGCAATAGACCTTCTGACGTCTAGCCAAGAATTTTTCAAACAATATCTCGTAATGAAAAAACCTGATTCATACATCTCCTTCACTGATGGATCCAAGATAGACGAAAGGGTTGGAGTGGGCGTTATAGGGCCGAATTTTTGGCTCTCAAAATCAGGTTACTCTGATGTGGATTTCAGGTCACAAGGGAGTTAAAGGCAACGAAGAAGCAGATTGCCTTGCCAAAGAAGGGGCAAATACACAATTTTCCGGCCCAGAACCCTTTTGTGGACTTTCCAAAGCCCACTTAAAGGAAGAGGTTCGACATTGGGAAACAGATGAAATGAAATCTCACTGGCAGAAAGTGCCAGGACAAAGACAAGCGAAAAGGCTAGTAAATGTTTCGCCAAGGAAAGCTAAACAGCTTCTCGAGTTGAACAAGAAAGACTTGAAACTGGTGACGGGACTCCTCACTGGACACTATACTTTAAGGTATTACCTGAAAAAGATGAGCAAAACAGAGAGTAATAGTTGCCACTACTGCGAGTACTTCGCTGAAACTGCAGAACATTTGCTTTGCGAATGCCCAGCGCTTTCTGCAAGAGGCTCAAGTTTCTGGAAGGGGCCTTCCTAAAGCCCTTCGATGTCAGAAACTTAGCCCCCGGGAAACTGATAAACTTTGCTCGAAGTCTCGGAATCCCGGGCCTCGAATAGATTAAGGGTTATGCACAAAAGATCTGATAGGTCGAAGTGCTTGAGAGGCAGCACAGCCTTCATGACCCACCCTACAATCTACAATCTACATCTTCTTCCTCTTCTAAATTCTTCTTGCACATCCCATATCATCTTTTCAGTTTAATTCGTTACCCTTTTAATCAATATCTTTGCATATAGTTTGCCGACTATGCTGAGTAAACTAATACCTCGGTAAATCTTACAGTCCTGCTTCGAACCTTTTCCCTTGTAAAGCGGCACGATAACGGCCTTGCACCAGTCATTTAGTACGCTACCACTCCTCCAACAAAGGTTAAAAAGGCGGTACAGTAGACTAGCTACTAAGTTTTGTCCAGCCTTCAGCATTTTAACTGTTATCCTGTCATACCCAGCAGCTTTACCCAATTTCATACTGTTCAACGCTTGCACAATTTCTGTCGTAGTAATTTCACTTTCATTGCAACTTTCACTCATGTCTCCGAATGGGGTCTGTACTTGTGTATCCTCTTTCTCAAATAAACTTTTAAAGCATTCCTTACATCTCTTTAATACGCAATCATCTCCTTTTACCATACTACCATCTTGGTTTCTGATTCTTTCCAATTGTGAGGTAGTATTTTTACCTCTGGCTAATCTAAATAAAACTAAATAACCACTAAATAAAAGTAGCTTTACGCGCTTTTTTTTCTGAAAAATTTAGAAATAAGATCAGTCACATTTATATTGTCCAACAAATCACTTTTAATCGATATGATTGCCAAATTATCGAGCCGCTGTTGGCCCGTTGACGATCTTAAGTAGGGTTTGATTAACTTTAACTTTGAGAAAGTTCTCTCCGCTGAAGCAACCGATACAGGCATTGTCAACAAAATTCGCAAAGCTACGCTTGCATTTGGAACAGAATGAGGTAAATTATTTTTTATAACGTAGGCTAACATTTGTGTCGGTGTTTGTAGTCTAAGATTTTTTAAAAATTGCAATTCGTGGAACAATTCTGTTTCATTTATGTTACGCTCATTACGATTTTTGTCTGTTAAAACTTCTTCAAGCTGTAAACAACAATTTTGTTGTTCCTGTTCTGGTAAAACTGAAAATTTACAAATATCCCATAAAAATTGAAAATAATTGGAATGGGACGACAATAAGTCGAACCTTTCACTAATAGATCTTATAACAATATTGTTACAACTTTTTAGTTCCTTTGTGGGTTCGGCGATTAAAACTTTTGATCCAATAACAAAACAATGTTTATTTCAATACAATAAATTCTATTTTCATTAACCACTTAGATATTCACTTAGCTATATAACTTTTACAACTCTATATAACTATTTACATTTATTAATTCATAAGCACATAAGCCGATACTGCCTTTTGTTGTGATCGCTTCCCCTTTTATACATCGATATCACAGTTCCAGATCATTCTACCTGTTTCTCCATTTTTCGACGTAGCTTCGAGAGGTTGCGCGACCTTGCTAGGCCCCGCCGGTGGTGACAAAGCAAAGCGGTCAAATACGGACCCTAGACGCGGTCGATTTCTTGGTTGCCGACAGGACCGGATTTGTAACAATATCAAGTGTACTAAAAAATTTGTTTAAAATCCCGTTTGCCATCTGTAATTGGTTCATCGTCATACTCGTAATTAAATTGTTTTTAACACGCCTTTCAGTTTTGAGGGTTGGCTCTACATCTAGAGATTTTGCAAGTTCAGAAGCATCGACTAACACATCTCCAAATCCTTTATCACTGCGCTAACTATTGAAAAACTTTAGCAAATTATTCATTTGGGTACATGCTTCCGAGATATTAAAATCTTTGGTTTGTAATATTTTGCTAACAGTATTGACTCTAAACAGAAAATTATACCACAATATTAATGTACATATAAACTGGTAACTTTTTAATTTATTTGCTAAAGCCATATGCCAGGGATTGTTATCGAAAAAACTACACTAAATATACTATACAAAGCATCATAGACTTCCCTAGCTGATACCTCAAAGAAGTAAATGGCATTAAATCTGCTCGACCATCTAGTTTCAGTAAGTGGTTTTAAAGTTAAATTGGAAGTATGTTCTTTTAAAACGGTTCAACGATTACTTGAAGCCGAAAAAAAATTGTAAAGTTCTTGAACTGTAGAAAAGAAATGCCAGCTAGAGTTGTTTTCCTTGACTGCATCATTTACAACCAAGTTTAAACTGTGGTTACAACAAGGTACGAGAAATGATCTTTGATTTAAATCTAGAATCTTTTTTTGTAAGCCGACATGTTTGCCTCGCATGTTGGCACCATTGTCGTATCATATAAATTTAAATTATGTTTTTTTAAAGCATTTAGTAGAAATTTTTGTAAGCCCTCACCTATTGTGTCTTCTATTGGAGCAAATGTAAGAAACGTTCCTCAACTACAATTTCCCCTGATGTTGATTCTAAATTTACAAACCTGATACAGAAAGAAAATTTGTTCTTGATTGCTCATGTCCGGAGTACAATCAAGAATAATAGAAAAATATTTTGAATTTTTTATCATATATAAAATATTTTCTCTTAGATTATTGCCTATTATTTCAATTATTTCATTTTGAATGTGGATGCCAAGATAATGATTCATTTTGTTGCTTTGCATTTGTACCCTCTTAGTATGTTCAGTCATAATAGGATCGAATTTCCACACATTTCAAGAAATAACCATTATTATTTTGAAATAATTTCAAACTTTGACCGCGAAAGGTCAGATTTTGTTTAGCTTAAAACTGAATAACATAGAATACTTGCTCAATAACTGCATGCCAATATTTAATATCAGCATTAAACGAATATTTATGGGTTAGATCAATCGTATTGTTTGTTTTAAATCAGTTAAACACTCAGACCATGTCTTAAGATTTTCGAAATGCATTTTACTTTTTTTGTGAATATTTAAATGTTCACCCAAATGTTGCCAATCATTATAGACATTTTTATCAGCCAATGCTTTTGCGGTGTTAAGGTTAAATCATCTGCAACAAAAACAAAACACTGAATTTTTCGATACCGAGTACAGAAGCCAATCACGCTTGATTTTTTCATTATTTGGCAAAATTCGAGTAAAGTATGATTCAAAAATTTTTCGCCCAGTCTTGTCTTTCGGAAAAACGCAATTTGAATTGTTATAATAGGTTCTATTTTTTATCAGAAGTTCAATATTCATTGAAGACAATATTTTCGGCCACAAACCTGGATCTTTAGACAGCTGTACAGTCTTACTATCAAAAACTTCATTAGCATCAGCTTCGATAAAAGTTACAGTTTCTTCAACTTCAACGTCTTCTACTAAACTTGATGTCGGTGGCTCCATATTATCATCATCATTTTTTATGGAAGCCTCCGAAGTATTCTTATTGGTATTTTCTAACACCTCCTCCCGTTTACGTTTGTTAATTAGATTTTGGTAAAAAGAAAGTTTCTTTTTACCTTCAGACATCCAAAAAAATAATACCACATGACATTTTGGGTTCCAGGTTTGTTGAATCTAATTAATTTAAAATTACGAATTGTTACGATCCGGATCTACATTACTTACCTTAACTTTAATTTTATACTTATAACTTATACTTCTAAAAAAGAACAAAATTTCGAATAAGGAAATAAGAAATAGGTATAACTTTTTAGCTGATGCGAGATGCGATTAACTCTACTGCTTGAGACAAAAGCCAATGCACAAATGAAAATGATTTCAATGCAATGCTCGCTTGGCCAGACAAGAATGAACTTGTGAATAATAGGAACTAGGAATTATAGTGCGGGCGCACGGCGCTGAGTGATAAAACAAAATATGCAATAGGTCGGGACTAAGCAACTTAAAGAAGTCATGTTTGACTCTATCTTCTTCTTTCTGTGCCGTCTTCTACGGTAGGTTGGCGACCATCATGTGATATAGATGAAGCTTTTGGTATTTGGAACCATTGAAGTTTTTCATCCAGGATTGTTTCTTTCTGCCCAATCCTCTCCTTCCTTCTATCTTTCCCTCCATGACAAGTTGCAATAGACCATACTTGTCATTACGAAACACATAGCCCAGGTAGGATGATTTTCTTTTCTTAACAGTTGCAAGCAATTCCAGATCTTTATTCATTCTTCTCAATACCACCGTATTGATTACTCTTTCAGTCCATGGTATTCTTAGTATGCGTCTATATAGCCACATTTCAAAAGCCTCTAATTTTTTCATTGTTGTTAGTTTTAATGTCCACCCTTCCACGCCATACAGCAGCGTAGAGAGCACGTAACATTAGTGGCTCTCCATCGGGTACCAATGCTTGGGTTGCGATTACTCAAAAGCTTTCTCATTTTTATGAATGTTGATCTTGCTATTTCAATTCTGATCTTAATCTCTAAATCAGGGTCCCATTCATCATTTATTGTGTATCCTAAATATTTGTAGCGGTATACTATCTCGATGGATTCGGTTCCTATTTGTAGATCGATATTTTGGATATTCCTCCTACTAATCACCATAAATTTGATTTTTTTTCTGTTGATCTTAAGTCCAAAGTGGTTGCTTATTGTAGTTATTCTATTGAGCATCATCTGTAAGTCTTCGATATTATCCGCCAGCACGACAGTATTATCTGCATAATGGAGATTCTTCCAGTGCCTCTACAAAGATTTCTTCAGATTATAAATTGAACAGCAGTGGTGAAAGGATGCAACCCTGTCTAACTCCCTTAGTGATTATAATGTCCTGACCCTTCATGTCTTTATGCTTAATATTAGCTGTTTGATTCCAGTAGAGATTTTTTATAATCTGAATGTCGTTGGTATCAATTCCCGAAAGTTGTAATAGTTCTATAAGTTTGTCGTGTTTGACGGTGTCAAACGCTTTCTCATAGTCGATAAATAAGGCATAGACATCTTTTTGTTGATCAAGACATTTTGGACCAAGACCTGCACTCTTGTTACATACCCACATCTAAATCCGAACTGTGTGCTACCTAGACGTTGCTCTGATTTTGTTCTTATTCTAGCATAAATAATTCTCAAGAACACCTTTAGTGTGTGACTCATTAAGCTTATAAGGCGATATTCACTGCACTTTTTGGAGTTGGGCTTTTTGGGGAGTGTTATAAATGTAGACTCTATGCAAGAGGCGTACCGTGCGTTCCTGACTCCAAACATGTAAAAAATTGTCTTAAAGTAGATATTACTAATTTAGCGAAATTCACTTTGAATGATTTAGTAAATCGTGTACCAGATAATTTGTCAAAAACTGATTTAAGTAATCTTTTGTTTTTGTTGAATAAATTTCGAGATTGTTATGCGGAAAATATAAAAGAGTTAGGTTGCATTAAAGTCGCGGAAATGGAAATTCGTTTAACGGATGAAACCCCGGTAACGTATAGACCGTACAGGCTCTCTGTACTCGAAAGAGAAAATGTTCGTAAAATAGTCATCGACCTGCTAACAGCTGACATCTTTCAAGAGTCGAAATCTCCTTTTTCGAGTCCCATAATTTTAGTCAAAAAGAAAAATGGCGGAACACGTATGTGTGTGGACTATAGGGCACTTAATGTTTAAACGGTGAAAGATTGCTATGCATTACCAAGGGTCGACGACCACCTAGAGGTACTGAAGGGCTGTAAGTATTTTACAATCTTAGATATGGCAAGCGGGTATCACCAGATACCGATGTCGATAAATTCTAGAGAGAAAACAGCTTTTGTAACTCCCGACGACCAGTACGAGTATCTAAGGATGCCATTTGGTTTAGTGAATGCGCCAGCAGTCTTTTAGAAAACAATTAATCAAATACTAGGTTCCATGAAGTTTGCTACAGCTATTGCATACATGGATAATATTTTAGTTCCTTCTCCTAGCGTTGCATCTGGATTAATAGCTCTTGGTGATGTACTACAAATGTTTAGGGATTCAGGTGTCACTTTGCGTTTGGCGAAATGCAATTTCTTTCAGAATCAAATCAATTATTTCGGACAGGAGATCAGTGCTGCTGGCATACGGCCCGGTACTGCGAAGATTTCTCCTGTTCCTAAAATGTACATCAAATTCGCCAGTTTGTTGGTTTATGTAGCTATTTTCGAAAATATGTGAAAAACTTTGCACAAATTGCTCATCCTTTGACTTTGCTCACAAAAAAAGATCTCAGTTTTAACTGGGGTGAAACAGAGGTAAGTGCTTTTAAAAAATTTAGAAAAGTTTTAACTCATTATACGATCCTAAACCAGAGACAGAGGTCCACACCGATGCTTCGAAAGTCGGACTCGGTGGTATTCTATTTCAAAAACAGGAAAACGGCAATTGGAAACCGGTACTTTACTTTAGCCACCAAACAACAAAAGATGAAGGGAAGACCACTCTTATGAACTCGATACTCCAGCTGTAGTTTGCTCGTTGCAGAGGTTGGGACTCTCATTTAAGGTGGTAACTAATTGTAGTGCATTAAGAACGGCTATGTCAAAACGTGACTTAATTCCTCGGATTGCACGATGGTGGCTTTCTCTTCAGGAGTTTCATTTTACAGTCAAGTATAGGCAAGGCTAAAAAATGACACATGCTGACGCACTGAGTCGAAATCCGGTTGAAACCAAAGTTCACGAAAGGATGCCGGACATCGATATTCTTCAAGTTGATATCACGCAAGATGACTGGATTTTGTCAGCACAACTTAAAGACAGTCAGTGCAAAGAGTTGCTAAGAGTACTGTCGAAGAAACCTTCGAATAGCGATGAAAAATAAATTCATAATAGCTATGCACTTATGGACAACAAACTGTATCGGAAGACTTCTTTCTCATGGTTTAAGATGGTACGTGCCAAAAGCAGATAGACGTGTGGTGACAATGTATCATCACGACAATATGGGTCATTTTGCTGTCGACAAAACTCTGGGGAACATCAGCAACAAATATTGGTTTCCGAGAATGCGAAAATATGTGGGCCGATACATTTCTGCTTGTCTGCCATGTGCAAACAATAAAGTACCTACGGGAAAACAAGAGGGATATCTGCATAGTATCGTAAAGGTCCCTATACCCCTGCACACTCTTCACATCGACCATTTAGGACCATTTGTGAGAAGCACAAGAATGAATTCGTACATGATAGTAGTAGTAGATGCTTTTACGAAATTTCTACATGCTAAGCCAGTTTGGAGTACTAAAACAAAGCCAATGTCGGAATGAACGCCCAGTGATATGGTTTATCAATTATCTGTTTTTGATGAATTGTATTAGATTCTGTCAATGTTATTATCTGACAAAAAGTCATCTCGTAAAAAAGTACAGTTATTATAGTTCTTTGCTACGATTGATAGTTTCCCTTCATTACAAACGATAGCCAGTAACCAACTTTTTGTAGACAATCTTTCTAATGTTTGGTACTCCCAGGCGTATTGTGTGTGATAAAGGGTCTTGCTTTACGAGCAATTCGTTTGTCACATTTGCCAAAGATTTAAGAATTAAATTAATTTTAATGCAACAGCAACCCCACGTGCTAACGGACAAGTGGAACCATACAATAGAACCCTATTAAATGCCCTTTCGATATCTTACGAAGATAAAAGGAAATGGGATGCATCAATTAGTTCAGCGTTTCTCAAATTGTGGGGCGCGCCCCCTAAGGGGGGCGCGTTTACATGATTGGGGGGGGGGGGCGCAGTACAGATTAAAAATAAAATGGTAATGATAAAATGCTACAGATAGATTTTTAAAAAATCTTTATTGAAATTTTACTTACTTAATGATGACAAAGAAACATTCTAAGGACTAATGGCTAACATGAGCTTGTTTTAAGGCGCACAACTTCTCCAAATTTGGTTCTATGTTAGAGATGGCCACTCTGAGTTCATTTTCTACTTGAAGTTTATTTCTGTATTTAGATTTCACGACAGCAAGTGCAGAAAATCCAGTTTCACAAAGGTAGGACGTTGGAAAAGGCAACAGAATTCTAAGCGCTTTGGCTTTTATAACGGAGTAGTCGTTCGGAAGTTCAGTCCAGAAGTTTGTTAAAGATTTGTTAACAAAGTTTGATTTTTGTAAGGGATTTGTTGAAATATCTATCAGTTGTTCTTCTTTTTGCAGTGATAGTCCGACAGGTCTATTTTCGAATGGATTGAAAACCCAGCTCCAGTCTGACAACTTGATATCTTTCTGTGCAAAGAAGTATCGCTTGAAATTCTCAGTTATGTTTTCTAAATGGCTTCCTATGGTTTTTAGCATCACAGCTTTATAAATATCTTTCAATGGGGAATCTTGCACAAAATCGCAAAATGTGGGAAACATTTCCAAACTATTTTCTTTCAATTTGTTATGCCATAACTGCAATTTCTTACAAAAGCATCAATCTTTTGACTTAAATCAAATATATTTACGTCTTTTCCTTACAGCTGAAGATTAAGTATATTAAGTTTTTCAAAAATATCTACTAAATAAGAAAGCTTCAGTAAAAATAATTTGTCGAAAAAATCTGTTGAATGCTTGTGACCTTCCTCGCTTAAAAATATCGCTATTTCCCTTCTTAATTCAAAGACACGCTTAACTGTCTTACCGCGTGACAACTATCTGGATGAGGAATTAAACAACAAAGATTGATGCTCAGCTCCCATATCTTCACACAGAACAGAGAACATCCTTGTTTTTAGTGGTCTGGTTTTTATAAAGTTAACAACTTCAATATCTACTGTCAAAATCATGTTTAGTCCAGGGCTTAGCTTAGATTTTGATGCTAACGCTTCCCGATGTATCATGCAGTGCGTCCAGATAATTTCTGAGGATTCCTTTTTTACTAGCGCTTGTAAACTGTTGTATTTACCAGACATGGCTTGAACTTCATCGGTGCAAATTGCAACACAATTTTTCCATTGCAAATTCATTTTAGTAATAGAATCATTTGTAATCTTGAACAACTCGGTGGCTGTAGTTCTTCCTTCAATCTGTTTACAAAACAATAAATCTTCACATATTTTAGAACATTGACAGAATCTAATGTAGCAAATCAAATGGGAATCATTACTAGAGTCAGTTGCTTCGTCAAGTTGTATAGCAAACAAGTTTCCAGTAAGCTCAGATTCAAGCTGCTGCTGCATATCAACTGATATATCGTTAATTCGTCGACAGATTGTATCATTTGACAGAGGAATATTGTTAAGTTGTGAAGTAAAATTTTCATCAAACATTATTTCTACAATGTCTTTGCAAGCGGGTAAAATAAGTTGCTCTGCAATAGTGTGCGGTTTTTTGCATTTAGCTACTTTGTATGCCACTTTATATGATGCCAAAAGAGCCTTCTCATTTACTGCCAGTACTCTATGGAAGCTGGATTTTTTATTTTAAACAATCTGAGTTTCTCCACAAAAAAATCTCGTGGTTTATTGACATATTCTCTGTGCAGCGTTTCTAGATGCCTCTGTAATTTATTTGGTTTCATGCTATCTGCAGCCAATACTTTTAAACAGATAACGCATTGTGGTTTTTCTTCGCCACCTACTTCAAGGCTAGTAAAGCCCAAATTTAGGTATGATGGGTCATATTTTCTTGTTTTAGATTTCGGACGATTTCCACCTGAACCTGTCGATGTACAAGCCCCGTCATCCTCAAGTTTTAGTTTTAAAAATTTATCCATACTACATCTACTTATACACTCACACTTCACAATAATGCTTGCTTAGTGTTAAAACACCTTCACTGAGAGACTGAGAATACCGTATGTGCGCTTCTGTATTTATAGTCGCGTTCAGACAGTTCGAGAAAGATCAGGAAGCTTGAATACGTGGCACGAACGCCGCGAACTTTCCGACAGCATCTTTGGCGCTCTCGACGAGACAATGTTGCCTATTTTAGTCCAAATTCCTAGGTCTACGGATTGGGGGGCGCAACATTTTTTAAATTAAAACAGGGGGGCGTGAATAACAAAAGTTTGAGAACCCCTGAATTAGTTCTATTGTTGTTCTACTGTAAATGGTTCTACTGGGAAGAGTCCTTTTGAACTGTTGTTTGGATACAAGCCTCGAGCGATGAATGATTCATTCTTGAGTATAGCTGTCGTAGATGACGCTGTTGAGAATGACATCACTAAATCTAGACAGGAGGCTGCTTCAAACATTCAGGTAGCTCAAAGTAGGCAAAAGGCGTACTCTGATACTAAGAGAAAATAATGTAGTAAGCATGAGATAGGGGACCAAGTTGTTGTAAAACAGACGAATTTTACAAACGAGGGTAAAAGCAAAAAGTTGCTGCCGAAGTTTCGTGGTCCTTATCAAGTTAAAGAAAGTTTAGATCATAATCGTTATGTTATAGAAGACCTACCGGTGTCAAGTCGTGCACGTAAGTATGAAGGTATTGTGTCAGCTGACCGAATGAAGCCGTTCACTGCTGTTTTTGAAAGCAGTAGCGTAACCGAATCAGAGTCTGAGAAAGTCTCAGAGAAAGGACTTTTCCGGGACGGAAAATTGGTAGCATGGCCGACTGTGACAAAAATTCTAATACCCCGCCTATGGTAGAGGTGGTTAAGATGACTAAGAAAAAGTGCTGATATCGGTCAACAAGATCAGTTCTGTTTTGACAGTAAATCGAAATATATCGTACTAATAAAATATTTGTGTATTTCATTTAAAATTAATCCTTGAGTTTTATTAGTTTGTATACTATCTGGATGCCAAATTTGAACTTTCTAGGTCATCTGGAACTGGGTTAGAGTTTTGATCCATAGGTCAGTCAGTAATAAAAATGACGATTTTTGGACGTTAATATCTAAATAACTGTTTGAGGTGTGTTTATGAAATTTGGAGCACATATGTATCTCAATATATGAACCAAATTTGACATGTTCATGTGAAATAGTTTTTGAGTTATAAGGGTGTCAAAAGTGGCTCCAAATGGTTCGTGTTATATTACACACGGTACCTCTCTCCATTCTGTTAGCTTAAACTTGGTTTGACACGCTACCGCGTGTCTAGATTTCTGTGAATATTATCAACTACACTAGCCAACAGAGGTATTAAATTTTTCAACTCAGCACACTTCACTCAGTTTACTATTATTTCTTTTTGCTACGCTAGCACTATTTTAGTGGGTTTTTCAAATGCAATACTTCTTTAACTTGTCACGTGATTATACTTTTTTAACTTGACCCCTACATAAGATGGTCCTTCATTACAATGTAGTGTATAATCGTTGGGTTTTCCTTACCTCTACCCTCCATAGTGAAAAATCACGTAACGTGAGATGGCGCTGACAACAAATATTCTGTCATTTATTCACTTGTAAAACCAAAGTTTTTATTAAAGGGAATTTAAGTTATCTCGGAGATTTGTGTTGTTTTTTGGTTTTTGGTTTTTTGTTTTCGAAGTTTTTTAGTTCTAATGTCACTAGAATTCTTGTTGCGATGCCTATGAAAGTCAAAATATCAATTTCGGACATATTGTATTGTGTGGGTGAAGGTGTTCGACCAATTAAGGAAGGTGAAGAGGTTTTTGAGGCTGGCCACATCATTTTATGTGGAAATGACGGTCTCAATAAAAAAATCATCAAAACTTTATGCATGAGATCCGTTTTTGAGCTGCCTTAGGATTTGAAGGAAATTTTTGCAAAAATATAATTGAATTGCCACATGTGGAACAGAGAATATTTTTTGCGATTTTATCTCGATATTCCCTTTTTTAATCCTTCATTTTCGAGTTTTGTGGTTTATTAACACCAATTCTTCACAAAATATCGTTCAAATATAACACTTTTAATGCTTAAATTGCATAAAATAATATATTTTTTTTGTCAAATATTCACTATTGAACATTTTATTTTATTACAATCTAGTCAAAATAAACCAATGAGCAATTCTATTCTAACCTAAATTAATACTTTTTAGTCTTAAATCAAGGTATACTCAGAAGTGTTCCTTAGGTAGGGGTAGACAGAGACCACTTCCTTCCACTTGCTACGATTCTTACACACATCTTTTGCTTCCTCTACTTTCATCAGGGCTCTCATGCATGCTCGTCGGTTGTTGGTACTCTTGACCTGTTTTTAGAGAGGGTGCGGAAATGTTACTTAATATAAAGAAGACATGATTATCAGGAAAGTGAAAATTATATATTCGCGTTAAGGATATCCAGAGAGTGAGAGAGTACAAATACCTGGGTACCATAATGAATAAGACTGGACGACACTCGCGGGAAATAAGATCCAGGATAGGTCAAGCTTTATGTTATGTTTTCTTAATTCTTTTCTATGGAATGGAGTCGTGGACAAACGAACAAAGATGACTTAAAAAGACTCCAGGCTTTCAAAATGTGGGTCTATAGCCGAATACTTGGAAAATAGGTTAGGTAAGGTATTATGTGAGTGGGACGTGATCGCCCCTCCACTGCGACCTTTAGTAGGTTTATTGTGGCTCAACCCTAGAGGTTACAGTTCACCGCAAAATCCAGCCCTTCTCACGAAGTTCATGGTTGTATAGGGTGAGATTTTTTTGAAATCGGTAGGTTCTAGGTTGGTGTAACCAAATATGTTAAACATTTTTCTTCGCAGACCGGGGCATGAACATAGTATAAGTTCAGCAGCAAAACCGACAGTCCGTTTGTTGGATCAGACCTATCCTTCCGAGGTGGAATCTTAGATGACAATGTCCTGTAAGCAGTCCCGTTAGAAATCGCAGGTCATTTTTGCTCCATTTTAGGATCTGTTTAGTTGTGTTTTTCAAAGGTTTAGGTAAAAACGCCTTCGAGTGAGTCAACCCTGGTATATCGGACCAGTACGTGAGTATTTTCCTTTCCGTTCAGTGCGAAATAATTGTTTTGGCGCACTTGTGGTGTAGTGAATGTAGATTCGGTCCCCTGTTTTGCGAGGGTGTCGGTTTTTTCGTTTCTTTCCACCCCCTGGTGCCCAGGTACCCACAGTAGGGTCACCCTGTTGTTCGCACCAAGGTACTCTAAGGATTCGATGCAATTCCATACAAGTTTAGAATTTATCCTGTTGGAGCTCAGTGCTTTAAAGCAGCCTGGCTGTCTGATATTATACTTTTGTTTTTGTTTGCAAGAGGGCTGTTGGTCAGCTCTCTTGCACACAATTTGATAGCGAAGACTTTAGCCTGAAAGATTGTAGCATACCTGCCAAGACTGGTAGATATTTTAATCTTTGGTTTTCTGCTGAAAATACCGGCCCCAACTCTATCTGGGGTTTTTAAGCCATCTGTGTATTTTTCGCTTTCTTTCTAAAGCTCCAGAGAGATTAGGAAATGCCGAAAGGTCTTAATTTCGATGAAGGAAAAATCCGAATCTGTACCTCCACGTGGTAGAAGGCGGGCACATCATATCGATGGCTAAGCAGATAGGGACCGAGTGATTGCCGGTATAAGCAATCCCTCACTTAATGGCCAACGGCTCCGGGCGGATGAGCTGGTAAGTGGAAAGGGCACTCTTTTGTCCTGAGACTGAGAAATTGGTCTCGAAGGCGGAGGAACCAAGGAATGGTCAACATAAGGATGCAGAGGGCAACGGAAAACCACTGCATTAAAGGCTCATTGAAGTGACCCGAAATATCCAAAATGGCAGAAGCAAATTTATAAAAGGCCCTCAGTCTGGGGCACCCCTTCAATGGGGAGAGGGTGCGAAAAATCCACCCGTACACAAAATTTCAAATATACAATAGAATAACCAAAATCGCTACATGGAACGTACGTAGTCTTTACACAGCTGGAAAACTGGCCAACGTGGACATGGAAATGAATCGGCTACAAATAGAAATTCTTGGCCTGAGTGAGAGGCGATGGCCCGGAGCCGGGAAAATAAAAACAGAACATGGAGTCCTCTACTACTCAGGTAATAACGACCCCAACCACTATAATGGTGTGGCCACGCTCATATCCTCCAGAATTGAGAAATCAGTCATCGATTTCCCTCCCATCTCGGATCGCTTAATGGTTTTGAAGATCAATACCTCCCGTAGAGTAATGAACATTGTACAGGTATATGCTCCGACAAAGGATAAAGAAGATAACATGGTCGAGGATTTTTACACCGAATTAGAAGGGGTTATGAAATTGACAAAGAAAGGCGAGATAACAATCATTATGGGTGATTTCAACGCCAAAGTAGGAGCTGGAGCAGAGGGAAATGTCCTCGGAAACTTTGGTCTCGGGAACAGGAACAACAGAGGGGACCGTTTGGTGCAATTCTGTACGGAACGGCAACTATCTGTGATGAAAACATTTTTTAAACTACACCCTTGCCGCCTGTATACGTGGAAGTCCCCTGCCGACTGTAAAGAACATCGAGTCAGAAATCAGATCGATTACATATTGATAAATACAATGTTCCAGAATTCAGTCAGAATAGCAAAAACATATCCTGGAGCTGATGTAAACAGCGACCACAATCCAGTCGTAATGGAAATCAAGATGCGTCGATTTAAACATGTTAACCGCCCTATACCACCAAAGCGTATAGACATGACAAAACTCAAAAACCCGTCGATGAAGACGACAGCCGCGCAAAATCTTGAAGAAAGAATGCAGAAGATCGAGCCGAGCACAATAATCGAGGAGATATGGACGGAGATGAAGACCGCACTACTGGAAACATAAACAAAAGATATTGATTTCCAGGAACAAACGTAAAGCAACCCTGGATGACAGACGAGATTTTAAAAATGATGAAAGAGCGGAGAGAGCACCAAACAAAAAACGAGGCTAGATACAGAGAGCTAAACAAAATCATTCGTAGAAAATGCAGAGAGGCAAAAGAACACTGACTGGCTGTGAAATCGAACAACTACAGCAAAAACACGACCTACATAACGTACATAAAAAGATCAAGGAAATGACAGGCAGTAATCGCAAAAAGACCAGCGGAATACTGAAAGACAATAACAACATAATACTTGTGGGACCTGACGAAAAATTGAAGTGTTGGAAAGAGTATTTTACAAAACTGTTTAATGACGAACGACCAGAACAACCCCTCCAAGTAAGTGAGATCAACGAAACGAGTCCTAACATCACTAAAGACGCCGCCTACAAGACTTGTTCAACGATATTTATAGAACCGGAAAATTACCCTCGGAATGGCTAAGGTCAACTTTTGTCACTTTACTCAAAAAACCTAACGCGTTCAAATGCGATGATTACTGCATGATAAGTTTGATGTCTCATGTACTAAAAACGTTCCTGAGAGTTATACATACCCGCATATTCAAGAAATGCGAACAGCAAGTTGACGACACACAATTCGGCTTCAGAAACGGATAAGGAACGCGCGAGGCTCTATTCTCGCTTAACGTACTTACACAGAGAGCACGCGACGTGAACGTAGAAATATACGCCTGCTTCATAGACTACCACAAAGCCTTTGACTACGTGCAACATAAAAAATTAGCAGAAATACTCAGAAAAACAGGCGTAGACGAAGGTGATTTACGAATCATTACAGAACTCTACTGGCATCAGACAGCTCAAGTAAGGGTAGAGAACAAAATGTCGGAGGAGATAGCCATAAGAAAGGGAGTGCGACAGGGATGCATATTATCTCCGCTGCTCTTTAACCTGTACTCAGAAAATATTTTTACGGAATCTCTCGAAAACACTAGCGATGGAATCAAAATTAATGGCAAAACAATTAACAATATAAGATATGCCGACGATACAATCGTTATTGCCAGCAGCCTACCTGAACTCCAGCAACTCATGAAGATCATTGTTGAGTACAGCAAGCGTTATGGACTACATATAAACATCTCCAAAACGAAACTTATGGTTTTCTCGAAGGTGCAAGCACAAGCTGCCCTCCGTATACATAACAAAATCGTTGATCCTTCAGATATCTAGGGGCACTAGTGTGTAGTAGTTGCGATTTGACGAAAGAGGTACTATCAAGAATTGAATAGGCATGAAGAACTTCTATATTAGGCGTGACCTAGACTTAGGTCTTAGAGTCCGAATGCTACGCTGCCGAAAGAGTAAGAAACACCGAAGTTCTCAATAGAATGCAGAAAAACAAGGAGCTGATGCTAACAATCAAAGAGCGCAAACTAAGGTATATTGGACATATAATGAGAGGAGACAGATATGAAATACTTCGGTTGATCATCGAGGGAAAGATTCAGGGGAAAAGGTCGATAGGAAGAAGGCAGAATTCCTTGTTCAAGGACCTACGCCGATGGCTCAGTAAAACATCATCCGAAATCTTCAGAGCAGCTGTATCACGAGTAATTATTGCCAGTTGGATTGCCAACCTTCGAAGGGAGATGGCGCAATGAGAAGAAGTGTATTTTTCTGGCTAGCATGTCAGGAACCATACCGAGAATTTGGTGGTTTTTTGTATCACTCAGTGATCCCCGAGTTGCTTTCCATTAATTTGCCTTTCCAAAGACAGGAATCTGTAGAAGACTATCCTGGCCTCCCTCTCTAAGGGAATATCTAGGGAATGAAGATTTAGGAGGTGTTCCATCGCTGCCGTTGGTGTGCTGGATATAGCTCCAGTTATGGCCAGGCATACCAGCCACTGAATGCCAGCAAGCTTTGCTCTAGCTGTCTGTTGTAACCCTTTGGTCCACCAAACTACTAAACCATACGTGACCATAGATATTATCATTGTTTGATAAATCCAGTAAATCTGTTTGGGGTTCATTCCCCAAGATCTGCCGCATACTCGTCTGAGATTCCAGAGAGAAAACCTGGCTTTGTTTATTGTTTTTTCCAGGTAGGCGTTCCAGGTGAACCTAAACGACTCTCCATGCAGTGATGATATTACATATCAGTTTTCAATCATGCTTTTGATCCAGTTACAGATTTGACTGTTGATCCCTCTATCCCTAATTTCTGTATATAGTGACTGTGGTAGGGCGTTATTGAACGCTCCTTCTATATCTAGAAAAGCTGCCAGCGCAATATCCTTATGTTTAAGGGAATGGCCGATCTTTCCTACTAGATTGTTTAGAGCTAAATCCGTAGATTTGCCTGTTTGGTAGGCATATTGGTGGGGGTTTAAGGGATGTTCCCTAAGATTTTCCTCTCTGATATGTCTATCAATAATTCTTTTTATACTTTTTATTAAGAATGAGGTGAGGCTGATCGGCCGGAAGGATTTAGGTATGGAATGGTTCACCATATCCGTTTTACGTATATAAACAACTCTCGCCGTTGACCAGCCCAGCGGAATATAACTCTACGCTAAACTCGCTCTGAATAGTTTAAGCAGAAGAGGTAGTAAAATGTTGCTACCCTTCTGAATGAGAGCAGGGAAAACACCATCCTCCCCTGGAGACTTGTATGGGGAGAAATAGTTCACCGCTCATTGTACTGATGCTGGAGTGAACACTTTTGAAACATTTCTCCAGTCCTCACTTTTGGGTCGTGATGTCGATCCCATTAAAAGCGGAATTAGTTCCTGGTTTCCAAAAAGCAGATTGCCGGGAAAGTGGATCTGCAAGAGAGTCTTTAACGTTTGCCTACCAGAGTCCGTAAAAGAGCCATCTGGTCGTTTTATCGATCCAATCTCTTACGTCGGATCTCTGGCGAGAGCCTTGTGGATTCTTGTGCTGACAGGTAGATCTCATATACTCTGACAGAACCTCCTTTAGGATTTTTTTTTTGCTTTTCCTTATTTCTTTGTTATAAGTCGTTAGAGCTGTACGATAGATTTCCCAGCAACCTGTTTCTTTAGCTCGATTGAAGAGACGTCGAACTTCTATTCTTTTTTTGCCCAATCTTCTGCTTCACCAGGGTGTACCTTTAAGGTGCCTCTTCTTTTTTAATGGGCATTTTTTCTTATAGGCCGTTAGAAGGGCGGATGCGATATGCTCATTCGCCGCTTCTATTTCGGCTCTATTTCGTATAGTGCTAGTACCGTTATCTAGGTGCTGTTGGATAATAATACTAATAAATTGTGTATAAATGTATAAATTTTTTTTACAACGTTAAATAGCAGAAAATTTTGTGGCTGTTAGATGTCAGATTTATTTGTCAAGTTTAAAGTATAATCCGTGAGTTTTTTTATTGCTGTAATACTTTCCCAGCGAAGAGTACTCTCTTTTATTGTTCTTAGATTATGTTCTAAATATTTTCTTTGGAGAAGTAATATTGATTTTTATTTTCTTGTTAAATTTTTTTGCGTAATTCAGCATTACTTGCAGGTTGTCTGGTCTGCGCCGTCTACCGCCTCATCGCGCTACTTAGTATGGTCTATAAGCTACTGGAAAAGGTGCTTCTTAACAGAATCAGCCAAAGAATACTTGAAAATATTCCCAACAATCAAACAGGATTTCGCCCCCAATGCAGCTGCACAGATCAAGTTCTGTTACTGACGACATTTATAGAGGCCGGAATTCAGAAGAAACAAAAAGTAGCTGCAGCATTTATAGACTTAACGGCAGCCTACGACACCGTCTGGATACAGGGGCTATTGTACAAACTAATCCGAATCATTTGGCTATGCGGATGACTGGACCTTGGCAACGGGCCATAGGGATTTTGGAACTGCTGAAAATACTCTCACAAGTGACCTAACAGCCCTTAGCGAGTACTTTAAAAAATGGAGATTACAAGCAAGTGCTACAAAAACCGAAGTATCGGTATTTCATTTTAACAACAAAATGGAAAATAGAAAACTACGTGTATATGTTGATAATGAATTACTAACCTTGAACATTACATTACCCTGAACAGGACGCTGACATTTGAAGAACACCTAGTAAAAACAGCAGCGAAACTAAGAACACGTAACAACATAATTCACAAACTCTGCGGCACCACTTGGGGCTCCTCAGCATCTACTTTGAGATCTTCTGCACTGAGCTTGGTGTACCCGGTGGCGGAATACTGTGCTTCAGTGTGGCTCAACAGTTAACACATACACATGATCGATACCCAACTAAACGCTACTATGCGTGCCGTAACAGGGACAATTAAACCAACCCCAAGAATATGGCTGCCCCCTCTCAGCCATATAGCACCACCTAAACTGCAACGAGAACATTCCCTGGTTAGAGAATTTAAGAAAATTATGGACAATCCTCAACTGCAAGTCTATAACGATATTCCTCTCGTCCAGACAAACCGACTCCGATCCAGGGTCAACCCTTAACCGCATTAGAACCAACTGCGGAAGGTGCGCCGACTCCTTGCATAGATGGGGTAAACTATACTCTGCGGCCTGCCGTTGTGGTGATGAGAGGCAGACTGTCAGACACATAGTGCAAGAATGCCCGCTAATGGCATTCGCAGGTGACCCACAGGACTTCCTAATGGCAACCGGGAGTCAATTGAATACATATCAAATTTAGACATTTGTTTGTAATTCGACTTGTGTTTGACTATCTACAACTTAGTGTATGATATGTCCTTATATTTAATCGTATATAATGTGTTTAGAAGGGGGTGTTTGGAAGGGGGGTGCAACAGGGATGTGTGCTGTCTCCACTCCTATTCAACTTATATTCGGAAGCAATTTTCCAAGAGGCTCTGGAGGACGTAGAAATGGGAGTCAAAGTTAATGGAGTGTGGATTAACAATATCCGTTATGCCGACGATACGGTCTTAATCGCTGATAATATACACGACCTACAACAACTTATCAACAAAGTAGGAGAACAGAACAAATCAATGTGTTTTACTATCAACACCAAAAAAAAAAAGTTTATGATTATTTCTAGAAACCTAAATATGTTTGAAAATTCCACCAGAACATTTGACGCAAAGCCCATAGAAAGAGTAAACAAATTTAAGTACTTGGGCAGTTGGCTTTTCGAAGACTGGACATCGGACAAGGAAATAAAATGTCGCATTGAACAAGCTCGTCAGGCATTCTTGAAGTTTCGAAGAGTGCTTACCTGTTCCGATTTTGACCTTAACCTAAGAATCAGATTTATGAAGTGCTACGTTTGGTCAGTGCTTCTTTACGGTATGGAGGGTTGGACATTGAAGGCGACTGTAATTAAGAAATTAGAGGCTTTTGAAATGTGGCTGTATTGCAGAATCCTTAAGATACCTTGGACGGCCCGACTGACAAACGAAGAAGTTCTAAGACGAGTCAACGAACAACGTGAACTGTTTGAATTAATTAAGAAAAGAAAAACGGCATACTTGGGACATATAAAGCGAAACACGAAATATTAATTCTTGCATCTGTTGATCGAAGGCAAGAACGAAGGCCGAAGAGGAATCGGAAGGAAAAAAATGTCTTGGCTGCGAAATATCAGACGTTAATAGATACCGCAAGGAACAGAGAAGCAATGAAAAACATCCGTTACTGGATAGGCATTAGAAGAAGAAGAAGAATGTGTTTTTGTTTTTTCTTTATTATTGCATTGTTGTGATGTGAGGTTAAGCCATACGCTAAAAAATAAAATAAATAAACTTGCAGGTTTTTAGTTAGTTTCGATTTTGTTCAGTTTTTAATTTTTGCTACTATAAGAAAAAAAACTAAAAGCCTTGTCGTTAATGTTGGAATAGTTATTATACTTTTTTCCCCGGAACACAGTTGTGAATCACTTGACTAAAGTGTAGCGATAATCATCTTTTTTGTTATAATTGTATCAACTAACTCAGATCCGACCCTGTCAAAACTAAGAACATATTTTAGTAGAGTAAGTTCAACATAATTTTACACAAAAGCTGCTTTAATCGGAACCACCGTCGTATATAAGAAGATGAGGGAAACTATAAATCGTCCGACTACAATTCTTAGTGCTAACAATCGAACATCAACAACAAAGAACAGAAGCATCTTAATGTTACAGATGCCAAAGATACAATTATACCCAAATCCGAAGACGTCAGATTGCCGAAGAGAAAAGGTCACGTGCGCAAAACTGCCAAAATTTACCGTTCATTGAAATAACAATAAGTGCTGTCCTGTAAAGTTCATACCATCTGTCACTTTATACGATTATTTTATTTCTTTTTAAATCTTTTTTACTATTAGACGAATAAAAAAAGTTTTTTTACCAATTTTTAGGTTTTACCAATCTCCTTTTTAAACTTTTTAAATTTCAAAAGAAATAATTTGTCTGCATATACGGTGTGACCCATTTTAATTGGAAGCACCTCTGTAAAATGCGCATTTTTCAACCGATCTTTAAACTTTTTTTGTTAGATTAAGCATTAAAAACTGTATTCGGGAAAATAATTTCATGAATTAATTTTCATTTCCAAGTCACTCTTTGTTTTTTATTTCGTTGTCAAAAACGGCAAAAGTTTATTTGGCAATTTTTTTTTTCAAACTTGACTTTGCCAGTGGATTCAGAAGTCATACACCTAAAACACCTAAAAGTTCATAAAAAAATATTCATTAACAAGCGCGTCGCCAGCCTATGAATAAGGGGGGCAATGGGGCAATATTATGGAGGATAAAAAATATGAACGCCTGGTACTGTCGAGAGCATGAAGCGTTACACTTTGGAAGTCTTTACCTCGATGACGATTGTAATAAGAACGATCCTAATATCAATATCAATGTATAAAACTTCACAAGCCCTCGACAGCACAATAACTAAATCAAACTTTTAAACACAGTAATAATTATTTATTTTAACAAAAATAATATTTAATTAAAACATAACCTGCGGGGATTCTTTGCAAAACTTTCAACCACTTTATCATTAAAAATATTTAGGTTTTTATTTATTATAGCTCTGTGTACACTAATCATGGCCAGACCATTAAGGCGATCTTCTGCCATGGTGCTTCTTAGCCGTGTTTTTAGTCTTCTGAGGCTGCTAAAGGATCGCTCTACTGTACAGGTCGTGCATGGTAAAGCGATCAAAATTTTTAATGCTTTTTCCGTTTCGGGAAAGAAGGAATTTGTTTTTTTTAGGACATCAGCAACTGTTAGATTTGTTAGATTAAGCCTATCGTGCCACAATTGCTGCCAAAGTTCGATTTCATTCTTTATGTTTTCTTCAGCAAACCGTACTTCAAGGGAGGTGATAATTGAATCCAAGTATGGTATTACTAAAGACCTCTTCCAGTATTCTGTAGGGCTTTCTGCTGGATGATTGCTTCTATGACGTTGTTTCCCCGTAATACGCGGCATTGATGTTGTAATGTCCTCCTCCAGTCCGACTTTCTCTATAACAACAGTAGCTTCCTTTATAATTTCGTCCGTCACTTTTTCCGGATTTTTACGGTGGTTTTTAATTAAAGGTAAAATCCTTTTAACGTGTTCCGAGACTTTGACCACGTCCAAAGCTACAAATTCGAGTACGTTGACAACGGGTTTCCATCAAAGCCGAGTATTTGGCTACCAACATAATCCCGAGAATGAAAGAAATTCTGGAAGTAGCCGCATGCAGTTGGAAGGCACTCTTCCTAGTTGCACTATTTCCTTCCTGAGATAATGTTTGTAAGGCTTTCAGAATTACCGGAAGATTTTCTTTGAAAACTCTGATGGTTTTGTGTTTCTCACTCCATCTTTCTCGCAAAGTCTGGAAATAGGGATCAACTTCCTCCTCAAAACTGATTCCCGAAAAAAGTTTATAGTATCTTTGGTGGTTCCCATAACATTAATTATGCAAATAACGTATTTTTTACGTAGATTGTGGACAAATTCAAGAACCGGCAACATGGCAAATATGCAATTAAATACAATAATGCAGTTAAATACTAAAAATCCGAAGTCACTATCTCATTCCTTTCAAAAGTTCCAACTGCTGAAAATATGGTAAAACGGTGCTAGTAAAATTAATTTATGACTGAATTGGGAAACACCTTTTATTTTTTTTAAACTGATAACAACACTTGATTCGTGTACCAAATGTCGATAAAATTGTTTTACCAATAAAGATC
Organism: Agelastica alni; assembly: GCA_950111635.1. NCBI lineage: Eukaryota > Metazoa > Arthropoda > Insecta > Coleoptera > Chrysomelidae > Agelastica > Agelastica alni. The sequence goes on along the minus strand of OX467719.1, from coordinate 25,532,230 downwards.
GGTTAAAAAATGCGCATTTTACAGGGGTGCTTCCAATTCAAATGGGGCACACTGTATGAATGAATCATCAAAATGATACAAAAAATTTCTTGTACGGGGTCTGACAATAAAGTTCTAAGATTTGTTGTCCAAGATTTATTATTGTTTTTCTTTAAAAATATAGCTTTTTCTCTTTTTGCTAAATACTAGTAGTAATAGTAACGCGACATGTCGCTGCCAATGACAATATGTCGGATCGAGGTGTGAACAACAAATATTCTGTCATTTAATCACTTGTAAAACCAAAGTTTTTATTTAAGGTAATTTTAGTTATCTCAGATATTTGAGTTAATTTTTTGTGCTCAACTATTGAACTGAAGCTGGATTTAAGGTTTGTTTAAGGTTTGTTTTCGTCCAGGTATCAATTTTGGTTTGTTTTTGAAGTTTTTTATTTCTGTTGTCCATGGAATTCTTGTTGCAATGCCTATGAAAATAGAAATATAAATTACGGGTATATTGTATCATGCGGGTGAACGTGTTCGACCAATTAAGGATTATATACTATAATCCAATTAACTTCGGTCACTTCTACCTTTCTTAGTTATGGAATGTTGATACTTTAACACTGGAAGGTTTTGGCTCGGAACAGATCAATCTTTTTAATGCTTTCTCTGTGTTGTTGAAGTCACTATGAATAATCACAAATAAAATGACCACTGAAAAAATCATCTTCCACAAAGTGCTTGCTGCAAACAAACATAAACTTTGAGATTGCTATCTTTAAGATCATCTTCCATTTCTGAGCTGCCTTAGGATTTGAAGGAAATTTATGCAAAAATATAATCGAATTGCCATAGGTAGAGCATTGTGGAACCTAGCATATTTTTTGCGATTTTATCTCCATATCACCTTTTTTAATCCTTTACATTTTCGGATTTTGTGGTTTATTAACACCAAATATCATTCAAATATAACACTTTCAATGCTTAAATTTTTTAAAATAATTTATAAAGTTCACTTTTCACCCTTATAAATAAATGGAGGTTAGTTTGTAGTTCACACGTCGAGAAGTTCATACGATCAATAATAGATGTCGCCCACTCCGTGATTTTTTCCTATATTTAAAATGCTGATACTATCTTTACTTTTATTAATTTGCTTTATTTAACTCCTTGTAACATTTATTTTTAGATAAAGGCAAAATTTCCAAACAATTTATTTATTTTAAAATAGAAATAGAAAATTAGATAAAAGACCAAGAAAGCGATCCCAACATTTTGGACTTTCTACGTTTAAAGGAAAGTGGAGCCGAGGGACCTACTGGAAAGGACATCTCCGACCGGGTACCAACATTCAAAACATGTGGGCACAATGGGATTCCCTTACTGTAGAGAATAAATTGCTGAAACGAGTTTGGGAGTCGGCCGATGGCAAGAAAACGACTTCCCAACTGGTTGTGCTCAAGACAACGATTAATGAAGTCTTGGAGGAGATCCATAGAGGAAAATCAGGTGATCATCAGGGAGTTAATAAAACTTTGGATAAAATAAGACAAAGGTACTATTGGGTCCAATGTCGTGACGACGTAGAAAATTGGTGTAGAAGTTTTTGAAGCGAGTAAAGGTCCTAAAACAAGATCTAGAAGCAAAATGGAACAGTACAATGTAGGAGCTCCCTTTGAACGAATTGAAATCGACGTAGCTGGGTAATTTCCAATAACAAATGACGGCAACAAATACATACTGGTTGCTATGGACTACTTTAGTTAGTGGGTCAAAGCTTATGCCCTGCCTAACCAGGAAGCATTTAAAGTTGCAAGAGTACTGGTAGACAACAAAGAGAGGAGTTTGCTGTTGTAGTCGCTAACCTCCAATAGTGGCCCCGGATGCCCTTCCTTAAATCTGGCCCTGATTATTACTTATACATAAGCAGAAAAGATTTTCTTGATAATAACTCGTATCAGTATGAAAATACCGATTGTATGTGATAATTTAATTTTAATTTTATAATTAGGCGCTATGCTGAGAAGTTCCCCAATAGAAATATACCAGATGGACGTATTTTGCTGACTACTGACCGAAATTTAAGAGAAACAAATTAACGGTAATAGTGGTCGTCCAAAAAAACCTTGTGAATAAAGATAATATAATAGGAATTGTTGACGAGCACCCAGACATACGCATAAGAAATGTAGTCGCTGAATTAGGAGTACCTCTTACGAGGGTATGGAGAACAGCTAAGGAGCAGTTACTTGACCTCTTCCATAGTTTTGACGGTTCTCTTTTTCTTTGCCGTTGGCTTACTACCTTAAATATTGACTGTACGAAAAAAAAAGGTAAAAACCAAAATTGTTGAAAATTTCATTCTCTACAAGTTTGTTTATGTTCAATTATGCCCTAAAGTCAAAAATAAACAAGATAATACAATAGTTTTACTTCGCCGCTATTTTCAGGTTTAATTCGAAAAATATTCATTTTTAAAAAAAAACTTGATCAAAGTTGTAAAAAATTAAATTTCCTACAACTTTTGTCTATACCATTTTGGTATATGAAAATGGCCGAGTTATTCAAGAAAAACCATTTTTGGTTTGAGGACTCCCAGTGACCCCCCCAACGATTAAACCAAGAAAAAACGAAAACGGAATTTTTGCAAGGTGAAAACCTATCTTGACTGGACTAATCACAGAAGTTTAAAAATTATTTTCCAAAAACTATGCTCAACGAATTGTTATTGGGTTTTACAAACAAAATAGACACAACGTAAATTTTATAAAAAATATTTTATTCACTGACGAAGCTACTTTCCCAAGAAATCGAGTTACTAATCACCATAATACTCTTATCAGGGCTGATGAAAATCCCAAAGTTAAAAAAGTTCATCATCAGATTAATTTTAGAGCAAACGTTTGGGCTGGAATTATCGATAATAGGGTCAGTGTTTTGTCCCAACAAATTAAACGAGTGACATTATTTATCATTTTTACAAAATGATCTACTAATTTACTTGGAAGATGTCCCATCGGCAATTAGACAACAGATTTTTTTTTAATGAAATTAGTCGCAAAAAGGGTAGACCTATCGTGTGGCCGCGGACGGCCCGCACTGCGACTATTAGAAGGGGGATGGATTATAAACCCGCTTTTTAAAAAGTTGCAGGTTATAGTACTCTGGAAAAACTGATTTTGAAAGCTTGTTCCATTCTGTAGCAGTCCTGTAAAAGAAGAATTCTTGATGGAGATTGGTCCTTGTAGTGTCAATCTTGAGAGTAAATGGGTGAGACTGATTAGCGTGCCGAGTTTTTTCGGCCGAAAGTGGCCTGTGGTGGTACAAAAGTTTTTATTTATTAAGTTAAGTTTTTATTAAAATATCTGTAGAGTAATGTCTGGCCTGCAACTCTTCTTCTATGTTCTAGTGGGTGAAGGGTATCTGTGAGAGTTGAGCTGTTTATCAACCAAATGGTCCTTTTCTGAATGGAATCTAGAAAACGAAGAGAATGCCTTGGTGCTGAAACCCAAATGTGCGAGTAATACTCCAGTAGAGGTCGGATTTAAGCCTTGTACGTCGTCAGCAGTTGATCAGGAGTAAAAAACTTTCTAGCTTTCCACAGAAAACCTAGCCTCTGGCTTGCTGACTTTGCGATGTTAGCAACATGGTCATGCCCAGACATATTATTAGACACCGTGACTTCCAAAATTGAGATAGGGGGACTTGATTCAAGGGTATTTCCGGACATTGTGATGGAATGATTTGAGGAATTCACTTTCTTGGAAAACGTGGCGCTTTGTGTTTTCTGGGCGTTGAACTGAACAAGATTGTTGGTTCCCCACTCGACGATTGCTTCAAGATCTCTATTGATGGAGTCAACCTGTTCCTACCTAGTATATTTGTATCATTCACTGAGAGTGATCGATAGGATGTGAAAGTTGAAATGCGAAAACTTTAAATGGGGTTCGTGGTGGTTTTCAAGAGGTCGTTGATGTGTAAAAGAAATAGGGTGGGGGACCCCGGCATTGGTTTCTAACGCATTAGAAGAAATACCGTCAAGTGCCACATGTAAAGAGCGATCTTGCATGAAGCTCATGAGCTATTGGCGCAGTTTGGTTGGGAAACCGTAGGCAGATAATTTGCTTAACAATGTTTGGTGCCAAACGCGGTCAAAGGCTTTAGATATATCCGAGGCTTTTGCACGGGATTCGACAAACTTCTCAATAGTGTTTGTCCAGAGCTGAATAACATAAGCCAGCAAATCTCCAGTAGACTGAAGTTGTCGAAATCCATATTGTCTGTCATGAATTATCTCTAATTTCTCCAGATATTTGATGAGTTCTATGTTAATCACTTTTTCCATAACTTTGGAAATGACTGATAGCAATGCAATAGGGCGATAATTCGCAGGAATAGTCTTCTTTCCTTTTTTCGGAATCGGTTGGACTTTAGCGTTTTTCCACATGGACATTAATACTCCTTTGCTGTATGATAGCTCAAAGTTCTACAGAGAACTGGGGTGAGCTCTTGAGCACAGGTCTTCAGGACAATTGTCGGAATTCCATCTGGTCCTATTGCCTTATTAGAGTCAAGATTTCGTAGGATTTTCCTGATAGTGCGATGGCGAATAGCGACCTCAGGCATTGATGAGTTTATTCTAGGTATCGTTGGGGGTTGTTTTCCATTGGTATCGAGGGTTAAGTTAGAACTGAACATTCCAGCCAGCAGATCCGCTTTTTCCTTGCAAGATACAGCTGTCGTGCCGTCGGACCTTTCGAGTGGTGGTAAAGAAGAAGTTGTGAAATTCTTAATTATGGCCTTAGCTAAAAACCAGAAGGTCTTTGATCCAGGAGGGGCATTGACAAGCTTATTGCATATTCTCGTGTCGTAAGATTCTTTGGCAAGGTCAATCGTTCTATTGCGGTTAGCAATGGTCGGGAATTCGCACCAGATCGATATGCTTGATTTTTATCAGGCACCGCACGGTTGCATTCTTGGTTGAACCAGGGTTTTGGGTTGAAGATCCGTCTTGTACCATGAGGAATGTATGAGTCCATACCTAGTCTTATGATTTCGGTGACAGATTCTGCACATGTTGATGGGTCTTGTGAGCGAAAGCAGACATCTTTCCATGGAAATGATAGGTAAAAGTCCCTTAGTTCATTCCATTTGGCTGATCTATAATGCCAGACAATAGAGGTACCCGGCGTGATTTTGGGCGGGGTTGTTTGTTTGGACGTGGCTGAGATGAGTTTATGATCAGATTTTCCGAGCGGAGCGGTTATAGAGACTCGGTACTGGTCGGGATGTGTCGTGAAGAAGAGATCAAGAATGTTGGTTTGGTGATTAGGGTTATCGGGTATGCGGGTAGATTCTTCAACTAGCTGGGTCACGTTGTGACTTATCGCAAAGTTCTCAGCTTCCAGACCGGCGTTGTCGGTGCGGTTGGATCTCAGCCAGTTCGCGTTGTGAACATTAAAATCACCAAAAATATAACTTCTGTGTTAGGGTGGTTAGTTTGCAACAGCTCCAGAGTGTCGGAAAGATGTTGAAAGAGGTTGACGTAAGGAGGGTTAGTAGGAGAAAGATACAGGCAGCAGAAAAATTTTGTTGTGGTTTATGCAAGATGGTGTGCCACCATATTTTAGTAATGCCGTTGGAGTGTTTTTATTTCGAAAATATCCAGGACGTTGGATAGAAAGGGGACCAGATGCACTAATTGAATGGCCACTGCGCGGTCCATTTCTGAATCCGTTAAATTTTTGTTTTTGGGGATATATGAAGGAAAATGTTTGTTCTGTGGAAATAACCAGTGAGGATTAATTAAGGAACCGAATTTTACAAATCGCTAGCGAGTTTCGTTAAAAACATTTATTTTTTCGGTATTCCTTGTTGAAACGATGTAGAAATTGTATACAGGAACGAGCTCATATTAAACACTTATTAATTTATAGTAAGTAGAGATTAAATATTCAATATTTTCAAAATAAATGGCGGCTGAAATGTTTACCAAGAAATACAAAGAGACAAAAAAGTTTAAGAATAAACGTTTAATTTCAATGGCATTCTATATTTTGTTAAACTATAATCCTAAAAAAATTGTGGGTAGAAGGGGTGTTGATCCCCTCTAAAAATCCATAATAAATAAAAATTATTAAATGCGACTATTTTCAATTATTGGTTATTGCATACTAGTATTTCGTATAAATTTTCCTAAATTAACGTTAAAGCGTTTTAGAGCAATGTAAACAAATTAGTTTAAATTCTTAACTTAATCACCCTGTAACTTTTTTGTGTTGCCTTTTGTATATACGAGGGCGGTTTGATAAGTCAGTGACTTTTTAAATAAAACAAATTTAATTCCGCAAATAAACATTTTATTTTTCTACATAATCACCTTTTAGCTTGATACATTTAGTCCAGCGTTTTTTTAATTTTTTTATTCCCTCCAAATAATAGGTTTTTTCAAAGCTCTCAAAATACGCGTTTGTTTCGTTCTTCATTCGACTCAAATCTCTTACCGCCCAGCCATTTCTTTAGTTTTGGAAACAGAAAATAGTCGCAGGGGGCTAAATCTGGAGAATATGCTGGATGGGGTAGCAGTTCGTATCCCAATTCGTGGATTTTGGCCATCGTGACTAAACAAGTGTGCACACGTGCATTGTCTTGATGGAACAGCACTTTCTTCTTCGCGAAATGCGGCCGTTTTTGCTTCAAATCAACGTCGAATGTGTTCAAAAGCTTTGAATAATATTTGCCGGTGATCGTTTTACCTTTCTTGAGGTAATCGATGTGAATGACACCGCGTACATCCCAAAAAACTGTGGCCATGACCTTGTTGGCTAACAGACTCTGTTTCGCCTTCTTTGGTCCACGTTCACCCCGAGCAACCCACTGTTTCGATTGTTCCTTGGTCTCTGGCGTGTTGTGATGGATCCATGTTTCATCCACAGCAACAAAACGGCGCAAAAATTCGTCCAGATTACGGCTGAACAACGCTAAACACTTTTTTGAAGTGGTCACACGATTGCGCTTATGGTCGAGTGTGAGCAATCGGGGCACCCATCTCGCAGAGAGTTTTTTCATGTCCAAATATTCGTGTAAAATATGATGATGTACCCGTTCAGTTGAAATACCTACAGCATGAGCCAACTCACGCACTTTCATTCTCCGATCATCCAATATCATTTCATGGATTTTATCGACGATTTCCGGCGTGATCACTTCTTTTGGGCGACCTGGACATTCGGCGTCACTAGTGCTGGTACGACCACAACGGAACTCTGTAAACCACTTCTTAACCATTGAAATTGATGGTGCCGAGTCCCCGTAGTATTTATCAAGTCTTTCCTTAGTTTCAGTGATGGATTTTTTACGTAAAAAGTAATCCTTAATCAGCACACGAAATTCACTTTTTTCCATTTTCGTAAAAATTCACGAGGTTGTCTGCTTTGAACGGCTATCAAACACCAACTGCACGACGTAGCTTGCTCAAAATTAGAAAGTTGCCCACTGATAGATTATAGTTGACGGCAGCACTATTGCATTTGAAGTAACTGCGCGGGAAATTCAAAAAGTCACTGATTTATCAAACTGCCCTCGTAGGTAAGTGGGGTTTAATCAACTTATTTTTGACCCCAGAATTTGTGATATAATTTATGAGCAATATTTTCGGGACACCCTGTTTATTATGGTTAAACAAGAAATAATGGCTTATATAAGCACCTTTGAAAATGTGGACAGAATTTTTGCCATTTGGCCCACTAGCTGACGTCGACCTTATTTGCCGCAATAAAAAAATTGGATCCTTTATCAGGACAGTACACCCGCTTGCAATACCTTCTTTGTGCCTTTTTTCCGTGATTTTTCTTTTTTCCAAAAATAAAGGAATCTTTGAAAGTACAACATAGTTACTAAACAACGTAACGTCTGAAGATTTTGTCTCCTTTTATTAAATATAGGCGAAACGTATGTAATGGTATGTAGATAGACAACGATAGTATATTGGGGAGAAGCATAGGCCGATTGTACTATTTAAAGATAAACTAGCATTATCATGCCAGTCTCAGTACTTCATTGTCGTATACTTGTATGGTCCAATTGATAGGTCAACCGCTGTATAGCCATGATTTAGCACCCACATATTTAATTTTATTCTCACACGAGAAGAACATACATTTAGTCACGCCTTTTTTCCGTAGTGGTAGGCAGAGACCACTTCCTTCTACTTGCTACAGTTTTTACACACATCTTTCGCTTCTTCTACTTTCATCAGTGCTCTCATACTCTTAACCTGGCCTTTTTTTAAAACAATGTCGATCTGATCGAGATATATTCGCCAAGGTCGACCTCTACCGACTTCCGTCCATTCACACTCGTCTTATAAATTTAACCATTTATTTGTTTTCCTGCCAACACCCTACGCTTAATGAACAAACCGTGTGATTACCGATTTTTAAGATTATACTGTGAAGATTGCTTTCAAACCCACAAAAGAGTAAAATTTAAAATAAAAATATAATAATTTTCATTGAAAAACATTTTCGTTTATTCCGGAAATATAAATGACAACCCTCGTATTTTGACCCCCTTTATCTCATTTATTACAAGTATGAAGAAATGAACGAATATTTAACATTTTCAAACCAAATTTTTTCAATGGTAACAGTGTTATTCGGAGGGAACTTCGAAGACTAATAAATTAACGGATTGGCAAAGCTTTAAAAAGAAACTCGTGAACCATTTTAACCTTTCGATCTTGCTAAGGACGAAAGAACAATTCGAATTTGAGGTAGAATTCCTGGTCAAGAATATACAGCAATCTGCATGGGAACATACTCACAGGACAAAGGGCAACGACCATTCAAAAGAAATTTGGGAAGTCGTTGCCGAAAAAAGAAAAGCTGTTTTAAATAATACCATGTAAAGACTAAAGAAATAAGTAAAACTTTTTAAAAAATTGGTTGTCTGTTAAGTCGGTTTACGGACGATAATTTTACGTGATATCGTCATAAGAAAACATTGATGAAAAATTGCATACTCTTATGCATTAAATTAAATTATCATTATTTTGTATAATACAAAGGAGTTAATTGATAATTACAATTTTTTCGATAAATTAACATTTGGTTGCACTCGTTAATTAAAATTTTTTCTGTCTCTCTTCCACTCGGACGCATTGGCCGATGGAGATGCGTCCGAGTGGAAGAGAGATGCGTCACAAGCCAAACGCTTAGGCCGATCCTGCCTCTCTATCGCTTGTCCCGCGCTCTCGCTTGCACGCTCGGCTCAGGCGGAACGTGACAATGAGTCATGCTTTTTCGTGCATGCAGCCGGCGACATCGATTTATAAGACGTTATCACGTCAAACTGATCTTGTTGATGATCATTTATTGAACATTTAGAAAGAACCAACTTATCATGAGAAATAAAACTTGGAAAGAATACGTCGAAATTAAACTCACTTAACCAAAAATTCTGAATAGAAAATAGATTGTGTTTTAAATAAACTTTGTCAAAATCAACTTGTTTTAATTTATCAACTGCCAAACTTCAATTTAAATGAAAATTTCCAGCTCAGAACAGAAAATCCTAAGATTATTTTCTTGTGCGTATCATTATTGATCTATTTTCTAATAAGATTGCTAACCAAGATTTTTAAGTACTTTTAGAAGAGAAAAAAATATTCAATATGTGCATATGTCTTTAAGATAAAAATAAAAAAGCATTTAAAAGTTTTTTGGAACAAGCTTATATTTAGATACGAAAACGATTCTTGATATACTGTAGGTACTGGACAAAAAACACTGTGATCATTTGAAAAGGACCCACCCTTGATATTTTAGAAATGCGACATATTGGAAAGAAATACCGAAACACGTCAACTTTTAACTCGAGAGGGACACTGGAGATACCCCTTAAATTTTTTCAAATGGCGTTAGGTATCAAGTCATACATAATTTAAAAGGTCTGGTAAATCTCTATTTAATCAAATTGTTTTGCCTTTGATACCAGCCTTTCATTGTTATTTAATCTTTGTTTAAAATTGGCTCTCTTTAAACTTTTCATATGCCCCCGTATTATGTTATGACAAAAAGACTTTTTTAAGAATAATGCGCTGTCTTGAATCATCAAGAGATATTGGTTGTGTTTTGTAGACCTCATATTTCAAATATTCCCACAAGAAAAGAGTCGAGTAGTGTTAATACTGGAGATCTAGATGGCAACTCTATAGTACCTCTTTGACCAATCTACTTGCCTGGAAAATTTTGGTTTAACCAATATTTCACACAGAGGTTAAAATGTGGTGAAGCCCCGTCTTGTTGAAAATATAAGTTATATTCATCAATTAAAAACTTTCCTTGGTTGGTTTCCCACACTATGAACAATTAAAGGTTCGATAACGTTATCCAAAAGTTTCAAATATTTTTCATCCGTCAAATTTCCTTTAATAAATACTGGCCCAATAACAGCGTTTTTTAAAATTTCAACCCAAACATTTATTTTTTTGGGGTGTTTGGGAATGACCTTTACAAAAAATATGAGGATTTGTGTCATTCCAACAGCGACAGTTATACCGATTGACTAATAGTCCGGTCAATTTAGACATAAAAAGTAGTGGTCAAGTAACAAAAATTCCCGGAGAGACAATTATTGGTGGAGAGCTGAGGTTTACCATTACAAATAAAGTTTTACAAATCCTCATCGACCCTATGCGTGTTACAAAAGTTATTCGGGTTCTAAGGTCAAAATTTGAGGTTTTTTGTATTTTTCGGGAAAATTTTAAGTTAAATAAAAAAAAACCTTAGACTAAGTTGTAGATCTTAAAATTGTCTACAAAAATGGTTTTTATAATTTTTTTTCTAAGAGTTACAATTCCTGAGATATCGCGATTTTAAGAGTCACATTATACATGATATGCACATACAGTGTGGAACAGCTAAATGAAATAAATTCGATAACGAATAAATGAGAGCGTGTTGGAAAAAACGCTTGGACACGTCGGTTTGTATTTTTAGATGCGCATTTTTTTCAAAAAAAAATAATTATATAGGGTGTGTCATGTGACCGATACCAACTTTCTCATTTTAAATACAACCCCCTGGGGTTGGGGTTGGATTGGTATTTGGATTCTTCGGAAAATTCCAAACATAATTCATGTACAATGTCCCATACCTATCTTCGACTGTTTCGGAAATATTAAGTGTTTTCAGATGTATTACAAAAATAAAAATTAAAAAAAGAAAATTAATTTATTTCTCATATAATGTAAAAAAAAAAACAAAAAAACATTAATTTCAATGTAAGATGTTCAAAATATTCGCCGCGAACGTCTTGGTAACATGCTAATCTGGTATAGAAATGTCTTCTAACGTTACTCAACATCTCAGGCGTGACTGATCTAATCGCAAGCATGATTCGTCTGTTTAAATGAATGTAAGTCGAGTGGTTTAGTTTTGTATACAATACTTTTGACATATCCCCACAAAAAAAAGTCTAATGGCGTCAGATCAGGAGATCGTGCTGGCCATTCTATCGATCCGCGCCTCCATATGATTTCCAACAATTCCCAAATATTTACTTTTTCAGGATATTGCGTATGTTCCTCTCTCATCCAGTGAGGATTCTCATTAGACCAATAGCGGCAATGTATTGAGTGTAATGTAGCGAATTTTCTTTTTTTAATGTTAATTTTTGTAATACATCTGAAAACACTAAATATTTCCGAAACAGTTGAAGATAGGTATGGGACATTGTACATGAATTATGTCCAGTATTTTCTAAAGAATTTAAAAAATAAATAATATACAGGGGGTTGTATTTAAAATAAGAAAGTTGGTATGGGCCACTGTCACAAGACACACCCTATATAATTATTTTTTTTTGGAAAAATTACGCATCTAAAAATACAACTCGACGTGTCCAAGCGTTTTTCACAACACGCTCTCATTTATTCGTTATCGAATTTATTCCATTTGGCTGTTCCACACTGTATAAGCCTCGTATATACATAATCAGGCACTTAGGACAAGTATAAATACATATTTGTGTCTCTTTTTTTGAGTTTTTTTTAGTATGAATTAGCCCCTTACCCCTTATCACTCTTCGATGCAGCTGGAATGCGTAAAACAACAAAGTCTGCATTTTACGATTGCTTTTAATTAGTCAATACTGAGGTTGATCGTACAAACGCTACTTACAATATTGATGGACGATACCTACTACATCACGTTGTGTGGGAAACCTTTAGCGTTATTTTTGATAAATATGTTCAGTATCTACGCAGACATTATGGGCTTACAGTGACGGTAGTATTTGACGGCTACAGTGACTCGACAAAGAATATTAAAGCTGCAGAACAACGTCGTCGAGCTACAAAAACATCATCGGGATCCGAGATTATCTTTGGTGAATTTATGATAGTTCCAGCGAATCAACAACAATTTTTCGATAACATTAATAATAAATCTCGTTTCATTTCCATGTTAAGTGACAAATTAACAGCTGCGAATACTGCAGTGGAACAAGCTCAAAATGACGCAGATGTCTTCATAATTGAAACAGCAATAGAAAAATTTAATGCAACAAACACAAGAATTGTAGTTGGTGAAGATGTTGATTTGTTAGTACTACTTACTGCAAGGACTCCAATGGATAAAATGCCAAATTCTAAAACTATATTTTATTTTTACATGCGATAACCGGCTGCGACACTTCGTCAGCAATGTAAAGAAGGGGCAAAACGTCAGTATTTAAATTATTCGAAAAAAAAAGATTTTATTGACTGCGCTAAAGTATTTACAAAAATTGATTCCACACCACAAAGAATAATTACGGAAAGAATTCGCTTTCTTCTTGCGGTTTATGGAGCTCCAAAAAAATTACTTGCATTGATAAATACCGATACTTAACTTATGTAAAAAATACGCGAAACAAGAAACAAGTACAACTATCATGTCTTCCTCCAACATCGGCATCTGCTATTCAACACTTGTATCGAGTATACTATCAAGTTCAAACATGGCTAGGCAATCAACTGAACCCAGAAGACTGGGGTTGGATAGATAATACTCTGGAACCAATTCAAACTTTACTCCCACCTGCTTCAAAAAAACTCCTCAGCACTATTTTTTGCAATTGCAAAAAAGGTTGTAGTGCCAAATGTGGCTGTAAGCAGCGTGTACCGATTGCCAAGGTCAGTCTTGCTCAAATGTCCAGTTGAGTACAATAGAGGAAGATTCCTGTGATTTTAATGAAGAGACCAATGACTCAGCCACATTTTAACAATTTATGAACATCCAGCAAGAGGAAGAGGAAGGAGAAGAAATCAAAGAAGACATGACTGTTGAAGTAGACTTTCAAGAGTATGAATCTGATTAAAATATCTAAAGAAATCATAACAATAGTTAACCCAATAATCAATAGCAATATCAATAATCAATATCAATAATAAGGTAATATCTAGAACTTGACGGGTATTGTTCCATTAAATTATCCTAAAATTGTCATTACAGTTAGTGGAGTAAGCCTACAGGGGAAACCACGGTCAAAAAAACGCGCCTAGTACACTACCTCACAGGTGCCGTGGAAATGTGTGCAAATCATGTATAGTGTGACTCTTAGAGTCCCGATATCTCAGGAATGGTAATTCTTAGGAAAAAAATTATAAATACCATTTTTGTAGAAAGTTTTAAGACCTACAACTTTGGTAAAAAGTTTTTTTTGATAAAATTTACCGTTTTTGAGAAAAATCCAACAAACCTCAATTTTGACCTTTGACTCCAAATAACTTTTGTAGCACACATAGGATTGATGGGTATTTTTAAAACTTTATTTGTAATGGTGAACCCCAGCTCTCCACCAATATTTGGCTCTCCGGGAATTTTTGTTATTTTAAATGTCTATATTGACCGGGCTATAATCCATTTAAAAAGAAAGTAGACTCGTCGCTAAAACAAATATTATGAACTAAAATTGGCTGCTACTGTCCTGATGGATGCTGTTGGATCCATAACAAAATTTCCGATTACTTTTATTTGTATCAAATAATGCAAATGTCATGATATTTACGTCAGCTGTTCACAAACATAAACATAAAGGAAGATAACGCTCGACCTCACATAGCTAGGGGGTACTCAATTATCTTAATTAAGTTGGTTTACCAGTAATGCAGTGGCCACCAAAAAGCACGAGCATTCATGAGATCACCTCAAGAAAAATGTTAAACGTCAAATACCTGTACCTAAAAACCTAAGGGAACTTGAAAATGCAGTTATCACAACGTGGGAACAAATTTTCCCAAGATTTTATACAATTTTACCCACTTCCCGGACGCTTTTTCTTTGACTTTGGTCGCAATCCAGTCCAGGTACGAAGACGTTTATAATTTGTTCACGAAATTAATGGATACGATTAATAGAAACATACCTAATGCTGAAGGTAATTTTAACAAAATATTCATCATCATCATCCAGCCCTTCTCAGGTCCACTGCTGGACATAGGCCTCCCCTACTTCTCTCCATTCGTCCCTGCTCCTGGCTGATTGTAACCAGTTTGTGACAACTCTCTTTATGTCGTCCGTCCAGCGCGTTGGTGGTCTGCCTCTGGTGCGCTTGTCTAATCTGGGTCTCCATTCTAGGAGTTTGCGAGTCCATCTAGAATCGCGTAGTCGAGCGGTATGACCCGCCCAGTTCCATTTTAGTTTGGCTATACGAACTATGACGTCGGTAACTCCCGTTCTTCTCCTCCTAACATCTTCGTTGCTCACTCTATCTCTAAGGGTTATCCCGAACATTGATCTTTCCATACGTCTCTGTGTTACCTTGCAGATTTGAGGCTCCATCCCGTATGTCATCACCGGAAGTACGCATTGATCAAAAACTCTTCGCTTCATGCTTAAGGGGATGTTGCTCTTACATACATCTTTCAAAGCATCATACGCTGCCCATGCCAGCGTTACTCTCCTCCTCGTCTCGCAGGTTTGATTGTCCCTATAGATTCTGATCTCGTGTCCCAGATATACGTATTTTTCTACAAGTTCCGCACATTGGTCTGATATATAGAGTTCCTTACTTGGGACGAGATTGGTCATATATTTTTTTTTTTTTAAATTTATTTTAAGACCGATTTTTGAACATGCTTCATCCAGGTCTCTTAACATCTCTTTTATTTCTCCAAGCTCATCAGCGATCAAAACTATATCGTCTGCGAAACTAAGATGATTCAAATTTTCTCCATCTATGATTGTCCTACTCTAGTCTTATATAAGGTATCAACTTAATTTGCTTTATTTTCAGGTAGCAACAATTATTGGGTTAGCCGGTGCGCTTAGAACTAACAAAAATTACAATTAATCTAATAAACGACAAGGAAGACATGTTACAGATTCCAAGACATATATTGAGAGAACTTTTGTTGTAGTTGGCAAGAAAACCTGCTGTTGTATAAGCAATATTTATCTTTACGGCATACCCATACTCCACATAACAGATTATTCGTGAATTACAAAAAAGGAAAATGTTCGATTCAGCCTGTTGGTATCCACTATTTTGGGAATCGCAGAATTTCTTAATTTAATTAAATTTCTTAAATCCTAAAAAATACGCAGGCCATAGCATTCGTCGAATGTTTTGGTGGAAACAAAAAATTTGAAGAGAAACAGTGGCTACCAATATCGCTAAAGAATAACATATAGACAATTCACTTACAAACAAAATTAAAATTGCCAAGACCATTCAAAGATTATCAGATGAAAACAATCAATGTGCAACGGAAACTGTACCTTCTTGTTTTGACTTTAACAAAAGGCATTTAAATACTTATACCAAGCATTTCAAACAAATTAAATCCATTCAATATTAGCAATTGCTCGAATTTTAATATAAATATTGTTACAATTAGCGGTCCTGTCGACAACCGAGGATCGACCGTAGCTGGGGTCTGTACCGACGACCAGCTTTGTCGCCGCCGACGGGGTCTAGCAACCTCTCGAAGCCGCGTCGAATGATAGAGAAACAGGTAGAATGATCTGGAACTGTGATATCGATGTATAAAGGGGAAGCGATCATAACAAGACAGAGTATCGGCTTATGTGTCTATAAATTAATAAATGTAAATAGTTATATAGAGTTGTAAAAGTTGTATAGCTAAGTGAATATGTAAACCGCCGACAGAGCCTAGGAAAGTCGCGCAATGTCTCGAATCCGCGTCGAAAATTGAGAAACAAATAGAAAGATCTGGAACTATGATATCGGGAATATAAAAGGGGAAACGATTATAACGATTATTAGTATTAGCCTATGTGTTTACGAATTATTAAATGTAAATAGTTATATAGAGTTGTAATAGTTGTATTGCTAAGTAAAGGTCTAAGTGGTTAATGAAAATAAAATTTATTGTATTGAAATAAACATTGTTTTGTTATTGGATCGAGAGTTTTAATCGCCGAATCCACGGAAGAACTAAAAAATCGTAACAATATTAATATAAATAAGAATAGTTTTGTTAGCATTAACTATCTTCTGTTCGAATTTCATTATTTAATACAAATAAGAATTAAAATGTTCGAAAATTTGTTCTACAAAGAAATATAACAAAGAAATGTGTCTCATTGATTTGTTATTCTACACGGTTGCCGAAAAAAAATAGTGTACGCAACACGTCCGAAAATAGTTTTTTGGACTCGTAGACTTCCAGGACTCGCCTACGGCTCGTCGTAGAATTTTGTCTATTCGCCAAAAAAAAATTATCTTCCGGACTTGTTACGTAAATTACTATTAAAGTATCCGATACATTTTTTCTGACTTTTATTATAAATGTCCATAAAAATTATTAAAATTAATTCTTTGTATATTTTGGTATGATTTAATATGTCGTGTTCATTTTGTCCAGGATTTTATTTATGTCAGCTGTTCGCAACAGTCCTACCCACCTACACACCGATATTTACATCAAAAAAGATATAGTATCATTACTGTTTGTTCAAAGCAGTAAAATTAGTTTTGTTAGGTTTTAAAAATCAAAAAACTTTGCAGGTTTTTGGAATATCCTTACCTTTAAGAAGAAACGTATTTTTATATATTTCTCACAATTAGATTTAATAAAAATTATTAACACAAGTATCTATTTTGTAAGATATGAATGTAGGTGATTAATAGTGTATTACGTAAGAAGAATCTTGATCCTACATCTGTCCATTGTTTAGGCACAATGTCAGTCAGTAAAAGTTACGATCACTACGATTGCGAAAAGCGCAACAAAAGCACGCCGTTCTTAGATCGAAGATTTGAGTGGGAAATGGAGAAAAAAGCTTTCGCCGAGCCGCCCGAAGTTCGCGGTCGAATTTCGCCGGCGTTCCTCGTCAGAAATGAGCTTTTCTATTGGTCGAAAAGCACGACAGATGTGAAGCACGGCGCGAGACGTAAAAGCTTCGAAAAATATTAAATCGTGAGATGTGCGACCTCAGTTGAATCCAACGTGCGTAACGGTGGTGTGAGTGTGTGTGTGTGTATTTTTTTATTTACACATGGTTAGTTCAAGATCATTACTGGTTGGCACAAATTTTCAGGAGGATTTCTTGTTAGTGAAAGTGAATTCGAAATTTGTGCAATTGTCACCCCGATTGGATAAATTCAATAATGACAATTTTTTAATTTAATTATAAACGTTTTGGGAAATTCCATTTAAATGTAGCGATATCTTTTTTGCAATTGTTCGTTAAAAAATTATTCAAATTAAACACAAATAACTTCTTCAATACGGTCGCTTTTCATTAAAATGTGTGAGGTTAAGTAAACGAACAATAACAACAAATATATAAATTAAAATCTGAAAAAAAATTCTTATTGCATTAAAATGCAGAGGATTTTAAAAACTTTTACCATAAAAATATAATTAATTAATCAATATTCCAAGTAGTTGGGTATATCGATTGTGATAATTAAAATGAATAAATAAATAAATAAAATGAAGTTTGAAGAGTTCAGAAAAATATAAAAGCAAACGTTTTTTATGTTTATTTTTAACATATAATTAAAAATGTAAAAACCTACCATAGAAAACCAAAAGGAAAAAATGTTTAATTAATCACAAGCAGCAGAATCACTTTGGTCGTAAAAAAGATTTTTAGATTATTTATATTATTATTATTTATTTATTTTTATACTTATTATTACCCATTATTTATGGTAGAAGTTTGTTAGAGAGTTTAATTTTTTCGGCTAAGTAGGTATATTTCTATCTTGTTACTACAAAATACTTTTTGCATTTATAAACAATTTGAACTTGTACTAAGATCAAAATAAGCCTTTCATTTCGTAAATTCATTTGAAAAGGTTTTTAATAACAAACTTTTATAATATTCCTTTAACAACAAATTAATTAGTGTTGACTACCGACCTATTACTAATCACAGTATTTAGAAAAAGCAGCGCATATCAATTGATTTTACAATTTTTCTTTTGGTTCTTTTCTTTGAAAGCTTTCTACAATTTGGCTTTGTTAAAACTTTTTAAACGATCAGGCTTTCATTCGATTGTCTTATTTCAAAGCAACCAAATTTTTTACTTATGCCTGTATAATATTCTTTGACGTTATTTGGTCAAAAAAAACAATCCAAAATGTGCAGATTTTCCTAAATTTATATTATTTTGCAAAGAGGGTATATCGTTTCTCGCGTCCTTGAAATACTTATCTGACAATATATTTAAAATTACGTATGCTAAATTACTGTTAGTATTTTTCATCATTATATTGTATTATTATTATAAATTAAAACAAAAACGATAGTCAATAAACGTCATAGTTTCGTTGTCAGTGTCAAACAAAATTGCCATATTTAACATACTATTTAATTAATTTTTTAAATTTTATAGAAAAAAGAAGAAATTTTAACTTGCTTTAGTTAATCATCACTCTAAAATTAAACTTATAACATAATTTGTCTCGGAACAAATTTTATCTGATCATGAAAATAATAAAATAAGAAACACAATGAAACTACATTATATATGTAAAAAAGTAATAATTTAGTCCTCCTTTATTCCCTCATCATTTGGAATCTATTTTTTAATTTAATCTAACCATTTCATCTTTGGTAAGTATATTTTTAGTTTTCGTTCGTGTCCTTCAAGCATGTTTTTCTTGCGATTATGTTTAAACATGCCGCCGACTAACTTTGTTGACTTCCATTGCTGTTTAACTTTGGTTTAAAGTTTTTTCGGTCCCCTGTTTCAATTTTAGATTTCCAATTTTTTTATTTTAGTAGGTTTTTAATCATATCATTAACATTTAAGAACATTCAATAAATACGCGTGTGTCCAGAATGGTAAAAAAATTTCATAATAAATCATCGATATCAAATTATTACACATTAGTTTTCACACAACTGATTCACACTCGTAGAGTGAGAATATTCATTCTGTAACAGTTGTTTTTTATGGGGTTTGCATGTATTTTCATTCCATCACTGGTTACGGTATGAATATTCCGTAATTGTTTTAAACAATAGCGATTGCCATGGATGTCAAATAAACTCTTCGAAGTAAATGTCAGTCTTAAAAGTTATTTTTTAAAAGTTTTGTACAAAAATTAGCGAGAATTTAAGTAAATCAGATTTAGAATTTGAAAATACTTCCGAGTTTACAAGTTACGCTAATAACAGAACAGAAAACCTACTTCCTCAGAAATCGAAACAGGAAAATGAAAAATATTATTAACGTAAGTTCTTTAAAGTATTTTTTATTTAAATTCTTTGGTCGTAGAGAAAATATCATCTGTTACACTGTTAGAATCTACTATTATGAGTATTTACAATACCTAATATCAAAGTTATGGAGACATCAAACGTTTTATTCCTTTCGGTAATATTTATTTCTTTAATTGTTGATTTTATTCCTTTTTTATTTAAAATATTTTTGGTCAATTGTTTTGTACGCTTTTTATTTGTTCAATTGATTTTTATAATCCGGTTGCCAAGACAATTTTGACAGTTGGCAATGCGCATTGAGCGAGAGAAAGTACCAGCTCAAAATGAGATGGCTATATGTCGTTCACAGGCATGACTCACTTCGATTGGGAAAAATGTTGACTGCAACTTGCATACGAGGTTATATCAAACGTTAAATTTAGAATGCGTAATTTAGTACGTAATCAAAGATGCCATTTATTTTTTAAAGTTTATTAATCATATAAATTTAATGTTGCTTAGAACCTATTTAATATTAATTTATTTTGTTAACATTAAAAGTGACTAAACAATAAAATTCCAAATTAAAATTTTTTAATTTATGTTTATTTCTGTTCATTTTTTTTATATTTGAGTTGTCTATCATATAATATTGTCTACCTTTTGTTGGATGTTATTATTTAAACCAGTTTTTTGCTACCAAATTATTTTGTATTTCGTCAAATGTATTTAATTGATCTACAATATTAATTATTTAATGAAAACTGTCCATTTTTTTTTCTTTTAAGCGCATCTAAATTAATAGAAAACGACCGCTGTGTTGTGCAAATGTCTGTATGTGAGAAATTCGAATACACGATCGTCCGAAATGTTTTTTAAATATCGATTTTCTTTATAGTGAATCATACCGAACCAACGACGCTCAATGTACAGTCACTGCTCAAAATTTTGCAGAATCGAGATAGAAACAGAAAGTAACTTTACTGCGATGTTGCCAAACAATCACTTTCATTTATCTTAACAGCAGTTATTTATTTTAACTGGCATTTTGAGGTTACATCAGGTTTATTATTTTTCATCTATTTAAAATGATTCAAATTTAATATTTACAGTTTTATTCCTACTTTATGTGATAAGTTTTACCATTTTTTTATAAAGATTTTTTTTTAAATAGATTGGACCTGTTGTGGTTTTATTATTTCGAAAATACTTTTTAATTGTTGTATATGACTGCTACCTATTCGTCTGTGGTTTGGTTAAACTCTGTATGAATGAACGAATATTAGAATGTATTAACAGTTGAAAATTGTTTTATTTAACGTTTACTTTGGAGAAGCTTCATATTATATTTTTCGCAAATCGCTGGGAAATTTTAACATTCCAGACAAAATTTCTTAAAGAAAAAGTCAACTAACTGTTAGGAAATATTCATTTGCTTCCTGTAAGGAAATGATATTTCCTTACAGTTGTTAGTGTTCTACATAAATGATTGAAAACACGTTGTTTATAAGGAATTAATTTATATTTTGAAAAGTTCAATGCATTGCAGTATATACTTTAAAATTAGTTTGGTATATTTACAGTTATCTGACAGTTAATACAATTATTGAAAATTAAATTAAAATTTTTATTCTGTTTTATTTTTTTTTATTTTAGATAAATACAATTTGTAATTTTTTCTTTATAAAACTAACTACCTAACATAAATAGAAAGTTGTTTATTTTCTAAGACGATGCTTTATATGACGTCCGCTTAGTATATGACGTGTTTGTCAGATTTTTTTTTTACTGAAAATAGTCGCAAAAAGGGTAGACCTATCGTGTGGGCCGCGGACGGCCCGCACTGCGAATATTAGAAGGGGAAGGGATTATAGAAAGGAAATGATTCTGGACACGCTTTTTAAAAAGTTGTAGGTCATAGTTCTCTGGAAAAACTTATTTTGGAAGCTTATTCCATTCCGTAGCAGCCCTGTAAAAGAAGGATTCTTGATAAAGATTGGTCCTTGTAGTGTCAATCTTGAGAGTAAATGGGTGAAACTGATCAGCGTGCCGAGTTCTTCGGCCGAATGTGGCCAATGGTGGTACAAGAGTTTTTATTTCTCTGGAGCATCTGCCATGGAAATATCTATAGAGCAATGACTGGTCTGCAACTCCTCTTCTATGTTCTAGAGGGTGAAGGGTATCTGTTTATCAAACGAATGGCTCTTTTTCTGAATGGAATCTAGAAGACGAAGAGAATGCCTTGGTGCTGAACCCCAAATGTGCGAGCAATACTCCAGTAGAGGTCGGATTTGAGCCTTGTACGTCGTCAACAGTTGATCAGGAGTAAAAAACTTTCTAGCTTTCCACAGAAAACTTAGCCTCTGGCTTGCCGACTTTGCGATGTTAGCAACATGGTCATGCCAAGATATATTATTGGACACCGTGACTCCCAAAATCGAGATGGAGGGACTTGGTTCAAGGGTATTTCCGGACATTGTGATGGAATGATTTGAGGAATTCACTTTATTGGAAAACGTGGCGCTTTGTGTTTTTTGGGCGTTGAACTGAACAAGATTGTTGGTTCCCCACTCGACGATTGCTTTAAGATCTCTATTGATGGAATCAACCTGTTCCTGCCTGAGTCTATTTGTATCATTCACCGAAAGTGATCGATAGGATGTGAAAGTTGAGACAAGTGTGCTATCGTCTGCGAAACTGTAAATGGGGTTCGTGGTGGTTTTCAAGAGGTCGTTGATGTGTAAAAGAAATAAGGTGGGGGACAGGATGGAACCCTGGGGGACCCCGGCATTAGTTTTAAACGCATCAGAAGAAATACCGTCAACTGCCACATGTAAGGAGCGATCTTGCATGAAGCTCAAGAGCCATTTGCGCAGTTTGGTTGGGAGACCGTAGGCAGATAATTTACTTAACAATGCCTGGTGCCAAACGCGGTCAAAGGCTTTAGATATATCCAAGGCTATTGCACGGGATTCACCAAACTTTTCAATCGTGTTTGTCCAGAGCTGAGTGACATAAGCCAGCAAATCTCCAGTAGACCGAAGTTGTCGAAATCCATATTGTCTGTCTTGGATTATCTCAAATTTCTCCAGATATTTGATAAGTTCTGTGTTAATCGCTTTTTTCATAACTTTGGATATGACTGAGAGCAATGCAATAGGGCGATAATTTGCAGGAATAGTCTTCTTTCCTTTTTTTTTTTTTTTTTCCTCGTAGGAAAATTCACATTCACTCTGTGTCGTCCTGGAATGTTAGGCTTTTCCTAACCGGTAAACAATGTACTATTTATCAAAATACCTATTTGTACAGTAACAGTTTTCATTGCCAAAAGATGACTCTGGCTTATTTTATTTTCCAATGAAAGGTATATATTTTTTTGTCACAAAAATGAATTAAAATTTCAACGCAAAAGAATCGTACATTTCCACTACGATGTGATTAAAATGTTACAAAATAATATGAAGAGGAACAAAGAAACGACAGGCGATTGGAACATTTTACGAATAAATGCTAAAATAACGTTTTTTAAGCCTGCGAAAAAATTATAAACCGAACCGTTTTAAAAATAATGATTTTCTAACGGATCGGCAAGCGATTTGGCAACGTTTAGCTCGACCGTGACCTGACCGGCAACAAGGAAATGCGTTGTGAGTTACGTAGAGAAATACGTCTGCGTAGTGCGCGATTCTCATTCGGGTCCTTCAAAGCTCTCCTGTGACGGGAACATGCGCTTTCGCTGCGTCACTGTAGACGCTTTTCACTTTCTTGGCCGCATCGCATGTAAACAATGAAAAACGTTTGGGCAGTTTTCCTTATTTTTCAACTGGTGTAAGCGAATGTAGTAAACGCATACACAAGACGGGGATTATCGGAAAAGGTTCATTCACTGCGAAGGGTCAGTTGCTATGACGCGATACATTTTTGGACGAAAAATATTTTTTATAATGTCGCATTTGCAATTTTAAAGCGGTAAATGGAATTTATTTCAATGATTATGGAAAATTTCATGGACGTTAGGCTTACAAGACTGTGCGCGTCTAATTAACCGGCATCGTTGCAAAACTAAAAACGTCGATCTTCATTGCAATTAAAAATTTATATAATTTTTAACATTTAAGTTATTAAAAAATATTAAATGTTACATAAAGTAACGTAACTTGCTAATATTTTAATTTCTGTTAGGTTTACAAATAAAAAATGATAAATAAACATTTTTTTTAAATAATTCAGGCCATCTGCATAAGTCGATTACTGCAAGTAACTTATCCTCAATAATTTAAAGTTAAAATACCCGATAAAGGCAAACCTATATGAGAAACTGAAGAATTAGTAATTAATGATTTCATATCCATTTGACGTAAACAAATTAAAAATATAAGTATCCCACCAAATAAAGAAATAACTATAAATATTATATTAATTCTAATAATTATATTTTTAAAAATTATTATAAAACGTAATGTTAACATACATATAGTCACGCCTTTTTCTCGTAGGGATAGGCTGAGACCACTTCCCTTCACTTGCTACGGTTCTCACACACATCTTTTGCTTCCTTTACGCTAATCAGTGCTCTCATACAATGTCAATCTGATCGAGATATGTTCTCCGAGGTTGACCTCTACCGACTTGTCCATTTACACTCGCCTTATAAATTCGTTTCGACAATCTTCCTTCCTCGATCCTTTCTACGTGTCCAAACCATCTAAACATTCCTTTATCTATCTTTGTAACCACATCTTCTTTTACACTGCAGCGTTCTCTTATCTCACTATTTTTTACTTTATCCAACCGAGTCACTCCGGCTATACTTCTCAGACTACTTATCTCTGCAGCATTAATCCTATTTTCATGTTTCTTCTGCCAAACCCAACATTCACTAGAATACATAACTGTAGGAACCAACACACCTCTATGCACAGCAAGTCGTGCCTTTTTTGACACTTTCTGGCTGCATATAAAGCTACGCAGTAGTCATTTGTTTCTCTGCCAACACCCTTCGCTCAATGTCACTGTCATACTTTCCATCTCTCGTAAACTTTGAACCCAAGTACACAAATTCATTCACTTTTTCTTCTTTAATCAGAACTTCACACTTCTCTTTCAAAAACCATTACTTTCGTTTTGCTTACATTTATTTTTATCCCTTTGATTTTTAGGGCATAATGCATAATATTAACCGTCGCCTGCAACTCTTGTTTAGATGACGATAATATGACTTGATCATCGGCGTAAAGAAGGAATTTGACGATCAAATCATTCATTTTCAATCCATGCGCACTCTCTTTCAAATCTTTTAAACAATCGTCTATGTCTAAACAGCCACGGCGAAGCCACACATCCCTGTCTCACACACTTTCCGATGTTAAACCATTCCGTGCAAGCTCCGTTTATCCTGACACAAGCAGTGGAATCCTCTTAAAGTTATTTCAGTGCTCGTATTAAACTACCGTTCACCCCATACATAGACATATCTGGACCTTGACTATAAATCATTTTCTTGGAACTACTCATGCTTATAGATTTTTCCTTAATTAATTCAACTTCCTATTTAGGAACTTACTTATTTGACACTTGAAATAAACTGTTCCACAAAAGTTAGGGAAGTTCACAAAAATTGGATTTATGTTGAAAATTATGATTAACTATTTTATTTACCTAGGTTTTGTCTGTAATATATTAAATGTTTAATTGCTTATCTGAGTTTAAGGCAAGTTGCTTTATTTTGTATTTTCAAGAATTTTACATCAGTTATTGTCTCCACTTTATTTAGTCAACTGTGATTTAAAATTTAGAATTTTGTTTTGAGTAATGCCTAGGCGTAAACTTAGTGCGGATGAAGCTAAAAGGGCTATTAGTATTATTGAGGCGGGTCGTCTTCAAAAGAAAGTTGCGGACGTTTTCCAAGTCAGTGAAAGTGTCATTTCACGGCTTTTCCGTAGATATCGAGCAATTGGAAATGTGATAGAAAGACCTAGAAGTGGACGATTAAGGGTATTACTCCCGCACAAGATCGTTATCTAAATGTGTATACCCGTAGAGAACCTCTGAGTACTTGTCGGATCATACAACAGCGTCTTTTGAATGCTTCTGGTGTTTCGGTTTCAATTGAAACAGTACGTCGAAGATTCTTCTTCTTCTTAAGGTGCCGAGACAAACAAGTCTGCTGAAGTTTTTCCGAACGACTGGCGAAGATTCTTGAGCCAGGAAGTAGTACGGCGACCAACACTTCTTTTTCCCATGATTTTTCTTTGCGTAACAGGTTGGCTCATTACATAGCCAAAGTATTCAAAATTTACGTTTTTTCATAGTGTTTACTACTTCACAATTTTTATTTATGCGAATAAGTAGCAGAGACCACTTGCTACGGTTCTTACACACATCTTTTGCTTCCTCCACTTTCATCAGTGCTCTCATTCATGCTCGTCGGTTGTTGGTACTCTTGACCTGGTCTTTATTTATTGTTTTGATCGAGATATGTTCGCCGAGGTCGACCTCTACCGACTTGTCCATTCACACTCGCTTTATAAATTTGTTTCGTTAATCTTCCTTCATCCATCCTTTCTACGTGTCCAAACCATCTAAGCATTCCTTTATCTATCTTTGTAACCACATCTTCTTTTACACCACAGCGTTCTATTATCTCACTATTCTTTACTTTATCCAACCGAGTTACTCCGGCTATACTTCTCAGACTTCTCATCTCCACAGCATTGATTTTATTTTCATGCTTCTTCTGCCAAACTCATTTACTACAATACAAAAGTGCACTCGTTTGTGTACAGCTAGTCGTGCATTTATTGACATGTCTGGCTGCCCATAAAGTTATGTCAGTTTTATAGGCGTTTGGCCTATTCTAATGTGAGAATTTTAGCCATTGCTATTAAATCTTCATCTACATCTGCTTTAATGCACATCCATTAAATGGTTCTAGATCTGCTGGTAGTTCGTTTGAACCTTTTTTACGAATAACAGATCGATTTCAAAACGAGATCTGGTAACAGATTATTAGATAAAATGATAATATTGAAATATTTACATTTATGTATAACAATAAAATTATATTTTTATGGTAATTATATTTATAATGATCATTTACAAATTCGTTAATAACAAAATAACAAATTCGCTTTAAAAATAGACAGAAAAAATTTGCCGAAAATAACAAACCAATGAGATGTTCGTAACCTTCGAACACCTTTTAATGCACTGCATGACAAAAAAAAAGGATTAGGGTCGGAGTGTAACGTAACGTGTAACTGCTCAACTACCGATACTTCATTACTATGGGGACGGGGTTAAATTTATGATCATTATTAGCCATTATGATTTTCTATCTATTGTTTGTCTTGATGCTATGTAATTCATATTTAGGTTTTAGATATTGAAAACAAATACGAAAAAACTTGGAAATTGTGTGTTGTTACAATAATGTTTTAGCATAGTTTATGTTAAATATCATTTACTAATCTACAAGCACTTTGAATTTCAAATTCCTCAAAATTTACAAAAATTTTATTTTTTTTTACTTATATGTGCAATGGAGTTGTAATTATTTTTTATTGCCTGTATATTTTAGAGAATGGTAATTAAATAAAAAAAAGTATGCGTAAAAAAATAACTGTAGTATAAAATACAAATAGATACTTTATTTAAAATAATAAATATAATAATAATGATTTTTTTTTTCTCATTTTGCTAAAAGAGCTTATATGATTCTAAACAAAGCTAAATCCATTGTGAACAGGCCTGTACCTAAACTCGAAAGAAAAATTGTTTTTTTGGTAATTTTTGTAGATACTTCATGAAAATTACTTCAGCTAGATTTGTGGATCAAAAAAAAATCAAGGCAATAAAAATAATATGTAACAGTTATGAAAACAAATTGAAGCTATCATATACAAAAAAATATACAAATTTGGAAAAATATTGGTGGAACATAAAAATTTCAACGCAGAACATAGAGCTGAACGAAATCCAATCGACCAGCACAAAATATAATTAATAAATAATCAAGTAATTAACTACACGACTCAAATATGAATTGTCCCCACTTCGTCAACATGTGTTTGCAACGTTACTAATTAGTATGAAACTGTTAACGACGGTGTGGACGTCTGACTCATCAGGAAAGAGACTACGACGTGCACAAGAGATCAAATAATTTCTCGTCTAAAAATGTGTTTATTTTTACCATAATGGCTTTAAAAAAAATACTTTACGAATTAAAAAATATAATCCTAAACAAAAATATTTGGAGATCCTCAAATCACTCCATCACAATGTCCGGAAATACCCTTGAATCAAGTCCATCCATCTCTATTTTGGGAGTCACGGTGTATAATAATATGTCTTGGCATGACCATGTTGCTAACATCGTCAGTCAGCAAGCCAGAGGCTAGGTTTTCTGTGGAAAGCTAAAAAGTTTTTTACTCCGGATCAACTGTTGACGACGTAAAAGGCTCAAATCCGACCTCTACTGGAGTATTGTTCGCACATTTGGGGTTCAGCACCAAGGCATTCTCTTCGTCTTCTAGATTCCATTCAGAAAAGGGCCATTCGGTTGATAAACAGCTCAACTCTCACGGATACCCTTTAACCACTAAAACATAGAAGAATAGTTGCAGACCAGACATTACTTTACAGATATTTCCATGACAGATGCTTCAGAAAAATAAAACTCTTGTACCACCACTGGTGACATTTGGCCGAAGAACTGGGCACGCTGATCAGTCTCACCCATTTACTCTCAAGATTGACACTACAAGGACCAACATCCATCAAGAATCCTTCTTTTACAGGGCTGCTACGGAATGGAACAAGCTTCCGAAATCAGTTTTTTCAGAGAACTATGACCTGAAACTTTTTAAAAAGCGATTAGGACAACCGTCTTGTTGAAACCAAAAGTCCTTAAAATTAATAGAAAGGAGCTAAAATGTCGAAATGTCTTCTAAAATACCTGTCCAAACATTAAGTTTTTGTGGGTATTGAGTATGCACGGGAATACTTATTTGCTGATTTTTCCAAGACTAATATCTTACAACGGATGGATTGTGTTTCCTTTGTAAAGAAAACGATGACTCGTGTGCAAGTAATACATTTACATTTTGTTTTTCCATCACGGTTTCAAAAAATTCTATGTTCTACAGATTTGGCTATTGTTTGGCACAGCAAGGTAGTTTATTTGAACCCTTATTTCATTAGATTTGTAATGTTTTTGTAAGAATTGCCAAATTTTTAGTTTATTTTAAGAAGTTGATGTTGTTATGTTTGTTAATTCGTAGAATATTTATTTTATTTTCAAAGCGATTATTGTAAAAATAAACACATCTTTAGAAGAGAAATTATTTGATCTCTTGTCTGATAAGTCAGACGTACACACCGTCGCTAACAGTTTCAAACTGATTGGTAACGTCGCAAACACAATTCAAATTAGAGTGTTGTAGTTAATTATTTGATTATTTATCGCGAATATTTATTATACTTTGTGTTGGTTGATTAGATGTCGTCCAGCTCTCTATTTTGCATTGAAATTTCTTTGTCCCGTAAATATTTTTCCATATCTGTATGAACTTTTCCAGACCGAATTTTCAGATGTACCCGGACTAAAAAGCAAAAAACTGCAGTTAAATCGAATTTCTATTGTTTTGAGGGTTCCTGTGTCCGCGAAAGATTTATTATGTTTCAAAGGGGGAGATCAAAGGAGCCGGTATTTTTTGCAATGGACTTTGAACACTATATTTTTGGTCATGCGCATTTGGAAAACGTTCGCTCTGTGTCGCTTCCCGTTGGTTTGTTATTCTCGGGTTTAAGTGAGTTTAAATCTTCCTGGATTTTGTTAAATTTATTTTTATAACTGAAATTTTTCTGTAGTTTAACGTTAATTTTTTCTTTTTCAGATATTATTTTTATAACATTAAGAAAACGCTATTTTTATACGAAACATAACAGTACAAAATCAAGATAGTACAAATATTTCCGCAACCAATCTCAGCGAAAATCAGGAAAACCATAATGACAATAAGAACTTCAATTTTTCTATAATTCTTTTCGTAGAGCAGAGAGTATAAAAGCAAAATTACCATGATTTTGAGTTAACAATGCACACTACTTATGATGAGTGATACTCTCAGTCAGGATCCGGACGGGCTAGGGGCAGCTTACACCACCCTAGCACCATCTTATTCTCCGACACCCGCGACTCCGAGTTCAACTGTGCAAGAAGCCCCTCCGGGAGCGAATCTACCTCCATTTTCAACATTTTCGGCGGACATGGACTCAAGCGGAGCGTTCAGTTCTGTGTCCGATCGTTTGTTTAGTGATACTCGTCTTCTAGACATATCAAATTGGGACTATTATACGGAAGCGAGACTTTTAGACCGAGGCGATAACTCTTTGTCGATTATCACCTCGCAACCTCAATACCGTCCGTGGGAATCGAAGCCGGTGGACGCGTCGACGTCCACCTTTGCAACCACCACGCCGGCGAACACGTTAGCGGACGCGTTTGCACACCAAAACGGCGCCTCCAAGTTACCCTCTTTCCAATCCCAATTCCAAAGTTTCAGCGATACCGTCACCACCACTGAACCCACTCTAACGACACTTACTAACTTAACGCCGGTTTCGCCCAATTCTTCTAGTCCACAAAGTCACAGTTTAACGACGTTAAATTCCAACTTTCACACCTTAAGTGCTGTTACCGTTAATCCGAGGAACTATCCTCTAGTACCTGCTCCAATTCAAGCGAGAGAAATACCTTCCATCCAACAACAGTTTCTGGACGAAAGACACATTCAGTTATATTCCCATCCACCTACTAATATAGCCTTAAACAATACGATACACCCAACGTTTTTGAACAGTCAAAACGGCGCTATTATCCAAAATAATCAGTTGATTCCTTCTCCGACCGTCGTAACGGTGTTAAAGTCAGAACCGGACATTAAGCTCACCACCAATCTTGCGGCTCTACACCAAGATTCCATAAAAATTCAGAACGTCGGTCTACATCCCACCCAATTCCAAAATCCCATGACTCAGATTCACAACAACGACGGAAATATTTATAATGGCGTCGAAAAGAAAATTAACGGCAACATGACGTCGCCTACTCGAAACGATTTTAGAAAAAAAGAACGGAGGAAAATTCGGGCATCGAGTTTGGAAAGTTCGGTAGATAGTGACGGGGCTTCCAGTAATATGGATATCGGGTCGGAAAATTCGGGCCAAGTCGCCGCCATATCCAGTACTGCTGGTTTTAAGACGCACCAAATGCACGTTAACAGTTCGATAGACATGGATACGGACATAAGTGGCGGAAGCGTCGATAAGCAGGTAAAAAAGAAACGAAAACGGTGCGGTGAATGTATTGGATGTCAAAGAAAAGACAATTGTGGTGATTGTGCCCCTTGTAGGAACGATAAAAGTCATCAGATTTGCAAACAAAGACGATGCGAGAAATTGACGGAGAAAAAGGTTAGTAAACTTTACATTATTTTCAACCATTATTTTATAGTATATTACCATTACTATTATATGTATATTACTATTAGTTATAGTTATATATTACTATTACTTACAAGAGTTGTAAGTAACCCATTAAACCCATTATTAAATTTCACGAGTGCGTAATGGACTTACAACTAGTGTAACGCACTATACTTTTTCTTCTAGTAAATGAAGGAAATCGCAATTATTTAAACTTTATTATAATAGTTGTTAGTACCAATTGAACGATTATTGTAAGTTGGTTGTGCCTTATTACTTAAAGGCGATGAACGATTATCTATAATTGTAGTACTAGATTGATAATTGGTAATCGCTTCCGATAGTTATTGGTAATGCGTTGTCATTTATATTTTTATATTTTTGGTTCCGGCAGCTAAAGATATTCAGCAATTTTACGTGGTATACTACCGATTGTGTTTATCCCCACAACCTGTTTCATTCATTTTCCATTTCTGTAATTAACAAATAAAGGAAGTTATATTTCAGGAGGATGCAAACTCATGTAGGTACTTTTGACATGTGGTATAAAAAGTTTATGGTACTACAAATGAACGTTACGTTTTAGTTTTAGAATCCGGAATATCAATTATCAAGGATTTTTCCGGGTCCTGAATGTGTTCCATTTTTATATGTCTAAATTCTTGGTTACGGCAAGCCCCGCTTAATCCAATAATGAGGATAACCTGAAAACAAAAAACAAATAATCATTTTTATGTAATACACACAAAATACGGACTCAATTTTCATTTTATTATTTGGATAAAAACCATATATTTTATTAAATCAATATTAAATAATGATTTGTCAATTAATTTTATGAGTTTTTTGTAAAAGTGTCTGTCAATTTCAATTAGAAAAATCAGTATATTTTTTATTTGAAGTTGGCAACGCTAATCATTTAACTTGTTTAGCTTTGTCCCGCTTCATCACCCCGCTGTGATCCCGAACCTCCTTAAGTTAATCATTTAGTGTTTGTATTGCCAGAAGCTTCTTACATGTTACATTTTTAAATTTGTAACTAACCCGATGTCAAAAAAGGTTGTCTCCGAATTAGACAACATCCCTGCGCTGATTTTCAGGATTACGCACAGCGCTCAGATATTTTGGAAAAAATTTGGATTGGGGTCGGTGGGATTTAGATTAGGTTTGATACTAATAGAGCGAATAGAACGCTTTTCTCAACTCGTATATGCCCAAATTAAGAATTATAGTATATATTAAGTGTGTTGGTATGTTTTTGCGTTTACCCGAATTAAAGGATGCCATTTTGGGATTACTTTAAATTTGCCTTGGTGCGCAACTAACCTATAAAAGAGACATACTAACAAAAACGATTTAAAATGTACTAATTAAAAACCCTTTTTACTTTAGATCAGGGATAAGCAACTTTTTTTACGAAGGGTCAGAAAAATTTGGTTTTATATAAAAAAGCATAACTTTTTATAATGGGTAATTTTATTTTCATAAGGTTACACATGAGATTGTAATTAATGTCCTTATTTTAGGGTCGCCGGTTTCATTTATATTTAAAATTAAAATGTTTTTATATACCTAAAGTAGCTATTATAGGTTAGAGCCAATAATATATTACATTTCTAATTTAAAAAATCTAAATATCTTTATACCAATATGAAAGAATCTTTTTTGTAATCCGTCTGGTTTGTCCATATTTAGCAATTTTTAGTGTATCTTTCTTGTTTAATGCTTCAGAGCATATTTTTCTCTTTTCTGAAATAGCGTGTAATTCTTTCCGTTTACTATTTTTCGCATCACGAGCTTCTTTAAAAGTTACGTCGGCAAAAGGATCAAATTTAATATTGTGCTCACTGAAATATTTTTCTTGATTTATCTTCGCAGTTGAATTACAAATTGATTTGACTGCATATTCTTTATAATCTTCTCCATTCCTCTTTTTCATGTTACAGGCCCAATCCTTTAATATCTATTTGCTACTTCTTGTAACGGAGTTATTTCCGACAGCTGGTAATTTCGGACTTGACAAAACTCCATAAATTATCTCCATATTGACGCTCTAGTGTTTTTTGCGCGAGGCACTGTAGGAATTTTTTACAGTCTTCTTCTTCTTATAATAGGACCTGGTCCGATTTAGTCCGTTACGTTAAGCCTCCTTCGGAGCACTTCCTGTGACGCTGAGCTCCAGCTTTCGTACCATTTCTTGGGTGGTCTGCCTACCGGTCTTCGCGAGTTTGGTTTTTGCGACATGGCCCACTTTGCCCACCTTTCATCTGGCATCCTTTCCACATGGTCTTTCCAGCACCTCTTGCGTATTCTAACCCATCTTACCACATCCCGTATTTCTAGTTCTTCTCTGATATCCTGGCTTCTTATTCTATCCCTGAGGGTAACACCCTTGATGGTTCTTGGTATTTTCATTTCGTTCGTTCTCATTATTCTTTTCGTTGCTGATGTTTCAGCTCTGGTTTCTGTGGCGTGCGTTAAAATAGGTCTTACACATGTTTTGTAAATCCTCAGCTTGCTTTTTGTACTCATCATTTTAATTCGCCATATGATATCGTTCAGGTATCCGCTGACTCTTGTTGCTTTTATGGCTTGGAATTTTTTACAGTAAAAATACAAAATCTTTTAGAAAGTATGATGGACCGCGGGTTACTCATCCCTGCTTTAGATAATTTGTAAAATAATATTAAGCTGTATTAAATTTATACAAATTCCCTAAAATTAAGAGATTTGATTTTTTTATGTAATTAAATTGTTTTTCTTTACTTTTAAAATTAGTCCAAAATGTCAGTTTATTACCAAATTAGAAGACTTTATTGAAGTTTGGTCACCAAATGACTGTGATTTGTTGTTGAGAACTTTTTTAAAGGCAACAAACATTTTTAAGTAAGCTTCTTAGTTAAACTATGTAAGAAAAAATATAGTAAAATATCGTTAAAAACCCGTAGAAAAAATTTCAGTTAAATCTAACAATGGTCCATCCGAAGGGGTGCTTTTAATTTAAAAGATCAGTTGCTAAATATTACGCGGGTTTATTATTCCCAGCGGTTTTTCTAGTTTCGTTTTTATATTTATTTAGCTAACAATCATTCACGTTTAACGGTCAAGATCATTCGAAAAAACTCTCCCAGGCTTCCCCACGGCATTAAAAAAAAATTGACCTATCTGACTAGACGAGCGCAACCTTTCAGCATCAATGAAACAGGTCTTGAATTGAAGATAATACTTATCTTATCCCTTTTATTAAAGTCTGCCTTTTAATTTGGATTAGACAATTCTCTTCAAATACGTTTTCATATTCGTTACATCGATATTTGTTTGACGGAAATTAGCATTTTAGAAAAGGGACAGAGTTTCAAAACTAAAACGTATTCTTAATCAAATTTGAATATCAGTGGTCTGGGTGCGACCCGAGAGGTCCACACGACTAACTTCCCAGTGGAAAGAATGAAAAAATACCATATGTTTTCTTATAATTATTATTATTACTATTAAAATTATTATAAAAAACGATTTCCAATTGTTTATAACAAATTATAATTGTCATTATTAATATTCAGTTTACGTCAACCGTATTCTTTCAAACTTTTTCTTTATCATTTCATAAGCGGGAGCTATTTTCAATTGTTTGTAACAATTGAACATTTTTTTTAAATTATTATGATCAATAATCATTTGTTAGTAACAATATTCAATTGTTATAAATAATGCATGATTATTAATAATTTTTCAGTGTTACAGCGTCTTCAATGCTATTCTCTCAATACTGACACAAGTTTAAAATTCTCCAATTTTTGTTTTCTTAAACTATTTCTTTTTATGAAATATTGTTATTATATTTTTCATACAAATATTTCTAACATGCAATAATCATATTATTCAAAAGATCCTAAAATTCTGTATTAAAAATAGTATAATTTATACATTGCAAAGTTGCAGGTTTTTTACCATTTTTTTTCAGTTTTTTGATTCTCCAGAAAAAAAAAACAGCTTGACCAATTCGCTGAAAATCCAATCAGTTCTAAGTTGCGTAATTATGCGTCGAATGCAATTGGTCCCACGTCGATATCATTTTTTGTTCTCGAGATAACGAGACAAAAAATAATTCCGAACGCACATACGTACCTACACACACAGACGTCCACTTAAAAGCTATTGTATTCGACTCTGTGGACCTTGAAATGTGGAGATATGTCAAAATTCGGGATTCGCAAAATCGGACCCATTACTATAACTTCCACTGGGAAGTTAAAAATATACAGTTAATATTATTAACATCTTTTATTTCATTAATAAAATGACCATTTTATATAATTGAGTCAATCTGTAAAAATGTTGGATACTTTTAATTTTTATTGTTTAAAATTTTACTGTTTCACGGAAAAACTGTAATATCTCGAAATCTGTTGAATATAGTTATAGTTATAAGAAAGACGTTTTTAACAAAAGTTACTTGATGATCCGCTGGAACAGTGTGTACATAAAGTAACCTAACTTAATAACATTTCGATTTCTGTTGGGTTTACAAAAGAAATGTTGAATAAAACTTTTTTCAAATAATTCAGGTCAGCTGCATGGGTCGATTAGAAGTATACAGGGTGCACCGTTACTCCAAAATAACTAATTGACATAATTTTTTAAATAGTACATTCTGTATATATTTTCAGTTTTTCATAATCTATTAAATTACAAATGCAACCGTCAAGACCGCATAATTCTAACCTTATTTATTCTACAGTTATTGAGAAAAACAACTTACGGAAACGTTTTTATTATCAAAATAATTAACAGGAACAAATAACTTATTAATCTCATTTAATTAGATGTTGAAATTGTATTCCTTCTTCTATTTGACAGTATCCAAGTCTATTATAAAAAGCTGTTATGGTATCACGCAATTACTGACTTGTTATTTGACTGGATGTATTCTATTTCTCAGTTCATCCCGATTATCAGGTTTTGTCGTGTACACTATGTTTTTTAGATAGAAAATAGTCCAAATGCGATAAATCGAAAGATCTGGCTGGCCACTCAATTGTGTCCCTTCTTCCAATACACCTGTGTTTGAAAATTTCAATTAAATAAAGTGCACTATCTCGCTGAAATCAAACATCATTAAAATTGATTCCTACCACATTTTTTATTGCAGGAACTATTTGATTTCTTCATAAATCTAAATACTTTGGTCCGTTCAAATTGCCTTCTACAAAGAATGGTCCAATAACAATGTTGCCGATATAGGTATCTGCCCAAACATTAACTTTAAAACCGGTAACCGGTAATATAATACATTTATATTCTGCAGTAAGCACAAAACGAGGTTTATTTTGTACGAGAGCGAAACCTTGGCTTAAAAGAGGCATAACAACCCAATCTGATAAAATGAGTAATCTTGATTTTTTGACTATTTTATGCAAAACTATAGGCGATAAGTATGTAAGGCATTTTTTACATTCTTCAAAATTGTTAGTTTTATTAGCCCAGAATAATATCCTTTTCAAGAAACTATGAAAAATCATAATCTCTTCGCCCTATTACGAACACTATGTTACTGTGGCCTTTGTGGTGGACTTGATAAGGTCAGATCTTTGGATTGTTGATTGGCTGCGAATTCTCTTGCCCTAGATTCTTCCTTGTACTTCTAGATCCTCCATTGAGTCCTGCGCATAATCTGGGATCTGAATCAACAATTTCTAAACCAAATAAATTTAATAATACAAAAATTTAACAATATTTCACATAATGAGCGAAAATATACGATGGCTTCCACTTTTCTTCTGACATGTCACGTTATTCGTTGTTAAAGGGCGGATGCAGAGTTTTTCGTATTTTTTGAAAAATTCGACATCGTAGTTGGTCTTCATTTGCAGCTTTTCATCCCTCTTTGTACATTCTTTATGTTATAGTTGGAGTAATCGCTACAGTGAAAATTATCTAAGGGTCTATCCTCTCTAGTTTAGTACAGGAGCTAACTAGCGAATGTGATCTTGTTTTTTCTTGTAACGTTAGTTAGGTTGCTGCCAAAGAAAATTTTCTGTTTTTACAATTAAAAAAGTAATTTCTTAGTAATAAGTTATAAACGACCCGTATTAGATATTTTACATACCCTTTTAGAACCAGTACGAGTAAACAATTGCTTTGTAGATTATAGTACTAAACAGTAATAATTTTGTTAGCGTACAAAATAAACAATTATTTAATGTCAATGAAAATATCAATCTACAACTTTAAATACCTGTATATACTAAAAGACTTGGGGCAAAACGAATGATGTGAGATACACTTATTTAATATTCGTCCAAACTTTTCAGCACCTATTCTTCCATATTCTCTGCTTCACTATCACTATCGTCGTTTGATTCAATAATAAATTAATTTCCACTATTAAGAAGAAATTGACCAATCTTCATGTACTCCTCTTTAAGCCCGATAACTTTTTGAATTCTTTTTACCCAGTCTTCTTTGGTAATATTAGATACTTTTTGTCTAATCAGGCAAATACCCTTCTTGTCAAATTTTAAAAATGTATTGTTACGCCTAATTCTCTGTTTTAATTGGCTTCAAATTAACTCGATAGGATTGAAAATGCAAAAATATAAAATATCCATGGTTTTCAGTAATTCGCAAGAAACCTCGTTTTAATGGATTTAAAAAAAAAACGATTCATAACATTAAAAACCTTGCTGAAGGAACTAGAAAGGATAAAGATTGGTATATGCGAAGAAAAATTTAACATACTTTGTTGGAGGTTTAGGATCTTATAGAAAATTAAGATGCTCATTTTTGAACAATTAAAACAAAAATAAAACCAACATTAATAATCACACTTAACTGTTTGAAAGGGAATTTGATAGTCACATGTCCAATTTAAAAAATCGTTGATGACTCAAAGATTAAATGGTAACTAGGACAATCTTTTGTTGATCTACTTAAAAGTTGATTTAACATCGTTCACCTTATACCAAATTCATCGAGAAGTTTAAATGTCTGAGAAAATATAAAATAAGGATTCTTTCTGTACCTCACGTATTCTGCACGCTTCTTTATATTCCCGCACAAACTTATTTAGATGTTCTTGTAGCTGCCCACTTGTTAGGTTTCTTTTATTTATAGTCATTTTTTTCTCTTAAGTCTCCTTATAATTCGAATATTTAATGCCAGCGTTTTTATTTCTTAATTTGGGAATTTAAAAATTAAAGTTTGTTAAATAAATTTATTCTCCACTATTATAAAACTGTAACTGAAGTGTGTTTGTATATTAAAGATATTTACATGGTTTTAAGGTATCCCCGACTCCAATTGACCGGTTTATAGATTGTTTGCTTGTTTGCTTGTCTGTTTGTTTGTTTGTTTGTTTATTTATTCGAGCATCACGAAAAACTACCGGATCGATTTTGATAAAACTTTATGTAGTTGGAAGTTTACGATTATACTTAAAAACTGGTATTTATTTTATCCTGCTAAGATGACGAGAGCCCGAGATTTAAAAATAAAAGCATATTTTTTCACAACCAAGTCAAGTACATTCATATTATGTAGTTGTTTGAATTTTTGTGAAACTATAGCACCAGCGGTTTTCCTAACTACCGATAGGTAGCGATGCATATAATTTTCATTTTCATTTCTTTTTCACTTTTACGTTCACTTTAGTCTACTGCATAATTATTTTATCTAAAAATTATTGCTTATCTATTTCCCTTTGACATACTTCACTTCATCAACACAGCTTTATAAGTTCAGATCTAACCAGCGCCACCTTTAAGTATCTACCACATTTTAGTGGACACTTTTTTAATAAAAGTCCAATATAGGATTATACTCTTTATCTATAACCTTCATACTTTATATGTAGGGATCTGTAGTGCTTTGGTTTTACTAAATTTCAAAGACTTGACAGATATTTCGAATTCGTTACTAATCTTCATCAACAAGCATGTAATAACCTCATGGAAAAAATAACACAGTTTCTGATCTAACACACAAAACAGAGAACTGTTGAAAACATAGAAATAAATCTAGAGGAAATAACTATAGAGAAATGGCATACCATTAAATTTCTAGGTATAACTATGAGTGATCCCCTTGACTGGTAATCACATATCAGTGATACGACTAAAAATATGAACTGTAAGTTGTATCAAATAAGAAGCCTTCAAAGAATGCTCGACCTGAATGTTCTGAAAAACTATTACTTTGCTGAAATACAGTCTTGACTATCATATGGCATATTGGTGTGGGGCATATCTCATTCAGCACAAAAACTATTTGCGGTTCACAAAAAATGCGTACGTACAATGTTGAAGAAAAATCAGAAAGAATCATGCAGACCTCTCTTTAATTAATTAAATATGCTTCCATTATCTTCTTCTCCTTGTAGTGCCTATTCGTTCCGGATGTTGCAGCTCGGAATAGCTGAGTTGTTGTCTTAAGTTTTTCTGCCATGATATTTGTCGTCTGCCTGGTCCTCTAGTTCCATACACTTTGCCCTGTAGAATATTTTGCAAAAGTTTGTATCGGCTCTCATTATGCATTACATGTCCTAGATATTGTAATTTTCGTGCCTTAACCGTATCGAGGACTTCTCTTTCCTTGCCCATCATTCTCAGCACTTCTGCATTGGTAACCCGGTCTGTCCAAGATATTTTTTTAATTCTCCGGTACAGCCACATTTCAAATGCCTCAAGTTTCTTGGAGAAAGCCTCCGTAAGCGTCCACGATTCGACTCCATAAAATAGTATTTAAAACACGTAACAACGTATTTTCGTGATTAGCTGTATGTCGTGGCTTGTGAAGACTCTTTTTCATCTCGAGAAATGCGGTTCTTGCCTTTTCAATCTGAGTTCTAATCTTAATAGAGTGGTTCCACTCATCATTAATAATGTTTGTGCCCAAGTATACGTAATTTTTTCTGTAATGAATAAATTCTGAATGTCCGATGCCCATACTATCTCTATACTATCTTCTGTGTTAAATCTACAAACATTTTGTGAACCGTTGTTACCAAACTAGACAGTACACAAACAAACATAAGGGTTACATTAGCCTGCACATATCACACAAACATAATACGTCTATTCTTCTCTTCACTAATAATATATCTGATATTATAGTACACACAGATGTTAACTCACCATTATTAACAAATGTTTATTGGTAAAATGTACAGCTCCATAAAACTGGCGGCGCCAAATGAACGGATCTTGAAAAAAAGTTGCTAATTAGTTGCCAAAGAATCGAATTTGTTGCTCGAACCAACGATCTGAAAAAACGAAATTGACCAAAATTTGTTGCTGAAAAACCATACTAAAATAAATCGAAATTTTTTTATTTTTTTTTCAAAATCTATACCGAACATGCTAAATTAAATCGCGATTTCTACCTAA
This sequence comes from Agelastica alni, assembly GCA_950111635.1. Taxonomy (NCBI): domain Eukaryota; kingdom Metazoa; phylum Arthropoda; class Insecta; order Coleoptera; family Chrysomelidae; genus Agelastica; species Agelastica alni. The sequence goes on along the minus strand of OX467719.1, from coordinate 25,491,709 downwards.
TAAATAAACTATTTAATGATATTGCTCGTCGCAGCAAAAATTCTTAGGGTCCCTAGAGTCAGCAACAAAATATAAAACTGGAAATCGGATGAGTTTTCGACCGGTATACTCAAAAACCGTCCATGCCAGCTTAAATAAGTATTTTCATCATTTAAATAATCGAATTAATTTTGTTGCTCAATGACGTCATAATCGCTGATGCCTGAACAGTCAGCAACAAAATGGATAACCCGAGATCGAATGAGTTTTTGACCGGTAGATATACTAACAAACAGTCCACGCCAGCTTAAATCGCGATTTTTATCATTTAAATAATCGAATTTATTTTTGCGAATTGCAATGATCATCGTTGATACCTGAACAGTCAGCAACTAATTTAAGAACCTAAGATCTAATGAGTTTTTGACCGGTATACAGAGAAACTGTCCACGCCAGCTTAATTTGCTATTTCCGTTATTCAAATAACAAATGTCATTTTGTTGCTTATTATAGTAATGATCGGTGATGTCGTAACAGTCAGCAACAAATTTGAGAACCGGAGATCGGATGAGTTTTTGACCGGTATACTAACAAACGACAGCTTAAATCGGATGCCGCGCCGGTCAGAGACATCGCAAATGTAAGGGAAATGTTATAGCTGTTTGATAATTTTTATAGTTGGTTTTCAACTTAGATACGTTGGCGCTATGGGACGGCACGAGGATAAATTTAAAATGGAAACAACAAAAATCATTTTTAAAAGAACATCAGATAGAACATCAAGCTGGCGTGGATGGTTTGTTAGTATACCGTTTAAAAACTCATCCGATTTCGGGTTATCGATTTTGTTGCTGACTATTCAGGCATCAGCGATTATCACGTCATTGAGCAACAAAATAAATTCGATTATTTAAATGATGAAGATACTGATGGACGGTTTTTGAGTATACCGGTCGAAAACTCATCTGCTTTCCAGTTTTCTATTTTGTTGCTGACTCTAGGCACCTTAACAATCTTTGCTGCGATAAGCAACAAAAATAAATAGTTCATATATTAGGTAGAAATCGCGATTTAAGTTAGCATGTTCGGTGTAAATTTAAAAAAAAATTCTATTTATTTCAGTATGTTTTTTTGGTCCATTTCGTCTTCTCAGATCGTTTGATATTTGTTGTCTTAACGTGCTAGCATTTTTGGCGATTTTTTGGGATCGGTTCGAGCAACAAATTCGATTCTTTGGCAACTAATTAGCAACAAATTTAGCAACTTTTTTTTCAAGTTCCGCCCATTTGGCACCGCCAGTTTTATGGAGCTTAAATGTACAGCAGTATTTTTAATTTTACTCATTCCTATTTGGTTTCAATGCAATTATTCCTAAATCATATTTTAGTAAGTAATAAAAATGTTAACTTGGTTATAAAATTTCGTTTTTGTTGTGTTATAGTGTCAAATATGGCACATTTTTAAATATAACCTTGTCAAAGTTTTATCGTTAGGTATGTATTTTTTTTTCAAACAAATTCTAATGATATTGCTCGTCTGGTGACCCTGTTTCGCTCTCAATCTAAAGCTGTGTTTTATTCGTTTCTATAATATAATACGTACGCGAGTAGGTACCTAATTTTTTTCGACCTGAACTATCGCCAAACTCGCATCCACACGACATATGCCATATATCGAATGTATTTATGTATATATGCTTAAACCAGGTAGTACGTTCTACGAGCCCAACAGCTGCATTCTGAAGAATAAACTTCTGCCAGCTGTTTGCGCGTACAGTCGACCAAACAAATGTGCCATTAAGATCGGGTAGCGTTTGTCGTTAGAATGTTTGACTGACGACTACTGTTATGCACATAATAGCAAAAAATGTATTTAAAGAATAAACTGACAATAGGAAGTTTGATGATACTGATTATAACATATTACGTTTTATAACGAACTGCTATTTTGTGAGAAAAATTTTACGTTTTGTGTATGACTGCGTCCGTTTTATTAAATTTGAATGTGGAGAGATCAACGCTTGATTAGAACGGAAGCGTATTGTGTTAATCTAATATTACAAAAACTGTAACAGAAGTAATGTTTGTACATTTAAAATATTTACAAAAAAATCGGCCAAGTGCGAGTCGGACTCGCGCACCGAGGTTTCCGTACAAACCTGTTGATATATAAGTAAAAGTTATGGTATTTTTATTGCTAAATGAAATTTTTTTTCCATAACATTATAATGTGGAAAGCTGGAGGAGCATACATTTAAAACAAAGGTCTCTTTATCGTTTCGGTAATCCTTTATTTTATATTAACATCCGGATCGATGATTACTGGATTACTTCAGCACTAATCAATTCAATTAATAAAAAAAAAATATTTTTCCAGCATAAAAAATATTCACATAATGAAGTACTAAAACAAAACTACCAGAACTGCAAAAAAACATTACATAAATTAATTAAACAAACAAAAATAGATTACTATCGGAATCGTATTGAACAGAACAACAGTTCGAAAGATATGTGGAATACTATCTATGACTTTTTATCGAAACCTAAAAATATGCCACTAACCTCTATAAAAACTGACGAAAAGATGTTACCACGGAAACTTCCGAAATTGCAGAGACCTTTAATGACCATTTCATTTCTGTAGGTAAAAACCTTGCTAATAAAATAAATAGAAATCAAGATACTTAACTACATACTTAACTAATAAATCTTTTCGAGAAGGATACTTTCCTTCTGCCCTTAAACTTGCAATAGTCACTCCAATTTATAAGCAAGGAGAAAAAGCAGATAAAGCCAAGTATAGGCCAATTTCCATAATCAGTTCTTTGGGAAAATTTTTCGAAAAAGTTATTTAGAAGAGACTAAATAGATTTTTAAATAATCATGAGTTGTTATCGCCATTACAATACGGATTTAGGCAAAACCGTTCCACTCAGGATGCAATTAAAATACCCATATATATATATATATATATATATATATATATATATATATATATATCGGTGTCTTTATATATTTAGCTAGGGCCTTCGACACCGTCGACCATACCATTCTTCCAAACATTCTAGAGGATATGGGAATAAGAGGCACTTCACAACAATTATTTAAAAGCTATTTAACAAATAGGAAACAAAAGGTCAAAATAGGGGATACATTAAGCCAAAAAAAATGTAACATGTGGGGTGCCTCAGGGGACGGTACTGGGACCTATACTTTTTAACATATATTTAAATAATATTTTCTTACTAGATACTAATTGCAAAATTATTAGTTTTGCCGACGATACTGTATGGTTTTGCGAAGATAACAACTGGTTTAATCTGAAATGAAAATTGTAACATGACTTGAAAAAAATAAAGATGTGGTTTGATTACAGGCTCTTGTCAATAAACTTTAAAAAAACAATTTACTTACCATTTAGTTCCTGCAGCAATGTTCTCCCTGGTTATGATCTTGTAGTCGAAGATCAATGTTCTATCCCAGCTGGAAGAAAAATTAAATAACTTGGTATTATGTTAGACTCTAATCTAAAATGTGACCTCTTAAAAAAATTACGTTGTATATTGCATAAATTTAAAAAAATATGTAGTATTTTTAATTTTAGACAAAAAATTCAAATATATAAAAGTTTAGTGGAATCTCACCTGAATTATGGAAATATAGGTTGGGGAGACTTGTTAAAAACTCACTTATCACCTCTTGAAACTTTTCAAAAAAGGTTCTTTAGAACAATACTTCGTAGAGGTTATGATTGTCCCAGTAATATTTTATTTTCGGAGACATGCATCTTTGACATCAGACAACTCTAGTTTGTTAATGTGAGTATCACCCAATATAAATACAAAAATGATTTAAAAATGCTATGTCATAAGCATGACACTCGACATAAATTAACTTTTGTCACGCCTTATATACAAAAAAGTATTGGACAAAGATGTTATACTTTTCTTGGTCCGAAAATTTATAACTCACTCCCTTGTGATATAAGAGAGGATCTCAGATTGTCCCTGTATAAACGAAAAGTCAAAAACTTGGTCTTAACTGTGCCACGTGAGGTCATGTGGGAACTATTCGAAAAATAAAAATTATTTAAAACTATCTCTGACTTCTTACCCAATTAATCAACTATAATCATTAGTATTTGTAAATTTGTAAAGTTTGAATATATTATTATATTGTAGGTATTATATAGTTTATTTTCGTATTTTTAAATGTCTTGTCTTCTCATACCACACACAAGTAACTCGTTTTACTTCTGTTTATTTGTATAATTTTATCTAATAATACTGTATTGTATGTGATTGACAAATAAACCATTATTATCATCATTATTTAAGGTTTTCGGAATTTTTCCTTTATGTGTGCTATAAAACGTTGCTTCATGCCAAATTTGAAGATTCTAGGTCGAATAGAAGTATTCTTTAGGTTTTGATTCCCTTGCGAGTAATTGCGAGTTTCAAAATAACCGGCTTAAATTGCTGTTTTTTTGGTTGCGTTGACATAGAAGTTTGATTTTGTTACAGCTTAAAGGTATTATAGATCTGAGTATTTGATATGAATTACAATATAATACCACTACGCGTTCATAAGGAAAGGAGTAGTAAGTTTAAAATTATTAAAAATATATTTTTTAAATGATGTAACTAAAAATTTATGCTTTTCGCAATTTTTTCTTTATCTGTGCTATAAGACGTTGCTTCGTACCAAAATTTAAGATTCTGAGTTCACGGGAAGTTCCCTGTAGGTTTTGATTCTCTTGCGAGTGTCAAAAATTTGCGGCATAAACGGCTGTATCTTTTGATTGCGTTTGCTAAGAAGTTTGACATGAATTTCACATTGATACCTCAACGCGTTCCTTAGAAAAAGGATCTTGTCAGACAGACGTACAGCAAAGTGATCCTACAAGGTTCCGTTTTTTCCTTTTAAGGTACGGAACCCTAAAAAAGGCTGCGATTTATTGTTTAGGTGTCTCTCACTTCAAATCTATTTTTAGACTTGTTGTCTGTCTGTCTATATGTTTGAGACTTACGCAAAACTACTGGACCGAATATGGTAAAAAAGTTGTGTAGGTACAAGCCCTGCCTCAGTGAAGTAAGCCCCACTATCAAAACATGTTTTTAAAGACATTTACCACATTAACCAGAAACGTAATAAAAACTACAATGTATTTCTTATAAAATATGGTCTGTTTATTCAATTTTAGCTTAAAATACTATACTTTTTGTAACAGAAAAAAATTTTCAACTGAAGAAAATTAACCAAACCAAATGACAGCAAATTACTTTTGCGTTCCAAATTTCTTGGAAACGGGTTCGCAATTCTGGAACGATTCTTGCGGAATTTGCTGGTAGGTGGTGCCACAAGGTTTCAATCGGCGACGGATCTGGACTACTAGACGTCCAATTTAAAACTGAAATACAGTAGAATCCGCTTATAATGACATCTTCTGATGCGTTAAAAACCAATGCCGGGGCCCCCCAGGGTTCTATCCTGTTCCCCACCCTATTTCTTTTACACATCAACGACCTCTTGAAAACCACTACGAACCCCATTTACAGTTTCGCAGACGACAGCACACTTGTCTCAACTTTCACATCCTATCGATCACTTTCGGTGAATGATACAAACAGACTCAGCAGGAACAGGTTGACTCCATCAATAGAGATCTTAAAGTAATCGTCTAGTGGGTAACCAACAATCTTGTTCAGTACAACGCTCAGAAAACACAAAGCGCCACGTTTTTCAAGAAAGTAAATTCCTCAAATCAATCCATCACAATGTCCGGAAATACCCTTAAATCAAGTCCCTCTATCTCGATTTTGGGAGTCACGGTGTCTAATAATATGTCTTGGCATGACCATGTTGCTAACATCGCAAAGTCAGCAAGCCAGAGGCTAGGTTTTCTGTGGAAAGCTAGAAAGTTTTTTACTCCTGATCAACTGTTGACGACGTAAAAGGCTCAAATCCGACCTCTACTGGAGTATTGCTCGCACATTTGGGGTTCAGCATCAAGTGATTCTCTTTGTCTTCTAGATTAAATTCAGACAAGGGCCATTCGGTTGATAAACAGCTCAACTCTCACAGATACCCTTCACCCACTAGAACATAGAAGAAGAGTTGCAGACCAGACATTACTCTGCAGATATTTCCATTGCAGATGCTCCAGAGAAATAAAATCTCTTATACCACCACTGGCCACATTCGGTCGAAGAACTCGGCACGCTGATCAGTCTCACCCATTTACTCTCAAGATTGACACTACAAGGACCAATCTCCACCAAGAATCATTCTTTTACAGGGCTGCTACAGAATGGAACAAGCTTCTAAAATCAGTTTTTCCAGAGAACTATGACCTGCATCTTTTTAAAAAGCGGGTCCACAATCATCTCCTTTCTATAATCCCTCCACCTTCTAATAGTCGCAGTGCGGGTCGTCCGCGGCCCACACGATAGGTCTACCCTTTTTGCGACTATTTTCAGTAAAAAAAAATCTGACAAACACGTCATATACTAAGCGGACGTCATATAAAGCATCGTCTTTAGAAAATAAACAACTTTCTATTTATGGTAGGTATTTAGTTTTATAAAGAAAAAATTACAAATTGTTTTTATCTATAATTAAAAAAAAATGAAACAGAATAAAAATTTCAATTCTTACGTTACATAGTATTTTATTATTTTTTACTCAAGAAATCAATAATTTTTATCTGCTTTTGTTTTTTCTTTAGATTGTAATAACACTCTCTAACACTGTTGTGTAAAGAAAACATTGCCCTGTTCAAACGATCATTTTCGATATTGCTATGAACAAATTGTGATAACAAGTATGCAGCTAATAAAGTCTCTTTTGCGGTATGTATGTATTAATTCTTTCTCGACTTCATCTTCCTCATTACTTTCTTGTTGCTCATTAGCTGTAAAATTTAGTACGATATTTTCATCTGTGGGTACTTCGGATGTAAGGAGGGTGCTATCAATGTCAACATAATCGTCTCACATTCCCGGTGCTGCTAAAGACTGAATTTAAGTTTCGTACCCACAAAGATAAAGGAACGTCCTCTTAGTCATTAAATTTATTTTCTGGTTTTCAATTAATCCCGCATGTTTGACACAGTTGTGAATGGTACCTTTGTGGCATTTTATTCCAGGCATCATAAACCATTTAGAACTGTTTTTTGTAGAAGAGCTGTTTTGATAAGAACCAAAGCAATTTATCATTTTAAGCACAATATTCTTTCTTAAATTGCTTTTGAGTGAACGTATTATTTATTGATCCAACGAGCAAAAGTGTTAGGAATCATATTGGTCACTATAACCGACGTAGTTTCTTAAAAATAGGTCATAATAAGCGACATGTCATTATAAGCGCCATCTTATTGGAAAATACAAACATACATACAAACATATAGTCACGCATTTTTTCCGTAGGGGTAGGCAGAGACCACTTTCTTCCACTTGCTACGGTTCTTACACACATCTTTTGCTTCCTCTACTTTCATCAGGGCTCTCATGCATGCTCGTCGGTTGTTGGTACTCTTGAACTGGCCTTTCTTCAAAACAATGTTGATCTGATCGAGATATGTTCGCCGAAGTCGACCTCCACCGACTTGTCCATTCACACTAGCCTTATAAATTTGTTACGTCAATCTTTCTTTCTTTCTTTCTACGTGTTCAAACCATCTAAGCATTTCTTTATCCATCTTTGTAACCACATGTTCTTTTACACCACAGCGTTCTCTCATCTCACTATTTTTTACTTTATCCAACCGAGTCACTTCGGCTATAGTTCTCAGACTACTCATCTCTGCAGCATTAATCCTATTTTCATGCTTCTTCTGCCAAACCCAACGTTCACTACCATACATAAGTGTAGAAATTATAAGTGTAGGAACCAACACACCTCTATGCACAGCCAGACGTGCCTTTTTTGACACTTTCTGGTTATTCATAAAGCTATGCAATGCCCCATAAAAATATAGAAGAAACCAAACACATATCTACTATCAGAGTGCGACGAATTGGATTACTGTTAACAAGTTGTCCCCCAAAGAACTTGACAGTCTGCATATGTCAACTTGGTACAGGAAGGAGCGGATGTAACACCTTCCAAATGAAATACTATATGTTGGTAAAAAAAACTGTAACTGGGATTGAAATGCAGCTGCAGAGGCACACATTTCAAGACCTGGTTCGTCCCATTTAGAATCAAGTTCATTAGAAGCATTTGTTTCTCAAGAATCTGCATTCAGGAAGAAATGTCAGGTATCATTGTATGTATGCCTGTGATGTAACCAAACGTGGAAAATATCTAAAGACGTTTTGTACGGATGTGAACAACACAAAGGTCCCGTGAAAAAGAAAACTTATTTTTGACATTTTTTATTACATTACGGTAAAGACCAGGAGGTATCGTAAATCGTTAGAGACTTAATGTCTATTTTATTGTAAACGGTGTTTATTAATATATTCATTTTTTCACTTTTACATTTTATCAACTTTATTGTTACCGTCATTATTTTGGCTCGAACGGGCCATTCTGATTTTGTCTAATTTATCGGTCACGTTCAAAATTTGTTGTACAGGGTGAGCAAAACTCGATGTCTCAGCTCTACTGTAAGAAAAAGAAAAACGACAGAAAAAATCTGAAAAAATGTTCCTAAATGGGATTGAGTAAGGTCCATTTTAAGCCTAATTTGCAAATTTTACCATATTCGGAAATTGAAGTAATGACGTCATCGATTTTTCTTCCGCAGTTTTGTCAGAATTGACCCTTTCAACAATTGTTCTTTTCTTTCGAGAAGAAAATGCCTTGTTATTTGCACGTTAATTGCGTTCCAATCTTGCAAATATTTTTAAGCTTGGAATAACACGTTCGGGTATCTCTGGGCGTATAACTAAACTGCTCTTCTATGGTTCTTTAGAGATTCCCCATAAACTAATAACCTGTCGACTTTTTCTTTGTGACACACAATAAATCACAATAAAACAATATTTACAGGATATCAATAGGTAAAAAAAGGCTAAAGTACACACAAATTTTTAATTATTACAAGCCAATTCTCAAACGATTTCGGCGTCAAGCCATCATCAGGAGAAATTTTTTTCACAAATTTGTTTAGAAAAGACTAAACATGAAGAAGACATGACTACAGCTCAACAATGAACCTTACAAGATAAATAAAACATTAAATAAAATTGTAACTAAATTACATCATTTAAAAGATTTTTTCCAACAAGTCATGTGCGTTTTATCACTTTAAAATTTTTAAAAAACATAAAAATATTAAAATCATATTAATAATTAAAAATTTTTAGTGTACTGTAGCCTTTCTTTAAAGCATCCGGGGCTAGAGCCCCGGGGCCTCCACAAAAGAGAGGCCTCCATAATAGAGACTTTGGAAAAAAATTCAAATTCCGACTAGTAAACAACTTTCACAATTAATTATTTATTGAAAAATTCGACTGAAAAAAACTCATTATATTTGCAAAATAATTTAAAGCCGGTGGGCCTCCACTCCTTTGTTGCCCCGAGTCCTCCAGACCTCTAAATCCGGCACTGCTCGTAGTATAAAAATTTGTCTTTTATTTGTAAATTGTGTTAAATGAATAAAATGGAAGGAGATTGCAGTGCTGCAATATCGTACTTGTAGGAAGAGACTTAGTTTCGTTATTGCCTGTCCCAACTGTTGATCACCATGTGGCATCTCCATATGTTGCTGTATGTCTAGAACTGTTAATACAAAAACAATTTTAATAAAACATTAATTAGCTCAAATATTATGACCGTAATAAATGTCTGTCTCGATACTAAAGGGCCCTTTAATTAACTAGAATTAAATAAAATGTGCAAATCAATGTAAAAAAATAAAAAATTTTACAATATCTCGACAATCAACTTATATCTAACGGCTAATTTCGTAATTTATCCAACTTAATAATGTTCTTATTTAAAAACTTTTAAAAGACTACAAATATACAGAGTGTTTTATTTAAACGAGTACGAGAACGTCAGGATTTTAAAGTTACCATCAAAAACGATTGTCAAAAAATATTTATGTTAAATTTATCCATAACATCAATACATATAGTCACGCCTTTTTCCCGTAGGGGTAGGCAGAGACCACTTCCTTCCACTTCCGCTACGGTGGTTTTTAGACATATTTTTTGCTTCCTCTACTTTCATCAGTGCTCTCATACATGCTCGTCGGTTGTTGGTACTCTTGACCTGGCCTTTCTTCAAAACAATGTTAATCTGATCGTGATCGATGTTCGCCGAGGTCGACCTCTACCAATTCCGTCCATTCACACTCGCCTTGTTTCGTCAATCTTTCTTCATCCATCCTTTCTACTTGTCCAAACCATCTAAGCATTCCTTTATCTATCTTTGTAACCACATCTTATTTTACACCACAGCATTCTCTTATCTTACTATTCTTTAGTTATCCAACCGAGTCACTCCGGCTATACAATTCTCAGACTACTCATCTCCGCAGTAATAATCCTATTTTCATACTTCTGCCTACACCCCTTCTTTCGTCTATTTTTCTTTCTATAAATAGTTGGAGCAAATGGTATCTTTCGTTGCGGAATACATGTCCCAGGTACGCTGTTTTCCTGCGTTTTATGGTACCCAGCAATTCCTCTTCCTATCGTCCTCAAAATTTCCTCGTTGGTTTTCCTTGCTGCCCATAAAACTTTTAAGATTCTTCGATAGATCCACATATCAAATGCTTTCAGCCTATTCATTGTGCTAACCTTCAATGTCCAGCCTTCCATACCATACAACAGTACGGACCATACGTAACATTTTGTGAATCTTATTCTGAGATTGAGGTCAAAGTCAGAGTTCGTGAAGACGTTTTGAATCTCAGAAATGATTTCCTTGCTTTTTCTATCCGGCATTTGATTTCTACGTCTGAAGACCAGTCTTCACATAACCAAGTCCCCAGATAGTTAAACTTTTTTACTCGTTCTATGTCTTCACTATCGTATAAGAGTTTCGCATTCTGGAACTCATCCAATTTGCAGGTGATTACTAGGAATTTTGTCTTTTTTTTGTTAATATTAATTCCCATAAGTCGGCCGTGCATTCCAACTATGTTCTGGAGCCTTTGGAGGTCATTTATATTATCTGATATCAGGAACCAACACTCCTCTATGCACAGCCAAACGTGCCTTTTTTGACACTTTCTGGCTGTTCATAAAGCTATGCAGTGCCCCAATCATTTGTTTTCCTGCCAACACCCTTCGTTTAATGTCACAGTTATATTTTCCATCTCTCGTGTAATTTGAACCCAAGTATACAAACTCGTTAACTTGTTCCACTCTTTCTTCCTTAATCAGAACTTCACAGTTTGTCATGCTTTCTTCTCTTTCAAAAACCATTACTTTCGTATTGCTTGCATTTATTTCCATCCCTTTGATTTTCAGGCCATCATGCATAACATCGCCTACAACTCCTCTTCAGATGACGCTAATATGACTTGATCATCTGCGTAAAGAAGGCATTTGACGATCAAATCATTCATTTTCAATCCATACGCACTTTCTTTTAAACCTTTTAAACAATCGTCTATATATAAGTTAAACAGCCATGGCGAAGCCACACATCCCTGTCTCACACCTTTTTCGATGTTAAACCAGTCCGTGTAAGATCCGTTTATCCTGAAACAAGCAGTAAAATCCTCGTTAAGTGATTTCAATGCTCGTATTAAACTACCGCTCATCCCATACATAGACAATGTCGACCACCATTCACTCCTCACCACTTTGTCATAGGCCTTTCTTACGTCTATAAAGGCGCAGTAGACCTTCTTCTGACTTCTAGCCAAAAATTATTCGACTATATAAAATTCACCGTAAAATAATATATTATGTAACTATTATTTAACAATGGCAATGAGCACGAGGAGTTGTAGGAGAGTGTAACTTAAAATACATTATTAGTATCAACCCTTTTTATAGATTTATAAATTATAAATAGTGCAATTTGAAAAATTTATTTGTGGAATTTCTGGAGTGTGGAATCATCATCTGGAGCTTCCTCAATGAATATACTGAAATCTTTTGGACTTCTTTCCGTTGTATCCTTTAGATGTTCGCTTCAAAAAAAGCAATAAACTAACAACACTTGTTTCGAACCAGATGAAATATCTTGTGTAATTATTCACTGTACAATTTTTCATAGATTTTTCTTTTTTTCGTTGTAACTGAATTTGATTTGAAATCACTAACCCGTGAGATTTAAGGTTAAACTTAACTAAATTGTAGACAAATATTGAAAATTTATTCTAATCTTTCTTTATGTAATACAATAAACTCTTAGATATTCTCTTTTCAAGTCTCTATATTCACATAACTACTTCGAGTTGAACTTAACTTTTTCGCGACACTGCGGTTTTTTTTAGATATGTACAACTGAACGTTCCCGAAAGAACGATTTTTTTCGGGAAATTATCAAGAAATCGCCCCGCCTGCAGCGTTTGATACTACCGAAAAAATCATACATCTTTTTATAACTGTTTCCCGTCGCCTCAAGTCAAATAATGGGTATAGAGGCCACAATCCGTAACAGTATCATCCCTTCCATTAGAAGCATTAACTTTTTTGTATGTTTTATTTTATAATTTACTAAATTTTTAATTTTGTGTTGTTTTAATTAAAAAGAAAATATCACTTATTAAAGTATGTCAGCTGTTGTTTGTAGCTAAGCTTTAAATAATAAATGATCAATGTATTCTCAACAGCAATATTTTTCATTTTATTTTTTCCTATTGGAAACTGACCCATGGGCGGGGCTTGAAAAAACATGGCGGAAAGAAAGATGCGCTTTAAAAAAAATACTTTCGTTGGAACAGCGTTTATATTAAAATGTTTTAAATTTAAGTGAAATAATGAATAAATAGGGTTGGCGTAATCCGGAGTCGGTCATTTGATAAAATGTGACATTGGATAAGCTTTGGTACGATCATTGGAAGTGGAGGCGGCCTTTAATACTTCGAGGCCGAAAGCTCAAACCAACGAAGCGATGCAGTCACTAGGCCCCTCGCAAACATTTTTAAGAAGATGAAGTCATAAATGATGAGCAAACCTGAGAGGAACTACTGCGTCACCAAGAAAGAACTGCTAGTGATCATCAAAGCAATAGATCACTTCCACAAATACTTTTACGAAAGGAGTTTTTCATAAGGACGGACTGCAATTCGTAACAATATTCTATAATTCTTTTCCACATTTGTATAAATGCATGGTAAGAATAATTCCATTTTCTACCACCAGATTTGTCAATTTCTCAATTTCGTCTCAATGTGATATGTAAAATATATTTTTTAAGAATCAAAGTCTAAGCACATGAATCTGATAAAATATAAGAACTATGTTGTCCTAATAGCTTTTCTTTGATCTGTATCGTCTATCTAAATAAGTGTTAATTGAAAATAAAGAACTAATTCGATTGGGGATAAACATCACCAATCTACTGTCGAAAAAATAGTTTAATACTGACCTGAAGATATTAGTAACGGATAAATAATTGTAAAAAACGTACCGTGCAACAATCTAAAATGTATTGGTGTGTGTATATCCGTGACAGCTGCCCTGTTTTTGTCGATGTGTGTGTGTTGTGTGCTGCTCGGGCACGCGACAAGATTTCTTTATCTGGCTCGATTGTTGTTTCATCTGCCCACGTCTTGTTTTCTCGTATAAAAAGGAACATCATGGATGATGTATTGTTAATAAATATGAGCGAAATTTTATTTTAACGTACATTTTTTCTTTAATTTTATTTTGTTTACTATTATAAACTCTTGGAACAAAATTAACGCTATAACACAATTAAATCATACGAATTACTATAATGAATTAATTTTAATATTTTTTTCACGGACATTGTTTACATTGAAAGTTAGCTTCAATATTTCGCTGAAAGATTGAAATTAAAATTATTCTTGAGACTTTTTTTTGTTTATGACGCTGTTCGGCGTTTGAGGTAATAAAACTGATCACTATTGATCAACCATTAATTTAAGTCTGGTAAAATCTTAAAACTAAATACTTACATACTACTAAATTTCTTCCAACGATGTCCTTTAGGTTGTTCTGACTTTAACATGTACACAAACTCGCGCACTATACTCTGCTTTTAAAAATACAGCTTTACACGAGTTCGAATGGCTTGGTCCTCTTCAGTCTTCGAACTAGATGTTGATTGTTCAGCAGCTGAAGAGCTTCTACATTTTCATGGAGGTGTAACCTGGCTTCATGTTTACCAGCAGACCTTTTAATTTTATCCTTAACCATAGGGATACCGAGGTCTCTATGTAGGTCACTGTTGTGTACATACCAAGGGGCGTTTGTCATGTTAGGCAGCACTTTGTTCTGAAATATTTAAATAATCTTTATATTGCTTTTTTTAGCACAACCCCATAGCTCGATACCATAAAGCCGCACTGGTTTAAAAATTTGATTGTAGATAAGTTTCTTATTGTGCAATGACAACTTGGAATTCCTTCTAATAAGCCAATAATGTTGTCTATACTTTATTCCAAGTTCGGTTCTTTCCTTTTTTACATGCGCTTTTCATCTGAGCTTAGTGTCAAGAGTCATGCCAAGATACTGAGCATTGTTACTATATGGTACTAAGTTGTCACTGATATATAGGGGTGGTGGATTGACTAGTCTTTTGTTGGTAAATTTGACATGGATCGATTTATTTTCGTTAAGCTTGACTTTCCATTGTTTAGTCCATTCAAGTATTGCATTAGTAGCTGATTGCAATTTTATACAGGACACGTCCTGATATTGATCTACTGCAAGGAGTGCTGTATCGTCTGCAAATGTGGCAATTTTTACATTTTCCAGTCGTGGAATGTTGCTAGTGTACAATAAATAGAGAATAGGGCCTACCACACTACCTTGAGGTACACCCGCATTTATTTCATTTAAGCTGGAATACGCATCTTTCTGTTTAATTCTGTTTCTTGAGACTTAATAACAAAATTGTAATGTAAAAAATAAATTATGGTGTAAATCAGAGATAATACGAATGTCATGTTTTCCACATTCGCAAATGCGTTCTTTAATCATAATTTTTTTTATTACTTATGTAATAAGAATATGAAAAATGTAAGAACAGTAAACCAGTGTTATACTTAGATATACAGTAACTATATCTTATAGTCAAAGTTCAAAAAAGGTATATTATATGTAAGAAAAAGTAATTGTGCCGCCTTTTCGCCCATGAGGCGATTTCTAAGAGGCTCGTATATAACGGCTACACTGAACAATTGCTCATTCGGAACGCTGGCCGGTGGAGCGCTCAGTTATTTGCTGGCCAGATCTGTGAATTTTTCGTATTTTAATTCAGTTTTCCTCCAGTCGAGAGGGTTTTCATCGAGAGAGGCTCGTTTTCCTTTACGATAAACATTCATTTGAGTTTTAATTTCACATTTTTAATGTCTCCAAATTCTATATCCAAACCTGCGTTTGAGCTTAAGGGATCTAGAATTCCTGCCAGGTTGCTTGTAAGATTTTTAGCAAAACTTGTTAACAGCTAAACCCCGATAAACCTAGAAGAACCATTTGCGATTTTAACACTACAGTAGTGCAGTAATTTATTACCACATTGGCGAATTTAATTAAAACGAAAAAACCAACGGCTCTGCTAGCTTCATACAAACTTAGCAGAGCCACCCCTTGTGAAATCTTTTTTTCCATACTTGATGTAGGTCATTATTTGTTAGGTACTTTTTTATTACTAATTTATTACCATATCACCGAATTTTTTAGTTACCATTTTAAGGAAAAAATCATCGGTTCCGTTATTTCGATCTCAAACTACCAGAACTAAAACTCAAGTATCCGTTTATAGAAATTTTATTCGGTTCATAGTTTATTACTAATTTATTACCACATTGGCGCATAAATGTAAACAAAACGAAAGTAATAGTTTTTGAAAGAGAAGAAAGCATGACAAACTGTGAAGGAGAAATAGTGGAACAAGTAAATGAATTTTTGTGTACTTGGGTTCAAAGTTTACGAGAGATGGAAAGTATGACAGTGACATTGAGCGAAGGGTGTTGGCAGGAAAACAGATAAATGGGGCACTGCATAGCTTTATGAACAGCCAGAAAGTGTCAAAAAAGGCACGTCTGGCTGTGCATAGAGGTGTGTTGGTTCCTACACTTATGTATGGTAGTGAATGTTGGGTTTGGCAGAAGAAGCATTAAAATAGGATTGATGCTGCGGAGATGAGTAGTTTAAGAAGTATAGCCGGAGTGACTCGGTTGGATAAAGTAAAAAATAGTGAGATAAGAGAATGCTGTGGTATAAAAGATGTGGTTACAAAGATAGAGAAAGGAATTCTTAGATGGTTTGGACACGTAGTAAGGATGGACGAAGAAAGATTGACGAAACAAATTTATAAGGCGAGTGTGAATGGACAAGTCGGTAGAGGTCGACCTCGGCGAACATATCTCAATCGGATCAACATTGTTTTGAAGAAAGGCTATGTCAAGAGTACCAACAACCGACGAGCATGCATGAGAACACTGATGAATGTAGAGGAAGCAAAAATTGTATGTAAGAACCGTAGCAAGTGGAAGGAAGTGGTCTCTGCCTACCCCTACGGAAAAAAGGCGTGACTATATGTATGTATGTATTAGCGCATTTATTACCCTTTATTAAAACTAAAAACCAACGGCTCTGCTAGTTTCATATAAACCTAAAAACCTAAAAAAATTCTGGGATATGGTAATAAATTGGTAATTTAAGAGTAACAAATTATGACCTATATCAAGTATATAAAAAAAGATATTTTAAGGGCTCTGATAGGTTTATATGAAGCTAGCAGAGCCGGTGGTTTTTTCGTTTTAATGAAAAATTCGCCAATGTTGTAATGAATTATTGCATTCACTAAAAAATGTATGCTTGTATCTTGGATCCAGAAATGTGGAGATTGTGAACAAAGATTCATTCTCCAGGTTGCGAAAATTCTGATGGAGGGAAGCCATTGTTAAGTAGCAGGTGCTGTTCCATAATTCAAGCCGGCCACAGGAGTAGGCCACAGGATTCGTGAATTCGTGTATCCAAAGGTTACAAGTGATTTATTTTAGTAAATTCAAACGATGTGACTTATTTTTGACACCACGATTAAGTTTTGTTTTAATTTATTAAAATGGTACACTGTTGAAAACTATTTATTGCATTGGATAATATGCCAAGGCTGAACTTTGATTAAAATAATATTCTCAATAGTTCTTTGTGTCCAAGTAAGAACGTTTATTCATACTTATTTGTAAATGTCCTACAATATTGCTATTTTGAAGGACAGCCATCGTGAAAAGAAATATTTTTAAATAAGCTCGATTGTTTTAACAGTGTAAATCTTTATGTGCTTGATCCAAGTGTTTTCAATAGTTTAAAAGTAACAATTTTTTTCATTAAATTTGTACCTGCTCCAAGTTGAATCTGAATGTATACATTACTGAATATACATTATGTAGTTATTGTGATGGTTTCAAATTATTATTTTTGTTGCAAGTCCGTTTATTTTAAATTTTTTTTTATTCTTTTGCCATCAGGAATTCTATATAAAACCAATTATTTTTGAAATTTTAAATATTGTGAACGTTTTTTTTTTTGTTTTTAATTCTCTTTTGTACATCATTAGGTTTTTATTATTGTCTGAAAGATTGTTATAATTAATTTAAATATTATTTTAAGATAAGTGTATTAATCCACTTTACAAAAATACAGAATTTGTTGTAAAAAATCAGAACATCATTTTTACTTAATTAATATATTGCAGGAATTGTAAATATAGTTTTATTTATCTAGTTCACCATAATTGTTTGTTGTTTATCGTGTGGCTCTGCTAGTGCCTACAAGACCTAGGGGTTTCCGGCTTGTACCGTCTAAGTCGGTGGCGCGGCTCACTTTTATATTTTTTTCTTCAACCCTCTACGGCTGAGCTCGGGCATAATTTGCCAGTAGAGAGACCGCTGGCAGAGTACTCTTTAGAGAACTAAAAGACGTGGCATTGTATAAAGCTGATATAATGTTATCAACGGTGTCGCCTTTAGACAGTTTTGTGTCATTGAGATCTTTTTTCAATGTGTAAATAATTGGATGTTTTAGGCTAATCCTAGTTTTATCTGTGTGAATAAAACTTTCCAATTATCCACAGACCAATTTTGGGCAAAACATAACCTGGTAACTCCGATCTCTCTAGTAGTGCAGTGGCTGGTCTCTTATTGTTTAATCCAGCTTCATTTAACCGTATTCTAGCTATTTTAGAAAAAAATTGTGACATTGCCGACAGCTTTGGGGTCAAAAATTAAACAGTCTACCCTAAGAAACGTATTACTTTTAAAAAAAGAACAATTTATAAGCTTACCTACCAACGAAAATCTATCCCAAGTACTGCAAAAATTCTTTTAATAGCTGTCATTAACATCAAGACATAATGTGCACAGCCTACTATTCAAATATTTTATATACTTCAAAAACGAACATAAAAAAGATACATTGTTTTTTTGGATAATTTTATATTATCGCGAAGTGACAGTTCTAATTAAAAAGATCAAATTTTAAAAACAGAAAATTGAACAATAAAATATGAAATTTTTTTGGATAAAAGTATAAAAATTATTCACGTTCAAACGTAATTAATTTAGGAAATACCTTGTGTCTCAGCGCTAAATTTCACTGAGCAACAATAACAAAACTTTGTAATGATTTTCCCTCATTCCTGTATTTTTGGGTGTCCAAAACAATAATAAAGAAGTCGCATCACCCTCCATTACAGACTATTGATGACGTTTTACTGGATCAGTTCAGTAAAACTAAAATTGATGAGTTTCAACGTATAACCTCAGTTTTTTGCGCAGGCTAAGTTGAATGATTTGTTCAGAGAACTAGGTTTGACTGAAGAGAAAGCTGAATTACCTGGCACTATGCCAAAAGAAAAACGTTTCTTGGCATCTGAAAAATTGTTTATTAAGAACAAGAGATCAGCACTTTGATGTATAATCTCATTATTGTTGTTCTGTACCATCCCTGCAATATTCTTGCAGTAGCATATAAGCGTCTTATTGTGATAGAAAGCTCCCGAAGGACGGTAAGGGTCGATCGGTAAAAGGCTGACTCACGCAAGTTTAATTGTTCCTCTTCCAAGTCCATTCTCCACCTTTCGAAGAAGGTAAAAAAAATAAGACCGTTTATTCCAGCTGTTCAGGTCGATTAGTTTCGATCGACGCGACCTCTATTCTAGATGTTTCAGGAATAATTGGACGAGCATATAAAAATAGATCATCGGTCATTTTGAAACGAGTTTTTAAGTAATTCTTTAAAATGAAATTTAATTAAGAAAACTATGCAGCAACGCAACTTGGGTCAAATGTTTTAAATGCAAGATAAAATTACTGCAGGTGTACATAAAAAATATTATTATTTGAGGGTAGATTAGTGAAAGTGTGAAAGAATTGTGATTGCAAAAATATTGTAAAGTTGAAGTAATAAGTTATATCAAGAAAAAGGTTGTATGTACTTTGTAATATTTAATGTATATGACAAACTGCCAAAAGGCTATAGTACACAATTCTTTAAAACTTCAAACGTTTCCGGCAATATTGCCATCATCAGGAAAGAATTCTGAAAAGTCTATTAATTATGTGAAAAAATTGCAGCTTAACGTTGCTACAATAATAGATTGCTTAAAGTCCTTTTTTCAAATGATAATTATACAAAAGAATTAAATATTATTAAACAAATTGCAACTTTTAATGGATATTGTCCCTCAATTGTAGATAAAATTTTACAGAAAACAATTAATAAAAGTTTAGAAATTTAGCTTACAATAGTCAAGATCAAACAACCCCATCTTTGAAATATTTTTAACTTCCTTATATTCATGAAATCTCTAATCAAATTTCGAATTACTTTAATGATTTATCGTCAAATGTCGAAATTTTTTTCAAATCCCTGAATAATCTAGGCACCATACTTACGGACACGAAAGACAAAATTAAATTTTTAGATAAAAGTGATACTTATAGACTGTCATGTTTCGATTGCAATAGTACTTATATTGGTAAAACTTCTAGGAAACTTTCAGCTAGAACACGTGAACATTTAAGTAGACCACAAACTTCGAGTTTTGGTGAACAATAATCATATTTTTGACTTCAATACTTGCATAACTATCAGGGTCGGCTCAAGACATTTTGGCGCCCTAGGCGAAAGTATTGCTCGGCGCCCCCCCCCCCCACTATACCTGCCATCACTTTCATCCAACCACAAAATATAGGAAATTGGAAATGAGAAAACGTATATATATTCTAAATTATATTTATATTTATCTCTGTTCAATAAAACTCAAAAGGTAAAGTTATTTACACTATTTACTGGGAGAAGAATTGAACAAGTTTAAAAAAAAATTCTGGCTTTTTTTTTGGCAAATGTTGCTACCAAACCATTGAGGTCGATGTTCTGTGCAATCTCTTGTTCAATAGAAATCGTTGCTAGGCCTACCAATCTCTCTTGGGTCATAGATGACCGTAGATAACTTTTTATGATTTTGAGCTTTGAGAAGCTTCTCTCTCCTGATGCTACTGAGACCGGTAGTGTAAGGAGAATCCGCAGTGCAACGTACAAATTCGGGAAATTTTCTTCCATATCGGATTCTAAAATTAAGTCGAGGACGTCCTTAGGGGTTGATTGTTTTTTCACTCGTCTTGAAATAGCTTGCAGTTCACCACACAGCTCAATTGCATCAATATCTTTTGATTGATCAGTGGCCAAAGCTTTTTCGAGTTTAAGGCATTGCTCTTGGACATACTTTATTGGTTTGTCTTCTAAGGCATCAATATGATATAAAAATCCAAACTTGGAGTTTATTTCTTGCAGCTGATTAAATCGCTCTTTCACTGAGCTGATGACAGTGTCCAGGATGGGAAAGTAAAAAGTAACCTTAAATCTCTGTTTTGGATCTTCAACTGGTTCGTCTCTCCCCTCAAAAGAAAATTGTCTCTTCTTTTTCTTCAAACGTGTTACTGTCGAGCTTTGTTCAAATGTCGTCGGAATGTCGAGATCTTCGGCAACTTCCCTGGCATCTACTAGCATCTTTTCAAAACCATCATCGCTCCTTGATTTTTCAAGATACGTTCTGGTTTTGCACAACTGTGCAGCAGATATTAAAATTATTAAATTATTGAATCAGACCTAGAATTACAGTCTAGTCTAAGACAAATAAATTAACTATTCAAAATTCAATGATTTTTTTCCAATTATGCTTATCCTTCGCGCCCACCTACTTGGCGCCCTAGGCGGTCGCCTAGTTTGCCTATATGGTAGAGCCGGCCCTGATAACTATCCTACACGACTTTAATGGTTATAATTTACAACTTGATCTTCTTGAAGATTTGGAAATTACAAATGAAATTTCAAACAATATTAATTGTCTAAATACCCAAATACATCTTAACCAAACTTGTTTTCTTCCCATCTTCAAACTTTTAAAGGAAAATGTATCCTCACAAAAAAGTTAACTCCTATTTAAGTTTTCATCACAAGTTTCTTGTCTTGTCTGACATCTTCGATAAATTTTTTTTTCTTTTTTAATTTCTCTATTAATAATTAACTATTTCTTAGCAATATTTACATTATGAATTTCTCTCCATTAATTTGTTTAGTTTGTTAATACTCGTACAATGTCATTTGTAATTTACAATCAGTTTGTCAATGTTCACATTGTCATTAATATGTCAAATATATACAATTTATTGTGTTCTATGTACTTCATGGTCATTATTTCTTGACTTAGAGCGTAGGTACCTAGGATTACTAGGTTACCATTTGAATTTTTTTAATCATTATGGTAATCTTCTTAACTCTTACAAATAAGATGTTGATAAAATTTTCATTTCCTATATTGACCCTTTGTAAAGATTTTTGACAAGTGAGTTAATTAATTTTTGATTTTTCCAATTACTAACCCTAACAATTTTTAACAATCTTAATTTAAAAAAAAAAAATTCACGAACGAGTTTTCACATAGTTAATTCACTCTTCAGAACTCTCTCCTGATGATGGCAATGTTGCCGAAAACGTTTGAGAATTGTGTACTATAGCCTTTTGGCAGTTTGTCATATACATTAAATATAATAAGTTATAAGTAATATGGAGCGGACAAATGGAGTTGTGATGGTTTTGGAGGGTTACCTAGCGGAACCGTGCGTATGGGACTCCCAGCATCCTGACCACAGGAACAGAAATAAAATTGACGATGCCTCGCAAATATATGAAAATTTAAATTATACCTGCACTTTAAAGGAATTAAAGAAGATGGCGTCAGTTAGTATGTTACTTACTAAGAAAAAGAAAGCAATGAAATCTGGCATTGTTAGGAAAGAGCTCATTTAACCCAGCTGCTTTGCTTTTGAAGCCGTAGAAAAATTCCTTGCTCCAGTTTACCATTGAACACCAACTACTGATACAGAGGTAAATAAATTAACAATACGTACAGGGTGTTCAAATTTATTGAGTATTCAAACGAACATATTACGTTTCTAAATTTTAGAATATTGACTATATTAAAAAGAATTGTTGATCTTGTAAGTAGGACTTGGGATTGAGGAAAATATAAGGGGAAGGATCACAACCAGAAACACAGCAGAACAATACTTTTTATCTTCTAGACATTGCATTATTTTGTTGGTTGTGGCTTGCCCTTTTCTTAATTGATGTTCAGGAAATATATGTTGAAAAGTTAAAACTAAAAACACAATAATGGTCAAAATTCCAAATGCCACTTAGAATAAACTTGTTCTTTTTTATTAGTTTTTGGAACCAGTAATATCTAAATAATATATAAAAATGAACCCCTATTTCCCAAGGTCACGGCATCACGCGTGAACGGCTAGACCAATTTCGCTAATTATTTTTTTCTTGTATTTGTTATTGTCAGGAGAAGGTTCTTATAAAAGAAAAATTTAAGAAAGTTGCGCGAAACATTAGAAAATTTTAGAAAACTTAACGACTGTATAACTTTTCTTATGTAACCTTCTTAATGCTTTTGAAATATAAACTTTTCTAATATAACCTTATGGCGATTGACATAACTGTCAGATGTTTGACAGTTGACACGATTGACGGAATGCCCGCTGCAAAGGTCGAAATTATATTGATAAAATAATTAATTTATCATTTCTTACTGCAAATTTCACAGTCGATTCAATTGTACAGTGAGTTTTTTAAAAAGGGTTTGTTCATCACGGTTAGTTCAGAGCAATCCCGCCTAATATTAATATATCAATTTAATATGGAGTTTTGGTAAGTTTTGAAAGACTAACACAAGGTACTCATACATGGTTACAAGTATAAATACGTGGTTTTTAGGTTTATATGAAACTAGCAGAGCCGTTGGTTTTTAGTTTTAGTAAAGGGTAATAATTGCGCTAATACATACATACATATAGTTACGCCTTTTTCCCGTAGGGGTTGGCAGAGACCACCTCCTTCCACTTGCTTCGGTTTTTACACACATCTTTTGCTTCCTCTACTTTCATCAGTGCTCTCATACATGCTCGTCGGTTGTTGGTACCCTTGACCTGGCCTTTCTTCAAAACAATGTTAATCTGATCGAGATATGTTCGACGAGCTCGACCTCTACCGACTTGTCAATTCACACTCGCCTTATAAATTTGTCAACCTTCCTTCATACATTCTTTCTACGTGTCCAAACCATCCAAGCATTTTTTTTATCTATCTTTGTATACACATCTTCTTTTACACCACACCTTATCTCACTATTCTTCACTTTATCTAACTGAGTCATTCATCTCCGCAGCATTAGCAGCATTAATCTTATTTTTATACTTCTTCTGCCAAACCTAACATCCACTACCATACCATATAAAAATCAATGTAGGTAGGTAAGTATGTTTGTCCTCTATGGACTACAGATTAGCCCGGAGGATCGGATCAACGAAAGGGATGAAATATAAAAACTATCAAAAATGGCCGATATTAATGTTAAATTAATAGTTTTTGGGGTCACTGAGTTTGGTAGTGACATTCCCAATTTTGTTAGCACACATACAAAGGGGGTGGAAAGGGGATGAAATATAAAAATTATTAAAGTTTAAGAGTGATATTCCCAATGTAGGCAAGCAAACATTCGGACAGGACAACGTCTGCCGGGTCCGCTAGTCACCAATAAACTTTACTTACAGTCAGAGCTCGAGTATTTCAATAACGACGAAACTTATCACACATTTTTTTAGGAACCTTTAGTATTAAAATTGAATCGGCCCAATAGTATTTCGAATTACTTTGGAAACACTCTATATTTGTATTCCTTTAGTATATTTGAAAATTGAACTGGTTTCTGACTGATCACATATTTTGAAAATGGTTTTGGAATATAGTCATTAATTTATAAACGTCTGTCATGTGTGGCATTTGTACTTAGCTGTTCTCGAATTGAATGGAAGCCCATTTATGAAATCGGCAGTGTCAGGAAATAAAACTTTTTGAATTTTTAGATTTGTTCTCGAATAAAATGACCATGAACGATAATAGAAAATTCCCGCTTTAATCGAAAAAGCGACAGTATGCGGTCGAGATATATACGAAATTTGGCAACATTTGGTATTTGCTGTTTCGGAATTGATTTTTTCGATGGGGTGACGCACGGGGGTTAAGTATCAAAGGCAAGAGACGAAAGAGGGTGTCGCATGAATCATCGCTGCACTCGGTATTCTTATTGATCCTGTTCTTGCTTGGTACACACTGTGCGGTGTTGTTAAAGTTGAAAGTTGGTTACTGGCAGTCGCTAGCGATTCCGAATTGCGATTTACCCCCGCGATGTCGATGCCTTTTTGTAGACGGACGCTTAATGCGTTTCGTAGAGACCCCAACACGCTGATTTAACGCTTTACGTGAAGGTTTCCGACAATTTTTTCGATATTACAAAAAAATTTTATTGCATTGGGATGATAAATTTAATACGGAATGGAAGATATCTGTTCATCCAATCATTTGGCTATTATTACTATGGTGGTTATGAACAAGTTTTAAATCACTAGTTGGGTGATACATAACGTGACCATTTATTTTTTGACGGAACATATTTAGGTCGATTAACAGGTAGTAAATAAAAAAAACACTTTTCTAAAGTTATTTATTCAGAAAAAATCAGTTAGCTTAAAAGTTACAAATTACAAAAAAATATATACCCGAAACGTTTAGTTATATTCATATTTATTAGAGGAACAAATTTGCTTTACTATAGCTGATGATGATTTTAAGTAAGAATAAAACTCTTAGCACGTTTCTAATATTTACCCTAATTTTCAAAATCGCCTTTAGAACTGAAATTTATAACTGGGTTTTCTCATATGTCCACAATTTGTTCATCATAGAAAATACTATTTTTACTGGAGCATTTGTAGCAGGCAAACATAAAATATATTTAATTAAAATAGAAAAGTTTTCGTGCTGACATTGTTGGCTTGAAATTGTTTGAATACTTCCACCCAACGAGTTTCCGTGGAAACATTTAGATTATTCCATTCGGTTACTTTCTGCGATGTTATACATACATACATAAAGTCACACCTTTTTCCCATAGGGGTAGGCAGAGACCACTTCCTACGGTTCGTACACACATCTTTTGCTTCCTCTACTTTCATCAGTGCTCTCATACATGCTCGTCGGTTGTTGGTACTCTTTACCTGGCCTTTCTTCAAAACAATGTTCTATCTTTGTAACCACATCTTCGTTTACACCACAGCGTTCTCTTATCTCACATTCTTTACTTTCTCCAACCAAGTCACTCCCGGCTTTACAATTCTCAGACTACTCATCTCCACGGCAATAATCCTATTTTCATGCTTCTTCTGCCAAACCCAACATTCACTACCATACATAAGTGTAGGAACCAACACACCTCTATGCACCGCCAGACGTGCCTTTTTTGACACTTTTTGGCTGTTCATAAAGCTATGCAGTGCCCCATTCATCTGTTTTCCTGCCAACACCCTTCGCTCAATGTCACTGTCATACTTTCCATCTTTAGTAAACTTTGAACCCAAGTACACAAATTCATTTACTTGTTCCATTCTTTCTCCCTCAATCGAAACTCCACAGTTTGTTATGCTTTTTTCTTTTTCAAAAACCATTATTTTCGATTTGCTCACATTTATTTTCATCCCTTTGATTTTTAAGGCATTATGCATAACATTAACCATCGCCTGCAACTCCTCTTCAGATAACGCTAATATAACTTGATCATCGGCGTAAAGAAGGCATTTGACGATCAAATCATTCATTTTTAATCCATACGCACTCTTTCAGATCTTTTAAACAATTTTGTATGTATAAGTTAAACAGCCATGGCGAAGCCACACATCCCTGTCTCACACCTTTTTCAATGTTAAACCAGTCCGTGCAAGCTCCGTTTATCCTGACACAAGCAGTGGAATCCTTGTAAAGTGATTTCAGTGCTCGTATTAAACTACCACTCACCCCATACATAGACAATGTAGACCAGAATTCACTCCCCGCCACTCTGTCATAGGCCTTTTTTAAGTCTATAAAAGCGCAATAGACCTTTTGAATTCTAGCCAAGAATTTTTCGACTATACCTCGTAATGAAAAGACCTGATCCATACATCTCCTTCCTCTTCTAAATCCTGCTTGCACATCCTATATCATCTTTGCAGTTTCATTAGTTACTCTTTTAATCAATATCTGTATATAAAATAACTGTTGCTACGTTAATATCCCTGTGTAGATTTGCATTTAAAATTAAATAAAAGTACTATATTTTGAAATTTTTGGATGAGTGCTATGTTGGTTGTTTTGGCATAGCCCCAGAGCTGTAGTCCATATGTCCAAATGGGTTTTACAATTTGCTTATACATGACCAATTTATTATGTGTTGTCATTTGCGATTTTCTGCCTGTAAGCCAATACATATTCCATCCAGTTTTTTTTCTTTTTTACGTGTTCGTTTTGTTTCTAAAATTATAGATTTTGATCTATTAAGTTTTATTATCCACTTTTTGGTCCATTCGTTGAATTGATTGGTGGGTCTGTGGATTTTATGTACCATTAATCACTAGTGAGTAATAATGGATAACGTTATATTGTTTTTCTATTAATACGATAAAAAAAATTTCATTTTTTTTGTTAGCTCTGTCAGGCTGTCAGTGCAAAATAAAGAAAATAACACCAGAATTTGTTGCTAATTAGTTACCAAAATACCAATTTTGCTGCTTAACCCCTTTTTAAAAAAATTACAATTACTGTTAGTTTCATATAAAGATAAAAAGAAAATTTGAAAACATATAATTATAATCGGGTCGATGATTATACAGGATTTTTTTGCTAATTGGTTGTTGTTGCTGCAAGACTGTTATGAATAGATTAGAAAAAAATAGGTACATTTTTGTGTGTCGAACGGGGGCAAACAACGAGAGATGAGGAAGTGGTGGCTTACGGACTTAGTGCCGTCAGCATCCTGTAGATGTCGCCGTCCGCTTCGATGAGATGTTGAAGCACTTCGATAGCTGATCAGGTCGCTGATTCCATTGTTTCTACCTGCTATAAGTTGCCGAGTGTTTTCTTTGGATTATCACCGTGTTAATCTTAATTAGTAGACGTGAATTTGTTTTTAATAAAATAAAACACCATACAATTGCCATTTTTAGTATATTATTTAGCTGGATACATGCAGACGACATTTTGTCTCTATCGAAACATGAATAATTACAATTTCATTAGAATTCTTTCACTGGTTGTCGCCTTGATTGAATGTAACCTATAATCGTATTCACATGTTTTCTGTTTAAATGCGGTCATAAAAATTTTAGTAAAAATAATATAATGTACTACATTTTAACATATGGGGTTTGACCGAGATGTGGTTTGCTCGGAGGTCAGAAGGCAAGAGGTGTGTTTCGCTCGGCGGTTCGAATGCAAGAGAGAGCGGAAGGGTCTAGCGCGGCTTCGCCCTTCTTTTCGCGCTCAAGTCCGCGCTTTTGATTGGTCCGCGCACACGGCGTTTGTAGCTGTTTTCTATATAGTTGTTTACTATACATATAGTTGTTTTCTATATAGTTGATTTCTAATAGCACGTGACTAGCAGATGATAGCTTGTCGGCGTCTGAGCCGTACTAAGGGAGTTTAAATCGAGGAATTAATTGAAGAGAAATTCTACTGTTGAAATCCCGAATTTTCAACAAATTGGATACTGTCCATGCTATACGGGATACGGGATTATCATTGATAATAAACCATGATAGATTTTGTTGTTGGACAGCGGACAAAATTATCGTAACAATATGAAATTATCCAAAAAGTTAATTTTTTTTTATGTCCGTTTTTGAAATTTATCGAGTATTTAAATATTAGGCTATGCATATTTTGCCTCATTGTTAATTACAACTATCAAACGAATTCGTTTAGAGTTACAGTTTTAAAGAATTTTTAAAAAGATAAACAATTTTGTGCAGTACTTGCGATAGATTTGCGCTAAAAATAACGTTTTTTGTGGCAGACTGTTTAATTTTTGACCACGGAAAATTAGAAAAATGAATCGAGCAATTAAATTAACTGAACTTTTGAAAAATAAATAAAAATCTCATTTCTTAAAAAATAACATTACAAAAAAAATTCTGATAAAATATGCGTTTTTTTTTAAGTTTTTTGGGTTGTTTTAGTTTAAATTGTTAGTCACAAATTTACAATACATAGGTACTTTAGCACATTTAAAATTTCGAAGAAAAGTTTGAAGACAACGTAGCATATTTATATTAAGTGATATTTAGCAGTAGTATTTAGTTTTTTCAGTTAAGGAGGCTCGGGGTCAAAGAAAACATGCAGTTAACATTTATAAGCCTTTAAACTTGGTTGTTATAGTTTTTCATATTAAATTATAATTTTATAATTTTTCACTGATAAAAATTATAAGAAAAATTATAAAATTTTTTAGCTTCTTTAACATGGGTTCTGATAACAAACGTTTCAAGAGTTTCTGAGTAAACGTGATTATAAGTCCTCCGAAATAATCCCATTACATCGTGCAGCTTCCATTTGTGCTTTTGCTGACCTTCAAATCCTTTAGATTCGTATTAACAAACTAATACTCACATATCCACGTTACTTATTGCTTCATGATTGTTAAATTTGTAATTTTTAGTTCGACGGTACTCAAATACAGGGTGTAACAAAAAGGTAGGTCTTAAATTGAACCACATATTCTGAGGTCAAAAATAACTCGATTGAACATAACTTACCTTAATGCAAATGTGCACATAAATAAGTTACAGCCCTTAGAAAGTACAAAATGAAAATCGATTTTTTCCAATTTTTATAGACTGTTTAACATGTAATGAAAATGGACGATACCTGGCTCTCTTATCGTAAGAGCATCTTTTCCATATAAAACCACTAAATCTGTACAGCACATAAAAATTTTACTGGGGTTTTGAACCCTTAAAACCCCCAAACTTCTCTATGCGTTACAATAAAATTAGTATTGTGACTCCATCGGTTTAAAACATCATTTTTGTAATTTTTTTGGCTCCTAGCACTTTTTCGAAAAGTCATTTTTTAAGTATTGAATAACAAAAAGTAAGTTATAACTGAGTATTTATGTTATTCGCAGGTATAAAAAATATGTACAAATAATTAGTATTTAGTACAGTAAATGTTTAAAATGGCCTCCATTTTCCTAAATACACATTCGGCCCCAGAAGCAAATCCAACCTCCAGGGTACAGACCGAAAAGGTATTCCTTAACTTCCTTATCGAAATGCGCCAAATTTGAACTTTTTAGGTCCTCTGGAACTGAGTTATAGTTTTGATCCATAAGTCAGTCAGTGATAAAAATGACGATTTTTGAACGTTAATATCTAAATAACTATTTGAGGTATGGTTATGAAATTTAAAGCACATATGTATCTCGCAAGTCTCAATATATGAGCCAAACTGGCTTTTCGAAAAAGTGACAAGTGCCAAAAAATACTAATTTAATTGTAACGCATAGAAAAGTTTGGGGATTTTAGGGGTCCAAAACCCCGTAAAATTTTTATGGGATGTACAGATTTCGTGGTTTTATATGAAAAAGATGCTCCATATATCTATTTTCATTACAAAATGTTAAACAGTTCATGAAATATTGGAAAAAAATCGATTTTCATTTTGTACTTTTCAAGGGCTGTAACTTTTTTTGTGTGCACATTTGCATAAAGGTAAGTTATGTTCAATCGAGTTATTTTTGACCCCAGAATATGTAGTTCAATTTATGACCTACCTTTTTGTTACACCCTGTATAAAATGTGTTCAAGGGTCGGTAGTTTGGTTTTATTTCAGGTAAAACGTAAGCACACGAGCGCTAAGAAGAGGCGAAATAATGCGTCTAATAACAAAAATGTGTACAACATAAATTATAAAACGGGGCCGGATACGTATAGTGACGTCACACGGGGTTGCAGGGGGTAAATTAGGATGGTACAAATACGAACGTGGTAGAGGCAGCGGATGTGGTATACATATGCCGCGCATCGAATATTTGAGACTTCCGGTTATCTATGTAATCATAATAATAATAATCGATACACGAATGTTGCAGTTTATGCATAAGATTATATTTCAATTTTCGATCAAATAAAATCGCTGCTAATTTCGTAAATCGAAACCCGAACAAATAAAATAAATTTTATAATTTCAAAACAGGAGTTACCGATTATTTAAATCCTTGTTACCCTAACAACATACGAGGTCTGCCAAAGTACTAGGTCTAGTACAATAAAGTTTATTTTTAAAATAGTACAATCTAACTATGTTCCAGAGTTTTTCAACCTTTTATAGAACGAGGAACTCTAGAACGCTTATATTTTTTTCTGCGAAGAGCACTGAAATATGAGATATATTATTCACTCAATAAAACAAACATATCAATATTGATTTTTTAATGATCAACATTTCATCTAAGCTTAATGGGATGGCCGAGCTTATTTATTCGATAGTTATATCAGCAACCGACGAGCATGTATGAAAGCACTGATGAAAGTAGAGGAAGCAAAAGATGTGTGTAAGAACCGTAGCAAGTGGAAGGAAGGTGTCTCTGCCTTTCCTTATGGGAAAAAGGCGTGACTATATGTATGTGTGTATCAGCATATCTGCTAAAGGATTTAATTTACTTTATTTGTCAGTTCTTGTCAGAGCATACTTTGAAAATCCTACTTCACAACAATAAGTCGTAGCAAATGGTAGTAAGTTCAATTTCTGAGTATTCATGACTAAGTTGTGGATCCAAAACTCTTACCGAAGTAGCCGATGTAAAATTAGTTATTTGGTTCCGTTCAGCTGCCATATGACTGAGAATAGATTGCGAAGTAAACTTATATTCTCTTTTCGTGTAAAATATTTTGTGAAATTTTTTTGTAAATTTTGTCAGGATAAACGGAGCTTGCACGGACTGGTTTAACATCGAAAAGAGTGTGAGACAGGGATGTGTGGCTTCGCCATGGCTGTTAAATTTATACATAGACGATTGTTTAAAATATTTGATAGAGAGTCCGTACGGATTCAAAATGAATGATTTGATCGTCAAATGCCTTCTTTACGCCGATGATCCAAGTCATATTAGCGTCATCTGAAGAGGAGTTGCAGGTGATGGTTAATGTTATGCATGATGCCCTGAAAATCAAAGGGATGAAAATAAATGTTAGCAAAACTAAAGTAATGATTTTTGATAGATAAGAAAGCATGACAAATTGTGAAGAGTTGATTAAGGGAGAAAGAGTGGAACAAGTAAATGAATTTGTGTACTTGGGTTCAAAGTTTACGAGAGATGGAAAGTATGACAGTGACATTGAGCGAAGGGTATTGGCAGGAAAACAAATGAATGGGGCACTGTATAGCTTTATGAGCAGCTAGAAAATGTCAAAAGAGGCACGTCTGGATAAAGGAAGATTGATGAAACAAATTTATAAGGCGAGTTTGAATGGACAAGTTGGTAGAGGTCGACCTCGGCGAAAATATCAGAAAGGTCAGGTCAAGAGTACCAACAACCGACGAGCCTGTAACAGAGCACTGATGAAAGTAGAGGAAGTAAAAGATGAATGTAAGAACCGTAGCAAGTGGAAGGAAGTGGTCTTGGCCTACCCATACGGGAAAAAGGCGTGACTATATGTATGTATGTATATTTGTTGTAAATTTTGAAGATGGTTGTTTATATCTAAAATCAAGTGAAGTGTTTGACTCGGATATAAAATCATAGAGTGTATGAAAGCACCCACTCAATTATTCCTCTGTTTATACAAAACACTGTTATTATTGTTTGATTACTAACCATAGCAACTGATTAACTGTTCTCTCTATCGGAAATTCCGGCGCTTATATACGCCGATTTAGTAGATCCAGAATTTTCTAGTAAGCGTTCGCGCGTTTATTTTTTTTATGTCATATGTATATGTATATTTTTTTAACAACTTCAATGTTTTTTGCAATTTGTTAGGTATATAAACAAAAGAATGGGGCACTGAATAGCTTTATGAGCAGCCAGAAAGTGTGCATAGAGGTGTGTTGGTTCCTACACTTATGTATAGATAGATAGATAGATAGATAGATATTTATTCCACAAAATCACAATATAAAGTACAAAGCATATAGAAATTTAATAAAATACACAGTGATTTTAGCCTAAGCGTTGGAAATAACAAAAAAAGAGCTTAAGTATAGCCGGAGTGACTCGGTTGGATAAAGTAAAAAATAGTGAGATAAGGAACGCTGTGGTGTTAAAGATGTGGTTACAAGAATAGATAAAGGAATGCTTAGATGGTTTGGACACGTAGAAGGGATGGATAAAGGAAAATTGACGAAACAAATTTATATGTCGAGTGTGAATGGACAAGTTGGTAGAGGTCGATTTTGTCATATGTATTTTTAACGAGGGTGACAACTGATACCGGGGACCAATTTCTCATTACAATTGAATATACTTAGGCGTTGTGCAATATATTTATGAGAGAGCATTAGGGAGAGTAGGTACTACGAATTTTTTTTTGTTGACCTTTGCATATCATCATTTTTTGTTGGGTGATTTACGTACGGAGAAACCACAAGCCTCCCTTTGTAGAACCCAGGATAAGAAATATTGCTCTTCAATATAATCTCCCAGTTTAGCCTTACACCATTATATTATTCGTAACAGTAGAGAAAGTCTTTAAACGTTAGGCTTGGTAACCGCATCAATTTTACGTTTTATTACAAAATCTAAACGTTAAAACAGAAGACAAATTTGGTTTGAAAGCTGACTTTTCTAATAAAATTATGACTTAACTGTTTAAGATTCTGAGTCGTTGATCTCTGTTGTCAAACCTCATTTAAGTTTGGATAATTCAAACTTACGACTTTTTTTAATTTTATCGATGTGCAAAAAATAAACGATGTACTTGCATTAAAAACAACAAACAAAATCGGACGATTTTATAATGATCTCAATAAAAAAGTTGTTAATAGAATAATGACAAGAAGTTGATTTCCAACTATCTTTGACGTGCATTCAATTCCAACGGAAGAAATTATCACGGTTACACCAGTTAAAAGTTTTAAAACGTTAGATTGACTCGGAAAATTGTAGCCTGGTCTGTTAAAATTGATACAATTTGATTTAAACTCATTGGAGTCGCTAGTAAACTTTAGGGGAATACATTTATTTTTACCGAACTAAACCTTTTTAGAAGACCAGACGCTTAAACGAAATATTTATAATACGAAAACAATAAAGGTATCGACATAAAAGTCTCGTGATTAACTACTAAAAACACATATTTATTTTGCAAAATTCGAATTTATTTAAAAATAAGAGTGATACATTCAGTACAGCGCTTTTCTAGCATGTTGATGCATTTCTTTTAGATTATTGTGTACATTGCTTTTTGATTTATTTGAGATGTCAACTATCCTAGTTATTTTTGACAGAATAGATTCCTGGTAAATTTTTTTAAATAATTGCTTAGCTTAAAAGGTATTTTTGAAGTGATAACTTCTTATGGCACGCTGTGAACTTTTTTTGTAATGGGTAAAAAATGTTAAACTCGCGTCAGGACACGTGGCCTGATCGAAAATTCGTAAGACGGATGTATTTCATTGGAGCAATATAAAATGCGACTTCTCCTGACTGGTAACTTGGCAACCTTATTCAACAAACTGACAAATTCAAGTTCATTTTTTGTGTCATTTTGACAAATTAATTTAGTAGCTAAATTTAAAATTTAAGTGCTTTTTATTAGTTTATTGATTAAGTTCTGCTTTTGCTGCATTAAAATGGTCCAAGGATAGGTGTCGTTTTTAGCAGATGTTATGGACACCATAGCGTGTCTTAATGACTCTAATGGTTCTCCCCCCGACAAAATTTTAGATCAAATAATTTATCAGTGCAAGAAGCCGTTAAAAAATGCATCAATTTGTGTTAAAAAAGCATTAAAAACTGGACTGAAAGCTGGTTTGATCAAAGAGAACGGGGGAAGGTTTAAATTAGGTTTTGGTTTGCCGATAACGGAGGCTCGAAGACGAAGAAAAAATAGAAGCAGAAGCCGTAGACGACGTAACCAAAAGCGACAAAACCGAAAACGAAAAAGTCGAGGTAGGAAGAAAAGCGCCATATTGAAAGAAGATCAAGCAAAAAGCGGTAGAAAGAAATCGAAAACATTCAAATCTGGTACTGATGTTTAATATATGATTTATAATAAAGCGTTAATAAAAATAATACATTATTCATAAACTATGGAAATCTGGAGACAATATTTTTCAGATTAAAAATAATATTTTTTGAAGTGAAAACTTCTTTAGCGGCGTTGTACACTTTTTTTGTAATGGGTAAAAAATGTTAAACTCGCGTCAGGACACGTGACCTGATCGAAAATTCGTAAGACGGATGGAGAGTAGACAGCTGGCGTGGCGTAGGAGAGGGAGTATCCCCCTCTCTTTCTACGGCGCGGCGAAAATGTATGCCTGCGCCGGCTGTTTCGTTTCTGTTTCGTTTAGGCGGCGCAGGGCGCACAACGTTAATACTTAAGTTTTCACTTTTGCCGGCACTCCCAGAGTGCAACCCGTAAAAATTTTTTTCCCACAAAAAACGGTGTTTAATCAATACACAACAATATTTTTTATGACCAATAATTGAATGTCATTAAATTTTGACCCGTAATTTTTAATATAATATAGTTAGTATTAACTTAAAACAATGTGAATTTTCATAAAAGGCGCCAACTTTGGATTATTGATGGGATTATTATTTTTTTAATGCAAAGTTTTTATGAATGCGGGTATATAGTTTGTCAATCTTTTTCTTTTTATGATGCGTTTCCAATGGATGTTTGTGATATCATTTTCCATCGCTTCTCTGTTTCTTGCGGTGTGTTGTAGCGACTGAACATCTTGTATCCCTGTCCAATGCCTAATGTTTCGCAGCCGTGACATTTTATTTCTTTCGATTCTTTTTTTTCTTTTAATCTTGCCCTTCTAAGCTCAGCGATGAAACTATTTACCAGCATTTTAGCTACAAAACTAAGTCTCCACACACCGCTGAATAAAGAACAACAAAGCTGTCGCAAAAATAGATCCACAATAGATGCAATTTTTACCATCAGACAAATAGCAGAGAAGTCCCTAGAATACAACACAACCTGCATTCCTCTGCTTCGTGGACATAACCAAGGCGTTTGATATAGTAAGATTGGAGGATGTAATCAACACATTGAAGCAGAAAAACGTACCAAATCAATTACAACAATTAATATTGGAACTGAACACTCACAATACCACCCAAATAAGAATCAACTCCGAATTAACTAGATAAATAAACAATACAGTTGGTGTACGTCAAGGGGACAGCATGAGCCTGCTAATATATAACACCATAATGAACAACATAATAAAAAGAGTCAAAGAGACCTCTTTCGGATACAGAATGGGCAATACGGAAATAAAAATTCTCTGCTATGCAGATGACGCTGTTCTAAAAGCCGAAAACGAAGACAATCTGCAAAAACTACTATATGCCTTCAACAAGGAAGCCAGGAAATGAAACATGAAAATCTCGAAATCGAAAACAAAATCGATGACTATTGCAAAAGACCCACTAAAACGTAAACTAGTAATTGATGATGTACCGATAGAACAGGTCATGGATTTCGACTACATGGGTTGCAAGATCTCTAGCAAGGGAAATTTGGAGAAAGAAATCAAACGAAACGTGAACAAAGCTGCATCAATCTCTGGTCATCTAAAAAGCATTTGGCGAAACAAAGCATTTAGAGTAAGTCACGAATCTATAAAACATGCGTAAGACCAGTAATGACCTACGGAGCAGAGAAAAGAGCCGATACAAAAAAAAACCAAAAGAATGCTCAGAACAACAGAGATGAAAACAATACGCGCAATAACAGGCAACTCCCTTCTGGATGAACTTACCACATTGGGCGATGAACAACAAGGATTCAGATCAGGAAGATCTTGTACAGATGCGGTATTTGTCCTGCGACAAATAACTGAAAAATCCATCTAGTATAACAAACCAGCCTTCATCTGTTTTATAAACCTGGAAAAGGCGTTTAACTGAATACAACTGGAGGACGTGGTACACTTTCTATACAACAGGCAAATCCCATACAACATCATAAAAACCATCGAAAATATTTACCAGGGAAACAAAATACAAGCCAAAATCAATGGCACAAATACCGAAGAAATTCCTGTAAATAGTGGTATTCGACAAGGAGATTCCCCTTATTGTTTAACATCGTTATGGACGAAATAATAAAAAGCACTCGTAACCTGAAAGGGTATAAAATGGGGAACAAAGACGTCAAAATCGTATGCTATGCCGATGATGCTGTTCTGATTGCAGAAAACGAAGATGACCTACAGAGATTACTATTCAGATTCAGCACAACGGCAAAAAGGCTAAAAATAAAGATATCTGCATCAAAGACGAAATGCATGACCACTTCAAAAACACCTATCAGATGCAAAAATTATACAACGGGAGATGAAATTTAAATACCTAGGCATAGAAATATCAGGATACGGTTACATCGAGGTGAAGGTAAGAAACCAAGCGGCAAAAGCAGCACGAACCTCAGCTTACCTGAACGATACAATCCTCCGAAACAAATATATATATATATATATATATATATATATATATATATATATATATATATATATATATATATATATATATATATATATATATATAAATGAAAATAGTGCGCAGGATCGCTGGAAAAACACTTTTTGACAGGAAGAGAAGTGAGAACATTAGAAGAAAATGTAAAATAGACAATGTAAATGAATGGATACTGGAACGAAAGAGAGAGTGGAACGAACACAGACCGGATAAATGACGACAAAATGTTCAAAATAACTAGAGACAAGTCGCCCTTAGGGCTCCGAAGCGTTGGAAGACCCCGCAAGAGATGGTGCGATAACCTTTCTAACAATTGAACGGCAATGGATACGAAGAAAAACAAGCAAATTGTATTACATTATAAAAGGAAGAAGAAGAAGACCCTTCTGAATAAGAAAAGGAACGAAGGCCTTAAAATGGATCTTATCTTTATTGCCATCATTCACATGGCGTGCCCTACACACCAAACAAACGGACTGTAAAATAAGTGAACAATTATTTTTCGAAATGTACTATCTCAACAATTTTTTTTTCAAATTTAACTTGTTTTTGTTATTATTAAAAACGTTAATAAAACTAATTTCCTTGCATCTACTTGTATATGACAATTTAGTGTTTAAAATGACAGTTTGACAAAGACAGTGTAACCAACCAGAATCTGGGCACCAAATCGACATTTTAAGCAATCCCGTTGATCTGTCGCAGAACTGTGTCGGTTTATTCTCTCTTCGGAATATCGAAATGAACCAGTCTATTAGTCATACCGAACAACAATATCATCTAAAGTAGCCGAGAGCTTAATTTAGGAAATAGATTGTTAAATCTAACTTTGCATCCGTCTGAATGTTTCCGCTCTGAAAGTAGTCTCTCATCGTTAAATTATATAATGTTCTAGATATAAAAATTGCAGCTGCTAATCAATTGTCGTATTTATTTTTAGGCGGAGATTTGTACTTGTATTTGACTTCGACAAACCGTAATTAGACTTATTACCGAGCATGAAACTAGATTCGGAAACCGAAAAAAATACTAATCCATTGAAAATTTAGATTTATTGAGTATTAAGCAATTTAGACAAATAGATTTTATTTTTAAGACGATATTGACATGCCCTTCATATTAAAAATCTAATTATTCTACTCACGCTGTTAATATAACATTACTTTGCAGCAAAATTTTGGGGACAATTTTAATAATTACAGTTAAATGTCGGAAAGTTATTAACTTTTTTCAAATGAAAAAAATAGCTGGGAAATTGTTTTTATTTTGAAAATATTATGATTTTGGTGACTTTCCGACATAATTTACATTAAAAGTAACAAAATATTTAAATTATGTATTACCATAAATTGTTTAGTTTTTAAATAAAGTGAAGAACTAACATTAAATTATCATCTGCTGCGAAATTGTCGAACGGTGTAATCAACGACAAATGTTCGCAGAAAGTGCCTAATAAAATGTAAGAGAAAGTATATGAGATATATGTCGTCACTTATTTATTGGATGTGTGGGGAGATTTGAAGCTAGACTGACAGAGCGGTTAATGGCGGGCGTGAGCAATTTCGTCTTAATCCTCGTAATATATTTTGTAATATTTGGTTGAAACGAACAATTCGTAAAAAATGACCAGGATTATGGCGGTACCTACAAATATTAAGAATTAATAGTCATATACTTGCTGATTTGTTATTCGATGGGCTGTTATCAGTATTTTATTTCTCAGTTGATCCCGATTATCAGGTTTTGTCTTATACACAATGTTTTTTAAATATCCCCAGAGAAAAGTGTCTAAAAACAATAAATCGGAAGATCTGGCTGGCCACTTAATTGTCCCTCTTCTTCCAATCCACCTGTCTTGGAAAACTTCATTTAAGTAACTAAAGTTTGGCGATGAACCATCCTGCTGAAACTAAATGTTATTAAAATTGTTACCAACTACATTTCTTATTGCAGGAAGTATTTGATTTCTTAACAAATCTAAATACTTTGGTCCGTTTAAATTGCTACAAAGAATGGTCCAATAACAGTGGTGCCGATAATATCTGCCCAAACATTAACTTTTGAATGTCTTTGTGTTCTATTTTTCCGCATCCATCTAGGATTAGTATCACTTCAATATCTTCAGTTGTGGCGATTAACTGTACCCTTTAACATAAACGTGGCTTCATCGGAAAAGACTTGTTAAATGAGGGTCTGCATCTACCTTTTGCATTATAGTTTCACAAAATTCCATTCTGCGATAATAATCATCTTCAGATAATTCTTGCAATAAGCGTTACTTTATAAGGATGAAACTTATTCTTCTTAATAATGTTATAGACGGATCCCATACTAACATCATGTTCTAATGCAGTTTTCCGAATGGATGTAAAAGGATTTTCTACAAAACGTCCAAGGATTTTTCATCATTAATTACGGTCTTTGGTTGGCCAGTTTTACGGCGATTTTTAGTTGAACCCACTTCTTCAAATAGTTTCACAATCCTCCAAACTGCGGTTTTGGTAATTTGGTTGCGATTTGGATACGTATCATTAAATAAGTAAGCTACCTCATCATAAGTTCTTATACGATCACCGTAACCTCTCATCATTAGAATAATTATTCTTTACTGTTCGGTAAACATCTTAAATTTTAAAAGTAACTAATTACAATAAACACCTTTCACTAATGACAATGGAAAATAATTCATGACATTTAAAAACAATTAATGGTAGAAAAACCTACTACTTTTTAGACATAAACAATTTTTTTATAATTTTAGTTTCACACTACTGTAACTTTGTAACTATTAAAGGTAGAATTATGCGGTCTTGACCATTGTATTTGTAATTTAATAGATTATGAAAAACTGAAAATATATACAGAGTTTACTTTTTAAAAAATTATGTAAATAAATTATTTTGTAGTAAAGGTGTACTCTGTATACTTCTAATCGACTTATGCAGATGGCCTGATTTTTTTGAAGAACATTCGACAATTTTTTTCTTAACCCAACAGAAATCGAAATATTAGTAAATAACGTTACTTTATGTACACACTGTATAAGTTAAGGTACAGTCTAATGCAGCAATTCCTGAATTTTATTATCCTGGATTACGAGGCATTCATAGATCTTTAGAGTTTATCCACATTGAAATCCACACATTTGAGTCTCTCTCTGAACATGTTTTGGGTTAGAGTGGAGTGAATAAATACCCTGAAGTAGCCAAAAAGGCTATATTACCGTTGCTCCTCTTTCTCACAACCTATTATTGTCCTGCATGTTTTTTAGGTTACACTGTACAAAAAACAAATACGGTTCGAGATTGGATTCTACTTACCCCGGACAAGCGCATACAACTGTTGACCATAATAACCGAACTATAAAGCAATTATTAAGTGTTTCACTTTTAAAATATTTCTCATAAAAGTTTTTATTTTTATTTAAATTGTAGGGTCTTTCATTTGTAATAATTTGATGAGGGGTTCCATAACATAAAAGTGATTTGGTGAGTGTTCCGTACCTTAAAAGTTTAGTACCAATTGGTTTAATGAAATATAAATACTTAAATAAAATTAATATTATTATCTTTAAATGATACTATCAATATTAATCGACTTCTACCGCAGCCATGATTATTACCTACAGATAAAGTACAATCAAGTACAAAATGTAATAAATGTCCAAAAATACTAATATTAATGATTCTAACTTTTTGTGAAAATGGTTAAAAAGTCAATCAAGTACCAATTGAAAAGGGTTGCATGTTTCTAAATTCAGGTGTTGCCTTTTTTGGTAGAGGTCTTCTTCTTCTTTTAGGTGCCATGACCGTTTAACGATCGTTGGCGATCATTCTGGCTATCATGT
The DNA here is from genome assembly GCA_950111635.1 of Agelastica alni. Lineage (NCBI taxonomy): Eukaryota > Metazoa > Arthropoda > Insecta > Coleoptera > Chrysomelidae > Agelastica > Agelastica alni. The sequence goes on along the minus strand of OX467719.1, from coordinate 25,450,678 downwards.
TTGCAATCATTATTTTGTTGGTACCCGTTTGGAAAAGTGGTATAGTGGTGAGACCAAACCACTGTCTGAGATTTTTGAGCCAGGAAGTTCTTCGTCTCTTACTATTAATCTTACCCTGTATTAAAAGATGTAGAATGTCATACTTTTCTGGGTATCTCATGATATGTCCGAAATATTCAAGATTTCGTTGTTTTACAATATTGACCACTTCTTTATCTTTATGCATTCTTCTAAGCACCTCCTCGATTGTGATCTTTTTCACCCAACTTACTCTTAGCATTCTCCTGTACAACCACATTTCGAAAGCTTGTAGACGTTTGAGCGTGGCTTCTGTTAATGTCCAGCTATCGACTCCATACAAAAGAACTGGAAAGACATATTCTCTAATCATCCTCATTCGCAGGGCAATCGATAGATCGTGACTGGTAAAAAGTTTTGTCATGCGAATAAATGTTGTTCGGGCACACGCAATACGTATTTTGATTTCAACTGATGGATCCCAGTCCTCGTTTATCCGGCAACCAAGGTAGCTCGCACTTGAGACTCTGTCTAATTGTGTTCCGTTGACGTAGACACTAGCAACTTGATTATCAACTCTTTTGCTTACTAGCATGTATTTGGTTTTTGCCGTGTTTATTTTCAAACAAAATACTTCGCAAGCTTCAGTCACCCTATTAATAAGTCTCTGTAGGTCATCGATGGACTGCGCGAGTATTACGGTGGCATCCGCGTATCTTATGTTGTTGAGAATTTGTCCATTTATCACAACTTCCAAATCCATGTCTCCTAATGCCTGCCCAAATAACTCTTCAGAGTATAAATTAAAAAGGAGTGGAAACAATATACATCACTGTGTCACACCTTTCTTCACTTCAACATCTTTCGTCTGGTGACCGTTAATTCTGACTTTGGCAGACTGGTGCCAATATAAATTACCTATTAAGCGGATATCTTTGTCATCAATATCTTCTTCTTCTTACGTTAGGACTACGTCCTGTGTTTGCCTCAAAGGTTGCCCAAAAACAATTGGGACGATGAAGACCAGCTATCATACCATCTTTTTGATGGGCGTCCAGTTGGGCGTGGTGTGTTGGGCCGCTTCTCTCTCACAATTTTTGCCAGCCGGTCATTTGGCATTCTGCTAACATGGTCTCTCCATTCTCTTCTTTGGTTTCTTGCCCATCTTACTATGTCTTGGACTTCACATATTTCCCTTATCTCTTCGCTTCTTTTATGGTCAAGTAAGGTATAGCCAGTTATCGATCTAAGAATTCGCATTTCCGTTGATCTAAGAAGTCGCTTTGTAATCGTGTTCTCCGCTCTGGTCTCTATCGCGTATGTCATAATCGGTCTTACACATGTCTTATATATTCTGACCTTACTTCTGGTACTCATGTGTTTATTTCTCCAGATTATGTCTCTCAAGAATCCTGAGATTAGAGATGCCTTTGTTGTTTCAGCTTTTACTTCCTCCTTAATATTTCTAGTGCTAGTTATATTAGCTCCTAAATATTTAAAGGACATCACTTGTTCTACACTCTGCTCATAGATTGCGAGTTTACATCTTCTCGGTTCTTTGGATATTGTTAGCGATTTGGTTATCTTGACGGATATTTGCATATTGAATTCTTCAGTTGCTTTTTGGAACTTGTGTAAGAGTCTCTGTAGGTTGTCCTCGTCTTCCGATACGATTACAGCATCATCAGCGTAGCATATGATTTTTATTTCTTTCAATATAATATAATATAATGAGTATCTCCATAAGTTTGTCATGTCGCACTTTGTCAAAGGCTTTTTCAAAATCCACCAGGCTCACGAACATGTCAGAGTCAACGTCGTTGGTAGAGGCAAGCAATTAAATTATCTAAAATGTAATATTAAATTCACCTGAATAGACACATCACATTCCCCAATATGCCGCGGCAATTTTTATCGACAGAACCCTAACGTACAGAACTTTCTGCAAAAAAACACACCCACTCTAAAAAATAAAAAGAAACAGGTTAAACATTTTCCCTCTATGGGTACATTTAATAATTTGCAGGGTATTTGTAGTCCCCCAAAAAGCGCTTTTGACCTACATTCACCTCAAAGGAAGGGGGTAAACCCTTACTTAATGTAACCCTCTTTACATATTTACACACTCGATACAACCAATTCAACAAGAACATGAATGGTATCTTTTACGCAGTATAACTTTGTAAATATACTACCTGTTCTCAATTCGCATAAGGAATAATTTTTTTATTTTTTTGTATAAATAGTATATTATGACATTAATGCTTTAAAAGGCAATTATGCATTGTGTCATACAATTTTTTTAGTATCTTTAAATGGATGATAACATGAGGTTTATTTTATCATGTCATTTGAAATTTTGTCATTGTTGCTACGTAATTAAATTGTCGACGGAAATTAAAAAGTTAGCTGCTGAAGCCGAGTTGAATTTAATTTTTGAGAATTCCAGACGTTGATTCTACAAAAAATATGAAAAACTGTTATTTTGGATAGAGCAGAAACAATGAAATATCTGGAAGACTCAGGAATTATCAATGATAGGCAATATGGCTTACGCCATCAGAGATCAACTGGTGACCTGCTCGCATACGTCTCACATATATGGCAGCTATCTATTGAAAAGTAGCTTCCATCTTATGGCTTGCCCCCTCAGCTGTGTTCTCTGCTTGCTAGTTTTCTCTCAAACAGGTCTCTCCATGTAGTGGTCGATGGAGTTTCATCTGACACTCTACTCATAAATGCTGGTGTTCCGCAAGGATCCATTCTAGCACCAACACTATTTTTACTTCACATCAACGACCTATTGAAAGCAACTTCATGTCCCGTACACAGCTTTGCCGATAGTACCCTCCATACCGCATTCTCTTCCAGGGCCCCTATATCAGCCCGTGAAACCAGAAATGAACGAGGAAGAAATGTTAACAATATAAATATGGACTTAGCAACAATTCTCGAATGGGGATCCAATAACTTGGTAGAATTCAATGCAAACAAAACACAAGCATGTCTTTTCTCTAGAAAAACCGATCTCACTGTGCCTGACATAACTTTGTCAGGAGTAACCATACCACTGAAGTCATCCATATCGATGCTTGGTATTACTATCAGCAATAACCTTTCCTGGGAAAATCACGTGAGGTCCATTGCCAAAAGTGCATCCCAAAAACTTGGTTTTTTGTTTCGTGCCAAGAGCTATTTCACCTGCAGTCAGCTGCTTATGATCTATAAGGCACAGATCCGACCTGTACTGGAGTACTGTTCCCATATTTGGAGTGCAGCACCTAAACATATCCTGAAGCTACTGGATTCTGTCCAAAAAAGGGCAATTCGTCTCGTCGGTGATGCCTCGCTTACAAACTCGCTCACTTGTCTGGAACACCGTAGAAAAGTTGGCGATTTGTCTCTATTTTATAGATATTTTCATGGGCGATGCTCTTCTGAAATATCAACAATCGTTCCTCCATTGGCAGTCTCTTCGAGATTAACCCGTCAAGTTCAGTCTACACACCCCTTCGTGGTCACTTTGGAGACCTGCAGAACATCACTTTCCAAAGACTCATTCATCCAACGAATTGCGAGGCTTTGGAACTCATTGCCTAGGGAGGTGTTCCCCGAGGCATACAACCTCCATAAATTTAAGAAGAACACCAACTCCTACCTTCTTTCCCTTGGTTCCCACGATGTTCTCTTAACATTACAGGATATCCCTTTTCGTGGGAACCAGAACATAAAAAAAAAAAAATCTCAAAATATCAATGGTTCGGTAATGTTTGCAGTAAATATCCATACTACTACAATAAATTTGGAGAAGGTGACTGATTTTGTATCACGTGAACGTCGATGCAGAATTTGTCCGGAATCACGCGGTTACCACGTGGTAACCAAACCGGTTGGGCCTGTATACAGCGGAGAAACAATGATGACAATCTGTCTGTAGTGAATGCTAATATTCGTTGCTTGTATTTCATGAATTATAGTGTAAATCGAAATTTAATTTATATATTATTTTCTTTTCATAGACTTTGTAACGGTTTTAATTTTACAATGTAACAATGTAAGTACCTATAGACTGACAAAATTATTTGGATTAACAGTTAGTCTTTGTGCCTCTGCAAGATAAATACAACGGCAGGTCTTAGTGATACGCGGTCACAACATAGCAAACCCGTCTCAAAAGATGAGAAGGCAGTTGTGTAAGAAATATCCTATTTTATTTCAAAAATACATTTATCGTAAAACTAGTCAAAACTATCAATCTATTATAAATGCGTCTTTACCCTTCAGTCTCGTACCAAAGACTGCCAAACTACCTGCCATATCCCGCACCCCTCTTCGTCTTCCTATTTTAGGTACTCAGCAAAACAGATCTTTCTGTTCAAGTAACCCTCGTTTATAACTCCTCCTATGGACTTTGCATACAGGGTGGATCCAAATACATCTTAGAAGTTGTGTGGAAAGTTTATGACTGGCTATTAAAAAAACTTGGAATCGGTTAATCGTTCGATTTATTAAACGGTGTCAAAAATCTATTTTAATTGATATGCCAGAGGTAGTATCATGGCGGCGAAAATATCTTTGGAGCATCAAAAAATATCATACTGCGAAAAAAAAATTTATTACCTTGACGAAAGGTGCCGGACATACGATGTCCAAAATTTGGCTAGATACCGGTGTAACGAATGCTCGCAAGGCATTTATTGAAGGATTGTCGACCGAATTACGAACGCCAACAGGTAAAGGGCAACGATTAATTGTCGCTCATATATCGGCAGTGATAGTGGGTTTCTGCCAAGTACTGCTCTGGTGTTTGTATCTAGAAAAACTAGGGACTATTATGAGAATATGGATGCCGCATGCTTTGAAAAGTGGTTCGAAAATGTTCTTCAGCGTGTAGAGCCCAAATCGGTTATCGTGTTTAATAATGCTTCATATCACAATCGCCTTGTAGAACATGTTCCCACAATGGCCAACAGAAAAACGATTCTACAAATCTGGCTGCGGGAGAAAGCAATACCGTTCTCCGAAGATATGGTGAATTTATAAGGCGAGTGTGAATGGACAAGTCGGTAGAGATCGATCTCGGAGACATATCTCGATGAGATCAACATTGTTTTGAAGAAAGGTCATGTCAAGAGTACCAACTACCGACGAGCTTGTATGAGAGCACTGATGAAAGTAGAGGAAGCAAAAGATATGTGTAAGAACCGTAGCGGAAGTGGAAGGAAGTGGTCTCTTCCTACACTATGGGAAAAAGGCGTGACTATATGTATGTATGTATGTAAATTTTTAAATAAAATAAAATACTTAATGGAATAAAATTCGGAGCCGTTATCATTTTAAATTAAAGATTTTAATGATATAAGATAATAAACTATAATTATGCATTAATAACCATATTTTCTACTTTCATCAGTGCTCTCATACATGCTCGTCGGTTTTTGGTACTTTTGACCTGGCCTTTCTTCAAAATAATGTTGATCTGATCGAGATATGTTCGCCGAGGTCGACCTCTACCGACTTGTCCATTCACACTCGCCTTATAAATTTGTTTTGTCAATCTTTCTTCATCCATCCTTACTACGTGTCCAAACCATCTAAGAATTCCTTTCTCTATCTTTGTAACCACATCTTTTATACCACAGCATTCTCTTATCTCACTATTTTTTACTTTATCCAACCGAGTCACTCCGGCTATACTTCTTAAACTACTCATCTCCGCAGCATCAATCCTATTTTCATGCTTCTTCTGCTAAACCCAACATTCACCACCATACATAAGTGTAGGAACCAACACTGCTCTATGCACAGCCAGACGTGCCTTTTTTGACACTTTCTGGGTGTTCATAAAGCTATTTTAAAATCATTATTTAAATTTTTTTATGGTTAAACAATTTTCCTCCATAAAAAAGTATGTTTTAAAAAACAATTTTTCGAATTTTTTCGAAAAAGTGCCACTTCTAGTTAATTAAGTACCTTCTTAACTTCATAAAATATTTGAACACTAATTGAGCTTATTTATTGTAAATAAATTTGTAGACATCGTCAAAGTAACAATTTCAACAACATATTAGTTAGAAAATTGATTTACATAAATAAAATATTTAGTGCAGATAATTACGATAACGATGCTGTAACCTTTTTGTGGTATTAAGAAGTGCTAAGGTCACTGCTCCCCTTTGTAACCCAAATAAAATTGACCTTCAGCGTAAACTGTCCGTTTTGTCGTGAGTGGGCCGGGTATCCGAATCTACCAACCGACCCTGGCAAATAGCATAGAATCGCGTGAATCCTTTTTCGGGGTAGACAAGCGAGATTTCCGGCAAAACGCTGGTCGCCGACCACAAAGTCATATCCCCCGGCGGCTATCTTTAAGGGTTGGGATCTCGTCTGGTCGGCCGTCTAGCCAGCCAAACGGATAACGACCCACAAAACACACGCTTCTCCTCTTTCGGAGAGGCTTTGCTGACCGTCCCGTCCCGTCCATTTGACGGATGGATCCCTTACCTCGGATAACGTGCAAGGGTATTCTACCGCTGTGTATTTTCACGCCCCCGAACGTCGACGAACTTAATATATCACTGTCAAACAAGGCTACGGGAGAGAAAGAGACAGAGGAAAGTAAAAAAATCGGTATAATTCTTACTTTAAACTGTTTTCCTTACTCGATTCTGTAATCCTGATTTAAAAAGTTACTTTTATTTTAATCACACGACCAAACTGAACCTATTATATATATAAAGTATCCAAAAATCAAATTAAAATTTTTTCTTATATTAATTTTCGGAAAATTTAGCTTACATATCCACGGAGGGTTTTAAATAACCATAAATGGAAGTATTTACTACACATTCAAATAAATAATACAAGGTATCAAAGTTTATATATTTGACAAACGCAAGAGATATAAGGTTTGTTCCTACAGAGAATCCGCAACAAGTTAGAGATAAATTACTGATGAAAAGCACACTTGTAGCATCCCCACTCAATCTTCAACAGAAACTCTCTTCGAGCGCCGATTTAAACCGAATAGATTACCAATGACGTATACTAAATATTTTGTTAGGTTTACCGAATATTTATCTACCAGAAAATGTATTGAAACTAAAAAAAATCTGTAAGATTTAATCTAGCATCATAACTTTTCAAGTCGACTGCCCACATTTAAGACCTACTTGTGCAACGGGTACTTTTTTTAAAGTATCCTTTCGGTGGTTTGCGTTCCAAATGACTAATGTTCTTTTTCTTCTTCTTCTTCTTTTTCTTACGACATTTGTCTTGTTTTTCCTCATATATTAGCACTCATAGCAGCCGCAACTGGGATTCTGATGTCCAGCTCTCGTGCCACCTCTTGGGCGGTCGTCTTGGTGGTCTGTTACCTTCAGGCTTGTTGTGCTTAGCAGCTCTTACGAGGCGGTTTCCAGGCATTCTGTCCACATGATCCCTCCAAGCTCTCTTTCAGACTCTGGACCATCTTACTACATCTTGAATACCGCAGGTCGCTCTGATGTCTTCGCTCCTCTGCCTGTCGAGTAAAGTATGTCCTGTTATGGTCCTTAGGGTTCTCATTTCGGCTGCTCTTAAAATTCTCTTTGTTGCTGCTGTTTCTGCCGTCGTTTCAGTAGCGTAGGTCATTACCGGTCTTACGCAGGTCTTATAGATTCTTGTTTTGCTCGCTATAGACATGTGCTTGTTCCTCCATATCACATCTCGTAGGAATCCCGATAGTCTTGCTGCTTTGATTGTTTGCGACTTGACTTCCGACTTAAGATCACGGTTACTGGTTATTTGAGCACCCAAGTATTTAAATGACATAACCTGTGCCACGCTCTTGTTATATAATGCCAGTTTACATCTTTTGGGATCTCGTGATATTGTAAGAGATTGTGTTTTTTCTTGCGAGATGATCATGTTATACTGTTGTGCAGTTTGCTCGAATTTAAATAGCATTCTCTGTAAATTGTCCTCGTCTTGCGATATAATGACCGCATCATCAGCATAACAGATTATTTTAAACTCCTGATCTCCCATCCTGTATCCTTTTCCCGCCGTTTTGACTTCGTCGATTATTTTATCCATGACGATAAACGTAGAATTTCCGTAGAATGTTCTAGATAAATATTTTTGTATTATAGAAAAATTATTAACGATTTCTTAAATTCTTTATTCCAGTCTTTTTGAAATAAAAACTCTAGAGCAGGGTTTCCCAACCTTTTTTTTCGTCAAGTAATATTTTCATGCCCCCTTTAATATTTTCATTACAAAAAGAACGCATATTATTTTAAACCAAATGTTATTTGTGGCCTGTTCTTCTATATGGCATGGAAGCGTGGCTTCGTCAATTAACAAGCTCGAAGTATTTGAAAAGTGGACCCTCCGTCGAATGATTAAAATATCATGGGTTGAGAGAGTCAGAAACGAAGAAGTCTTTAGAAGAGCAAAACTGGAAGACAGAGAACTGTTCGAGACAATCAAAAAAAGGAAAATCGCATATTTTGGACACGTAATGAGAGGCGACAGATATGAGTTTCCACGGCTAGTATTAGAAAGGAAAATTGAAGTAAAAGAGGTATTGGTCGTAAGAAGTTATCTTGGTTGCGCAACATCCGACATTGGACGGGAATTAAAGACCTTGCATCACTTTGAAACGCTGCAAATAACAGATATATATATATATATATATATATATATATATATATATATATATATAGAATATGAAGGACGCCTACGTAGTAACGATTGCATGGCACTTTAAGAATTATTTTAAAGACATTTATTTATTTTAATTCTGTCATGCAAAATAAACTTAACCAAATAAGCTATTTTTATAGAAATAATTTGTTATAATTATGGTACTACTGAGATACTTGTGCTTACATGCTCCGTAACAGTTGGTTGATTCTAGGTTTAGTTTTTGCCAGAGCTATCATCAGGTCGCTATCGACTGCTTGGTTTCATTTAAAACCAGAGCCTCTCACATAAGTTAGTCGAAGAAGAAGATTTTTTTTTTGTTTTATTTTATTAAATAATATTAATCAGTGAAACTATTAACAACTGCCAACTTACTTTTCAACAGAAATAACAGAACAAACATTTATCGAATTTTACCATTTTTGTGTTTTCGCCTACCCCCTACGACCAGATCATTTCTTGAGAAGGTTCCTCGCAAGTAGGGTGGCAAAGGAAGCGATGCGTAAGTATCAGTCACTTTTACTATAATTAGAACAAAGCTGCATTCGTTCTGACACGTGTTTGATACCTACAGATTTATTTAAGGTTTTTCGTGGCTGCAAAAATTTACTGTTGCACACCCTTTAAAGTTTGTTGCATTTTGCATACACTAAAAAATTTTTAGAAATGATATTAGTACTATTATCATCGCGTTTCTTTTGACTTCGAAATTTTCCTATGACTTAATTTTTTAAAGATTTAGTTCTTCTACTCCTTTTATGAATTAATTATTTTTAAAAATACCTATGTCTAAATCTTCATTGTTAAATTCATATCTGTCTTTATTCTCACTACACTGTGCAATTTCATTATTTTCATTAGCCCATGGTCTCCAAAACGCCATATTTCTATTTATTTAATGAAATTTCTAAATTCAACACACCACACTACTTCACTAATATCACAAACTATGTTCCTCGAAGGTTTTCAAACATAAACAAGAATATTATTAGCTTTTCAACCGCGTTACACCCCTCGGTAAATTCAGTGCGTTTAACCTTATGATTCGCTTTTTTCATTGGTTGAATAACCTAGTTTGTGAATTTTGACGCACGTCAATCAAGTCCACGAGTACAGACGCTTTCTTTGATTTGTAGCGGATTTTATAGGGGAAGTAAACATTATTTTTGTTTCTAAATTTGGCACGAGTGCTATGTGTATACATTAAATATTGATTACTCCTCACATAACTGTATTCTGCAATTAATAATTGAAGAACTGTAACAAAAAAGGCCCATAGATACTTGCGTACGTTAGCTGCGTCAGTTTTTACTCAGGTAAACGAAATAGCAGTTCCTTTTATAGTGACCGCGCATTAATCCGTCTAGTGGCTAAATTTTTAAACTTTGTGATGGAAATCATATAGTATAGTATTTTTTACATATAGTCACGCCTTTTTTTCGTAGGAGTAGGTAGAGACCACTTCCTTCCACTTCCGCTACGGTTCTTACACAAAAAATGAAAATAAAATTTCAAATTTAACCACTTGTATCTTTTTCCTCAGCAATATTTTATTAAAGGCATATTTTGGTCCAAACCCCTTTGTTCCAATAGTTATGAATCAATGATTTCACAATTACCGTACGGGGAAAATCCCAGTACACTGGATGAGCTCAATCAACATTTATAATTTCAGTCGGTGTCGGTAATCTGTTAATACACGATTAATCGTTAGGTTTGGCATCACTGTTTTTAATAATGCGAATGCATTTATAATAATCTACGAACGTCAAAAATATGAGATAAGCTGGTCCATTATTATGTGAATTTTAAGTGTTTGTTTTTAAGGCGACTTTATACAGCAAATAAAATAAAATAAGGAATAAGTCCAAAAAACATTGGTTTATATAGATGACTAAAATAAAATAAGAAATAAGAATGAACCAATGCTTTTTTGACAATGACTTTTGTGTTTTGCGCATAACAGTACATAATCTCCAAACTGATTTGTTATTTTATTTCAAATACGGATTTTTTAAATTTTTTCATTATCTAAAATTATCCAACTATATATCTGCCATCCATTTCCTATTAAAAAATATCATAATGGATGATGGCATGTTGATAGAGCAGGTATCGGAATTTCCTCAGTTATATGTAAAATCTGATGGAAAATACAAGAACAGTCGACTGAAAGAAAATGCTTGGCTCACATAATGGAGGAAGCACGTAGGTGCCTAAAAATCAGAGAGTTTAACGTCTTTTAAATCACTCTTTCTGTAGCTGAAGCTTTTGAACACAGATGGAAGCTTTTAAGAAATAAATATACAGGCCATAGAAGAAAAATCAAAAATACCTCCACAAATAATATTAAGTTGGGTTAGGTTGATTGTAAACTCGGAACATTTAGAACAGAAAAGATTTGGGTCACGCGCATTATCAGCGTTTAAACAAAATAAAATAAAATAAGACAAAGACAAAGTTGGCCATCTTTTGTTCTTATTCTTATTTCTTATTTTATCTTATTTCTTGTATAAACGCTTTCATAGTTTTAGGCATGTTTATCTATCTTATTTTGATTTATTTTGTTCCTTATTTTATTTTACTTGCTGTATAAACTCGCCTTTACTTCTACTGGCGAGACATTGTAAAGTTTGACGAATTGTGCATTTATTTGATAATATTTCGATGCATTTGCTATTAACTGTTGTATAGTAAAGTGATCCAAAAGTTCTGGATAATGAAGACTGCAACGAGACGAAAATGGTTCAGAAAGCGATGGAACGCAGAACGAAGATAAAAACCGCCGTAGGCTTTTATGGTCTGCAGAACAATGTATTTATAATTATTTTGTCAGTTTTAAAGTGTTGATGGTGAAGGGAAGTGAGAAATATTTCGTGCAGCAGTGAATTTTGCTTTTTGGAGACTTTAAACGTGAATAATATTTAAGACGTGCTATGTACAATTTGTAATTCCCCAGCGTCACTGCGTTGGGGTTAGTCATACTTGTTTATGCGCGTTTATCTTCTTTATCTCTATTTTTCTTGTACGAACAATTAGGCAAAGTTTAATGAATACAAACAGAGCCATCTTAGGCCATCCAGTGGACTTTGGGCGCACAAAGTTTAAGGTCTTTTAAGGAAATACAAAAAAATTTGAATGATTACATCAGTAAGTACTTTTATGACAGGAAAAAGCTCAATCTGTTAACAGAGCTCGTTACGGGGCACTTTTTGTCTGAGGAAACATTTGCATGACACGGGGATCTTTTTGGAGAACCAAAAATGTAGACTATGTGAGGATGAGTAGGAAACAGCATCCCACGTCATATTTGACTGTGACGCCCTCACTAGGTGGCACAGCCAGTATGGGGTTGATACGACTTAGACTGATGCGGCACCGGGCTAGAAACATGATACGAGGCTTTTTACATTTAAGTAAAAAGCTTAACCTTGATCAAGATTACGGTGTCCAATAATATGTCTTGGCATGACCATGTTGCTAACATCGCAAAGTCGGCAGGCCAGAGGCTAGGTTTTCTGTGGAAAGCCAGAAAGTTTTTTACTCCTGATTAACTGTTGACGACGTACAAGGCTCAAATCTGACCTCTACTGGAGTATTGCTCGCACATTTGGGGTTCAGTACCAAGGCATTCTCTTCGTCTTCTAGATTCCATTCAGAAAAGAGCCATTCGCTTGATAAACAGCTCAACTCTCACAGATACCCTTCAATCTCTAGAACATAGAAAAAGAGTTGCAGACCAGTCATTGCTCTACAGATATTTCCATGGCAGATGCTCCAGAAAAATAAAAACTCTTGTACCACCATTGGCCACATTCGGCCGAAGAACTCGGCACGCTGATCAGTCTCACACATTTACTCTCAAGCTTGACACTACAAGGACCAATCTTCATCAAGAATCCTGCTTTTACAGGGCTGCTACGGAATGGAATAAGCTTCCAAAATCAGTTTTACCAGAGAACTATGACCTGCAACTTTTTAAAAAGCGTGTCCACAATCATTTCCTTTCTATAATCCCTTCCCCTTCTAATAGTCGCAGTGTGGGCCATCCGCGGCCCACACGATAGGTCTACCCTTTTTGCGACTATTTTCATAAAAAAAAAAATTATCCAGGAGACTAGTTGGCTAAAAGGTGATATAGCAGCAAAACACAATAAGCTTAAAGCAGCAGTGTGGGCTTCTCTAATCCGATCGCTTCTTACTAAATACCAAAAAAAATTACTTTCATTATTAGTAGCTATTAGTAATTATGGTTGCTCTACAGAAATCAAATATAATTATTGATGTGATCACTATTTTTTGAATTTTTCTTCCGGGATTTCTTACGTGCAAAATTTTCTATTTAAGATTAAGTTGTTTGTTTCAAATCATTAAATGCATTTTGACAATAAAAATTAGAATTATTCATACTCCCTTATAAGGTATCAAAATTGTAACTAAATTTTTTTATACAGGGTGATTAATTAAGAATGTCCAATCTCTGAATTGTAGATTGTAGACCTCAAAATATGCATATTCTGCACATCGGGTGTTTAAAGTTTAAATATGGATTTTGATTTTCGCAATAATTTTTCATGTTTTCACAATTTCTACTTGAAAATTGGCAATTTTACGTTTTTTGGCATGACGATTTGGATTCTAATTTAGCATTGCTAATAGAGGGCGCTAGTTACACTTGGTTGTGTTTACTAAAGTAATTTTCTTTGTAAAAATGAGTAAAATAATAAAAAGATATTATAAAGCGTTAAATTCTACAAAAAAAGTTACTCTTGTTTGATTCATGTAACTCGATAAAGTTATCTGCTTCTAAATAGTTCAATGAATTTTAATTTTATAAAAAAATTTATTCCCTAAATGTATAACAATAAAAATTTAAAAAACAAAATTAAAAAACTTCGAGTAAATGTTGATGATCCGCTTTCGCAAAGATCTATTATTATCAAATAACCCTTGTCTATTTTTAATTTCCCAGTTATAGTAATGGGTCCGATTTTGCGAATCCCGAATTTTGACATATCTCCACATTTCAAGGTCCCCAGAAACGAATACAATACTTTTTAAGTGGACGTCCGTGTTGTGTACGTTTGTTGGTATGTTCGTATGTGCGTTCGGAATTATTTTTTGTCTCGATTATCTCGACAACAAAAATGATATCGACGTAGGACCAATTGCATTCGACGCATAATTACGCAACTTAGAACTGATTAGATTTTCAGAAAAATCGGTCAAGCTGTTTTTTATGGAGGATAAAAAAACTGAAAAAAATGGTAAACTACCCGAATTTTGCAATTTATAAATTATACATTATTAATACAGAATTTTAAGATTTTTTTTTGACTGCGGAAACTGATAATATGATTATTGCATGTTAGGAATATTGGTATGAAAACTATATGACAATATTTTTAATAATAATTATAATAACAAAACATATGGTATTTTTTCATTCTTTTCACTGGGAAGTTAGTCGTGTGGACATCTCGGGTCGCACTCATACCACTGATATTTAATCACTAAAGATGCATTAAAAATTAAGTTTCTTTTTTCTTGAATACATTGACTTCGGCATTTTGGGGCCCCCTACAAGCCGGAGGCCCCGGGCACGTGCCCCTTGTTCCCTTATGGAAAAGACGGATTTGAATACAAACAAATACACGTTTTTAAAAAACTAGCTGTTTACATAAAGCTCATTTTTAACGTATTAACAATCAGTATTGAAATGAAAATAAAGTCATATTGTTAAAAAGACGGACATATTTTTTTTATAATAGCAATTAATGTATTTAATTAAAACATGAAATTGGAAATGTCACCACTATACGGAATAATGTTATTAGATGTTTGGCGTATAGTCATACAAAACATTGAAGCAGAGACCGGTGATGGGTGGATTTCCTAGCAGCTGTCTGCATTATATGAACCACGTGTTTCCTACCGGGATAGACCAAGTGTTTGTTTCCCATGTAACTGGGTGAACTATTTTTATTTTAACCTAGGACAAATTAAACAAACAAATTTTGTTATTTAAAACAAAAAGAAACGACTACTTTTAAAGTAAATAATATAATTCTGTTCAGACGATTTCCTTCTTAATAATTACATACAAATAAAATAAGAATTCAACATAATAATGCGAAAATAACAAAATTCACTACAATCCTATTTGTTGCTTTTTTTCATAGATATAGAGAAAATAAAAATTCAATATAATAATGCCCAAATTTATAAAAAAGAGATAAATTAAGAAACTACAAGCAACAAATAGGATTGTTGTGAATTTTCTTATTTACGCATTATGTTGAATTTTTATTTTCTCTCTATATATATATGAAAACAAATTTAAAATTTTTACATACTACATTAAACAACAAAATTTTTGGAGTATATTTCCATATTTTTTTCTTATTTAGTTGTTAAAACGTCCTTTTTTAAATTTCCTTAGTTACTATTTAAACTACCAAAAAAATAAAGTTCACTACATCCATCTGAATCGTTTGTAGTTTATTCTAGCAAAAAAAATATTTTGTTATTCACTCATTATGTTGAATTTTTATTTTCTTTGTATCTATGAAAAAAAATTAAAATTTTCGCATACTACATTAAACTACAAAACTTTTGGGAGTATATTTACATATTTGTTTCTTATTTAGTTGTTGAAACGTCCTTTTTTAAATTTCCTTTGTTACTATTTAAACTACAAAAAAATAAAGTTCACTACATTCATCTGAATCGTTATTTATATTATAAACCTTGCGTTCTATCATATTTTTATAATATTCCCTAAATTGTAATCTCTAATTAAAAAATTTCATAAATAATGTTATTTTCTTATTTCATTGTAACTGTAGAAAATATTATGCAACTCACATTATTTAATGGCCACTAAGACACTGGCATTCGTAATTCTCGTGTCTCAATTTAATAAACAAAAGCATGTTGCATAATGTACTATTTAAATGTAAAAACGACGAATATATTGAATTAGCCTGGTACATTCACAGTACTATTTTTTTTATACGTACGTTAGTTGTTTGGACAGCCCTTGATATAACGGCGCACCTGGTTAGCCTGGCTACCGGATATATACTCAGACAGACGGTTTTCTATCACTTGCACCCAATATGGCAAGTATATTCACACACTTTGATCCGCATTTTATATCTTAAGTAGGTATGTACTACCTAAAGAACTATAATGGTAGGTAAAATTACCGTTCATCCTATTTAAATGTGCTTTAATTTTTTTTTATTTAGTTTTGCAGCTCGTTTTCAAATAAAACTTTTATATTACTTTTATCGGAACACTGCTGAATATAATCCAAATTTTGTATAATATTGTTGCGATTTAGTCTTGGGTTCGATAATTTAAAACACTCAATACAAAAAAAAAACAATTTATTTTAATCTTTCTTTTGGTAATACGATAAACTCTTATTTATCAAATCACTTAGATATTAACTATACTTCAACTTTAGAACCATCTTTTCATAACTATATCAGTTTCTAATTCGACTAACTGTGATCCGCGGTTTTTCAATAGTTATGAACGATCGTTCGAGAAGATAAACGAACTTTCTGAAAATATAACGAATATTCTAAACATAGCGGGTCTCTAATTTCCGCCCAAAGATATAAATGTCGGGCGTTTGATACCGCCGAAAAGAATCACACGTTCCTTTATAACTGATTCTGTAGTGACCTTTTATTCAAGCTGTTTGGTGCATTGGCACTATTGCTGATGAAATGTATTGTGTGTTGCATATAATCATTTTAGAATATACATTGACTAAAAGAGAAAACGTGTGTCATTGAATTACCCAAATATTATCGATAAATAATTAAAACAATATATAACAAATTGGCGACGAGGTGAAAAACAACTTTAAGAATTATGGGGATCATCACAACCTCGGAAAACGGAAATCTTATTTTATTATTCTTAATTTATTTCTGTAATCTGTACATTACTGGGTGCCTCAATAGCCTGTACATCTTGTGTATTTTTTTTAAATATTTTTTGACAAATACGTGGACTACACAAATAGACGTCACGTTGCTAACGCGCATGCGTGTTATGAATCGTTACACATTTTCGTCCCGCTAGATCGTGTGACGCGATCTAGAATATTTACTTCCAGCGCGCGTATAGAAGTTTCAGTTCAAAAATCAATAAAGATCGAATTCTCAGGTAAAACAAAATCCCAACACTTTTCTCAATTTATATTTCAACAAAACATGCTGACTGACTACACTTATACAGCAAAACCAGCAGATAAAGTCTGATTTTATTGCACAACAACAGCAACCTTCAGCTAGACACGCTCCACATCAGAGGGAAAAAAGTCCTTCTACCCAACTTCGAAATTTTTGACGTGGAAGAGCACGTGCAAGCTAGGTACTACAGCAACAACAAAATCTTGTAGAAAGCTGGAACCATAATCAAAAAATTCGGACAACTCCATTATCTGGTCAAGTTCGACGATGGGTACACTCTCAAACTTCATATCAATCATACATACATATAATCACGCCTCTTTCCCGTAGGGGTAGACAGAGAACACTTTCCTCCACTTGTTACGGTTCTTACACACATCTTTGCTTCCTCTACTTTCATCAGTGCTCTCATACATGCTCTTCGGTTGTTGGTACTCTTGACCTGGCCTTTCTTCAAAACAATGTTGATCGCCTTATAAATTTGTTTCGTCAATCTTCCTTCATCCATCCTTTCTACGTGTCCAAACCATCTAAGCATTCCTTTATTTTTGTAACCACATCTTTTTTTACACCACATCGTTCTCACTCCGGCTATACTTCTCAGACTACTCATCTCCACAGCATTAATCCTATTTTCATGCTTCTTCTGCCAAACCCAACATTCACTACCATACATAAGTGTAGGAACCAACACTCCTCTATGCACAGCCAGACGTGCCTTTTTTGACACTTTCTGGGTGTTCATAAAGCAATGCAGTGCCCCATTCATTTGTTTTCCTACCAACACCCTTCGCTCAATGTCACTGTCATACTTTTCATATCTCGCAAACTTTGAACCCAGGTATTTCTGTTATCGAAGACAAAGAAGACTTCGAAGAAATAAAACCTGAAAATGAAGAAAATCAAGAACGACAGCAATCTCCGCGTCGATTTAACTGGCAGCGAAAAACGCCAACACATTTTCAAGATTTTGTACCTTATTGATATTCAAGACTCCTGTTTAAGTTCAAATTTAGTATAGTTAAGACAAAATATCATTGGCGTTTTAATTAAGCGTGGGAGATTGTAGTGACCTCTTATTCAAGCTGTTTGGTACATTGGCACTATTGCTGATGATATGTATTGTGTGTTGCATATAATCATTTTTAGGATAAACATTGACTTTGACAGAGAAAACGTGTGTCATTGAATTACCCAAATATTTATTAATTTTATCGATAAATACTTAAAACAATATACATATAAAAGATTCCCATCGCCTCAAGCCAAATAATAGTTCCAGTAGCGTACTCGTTGACCGCAATATTTAACAATATGAAGCTTTAATAAATAAAATTGGGCAATTTATCGATCTGATTAAATATTAAAACTGTATAAATTATATTTGTTTGTTTTTTCTTAGTTTAAAATATTTATTTGTGATAAAATAATAATAAATAAATAAACTCCTGGACAAAATTACCTAACGCAAATATATGAAATTATTCAAAAAATTAATTTATCTTTTTCTTATGTCCGTTTTTGAAGTTTATCAACTATTTGAATAAGTAGGTTTTGATAAATAAATAAAACAAAACTTGTATGTCGTGCTTTAAATTTTTTTTTATTAAAATAGCATAGCGCTTTCGACTTTTATCTCATCTTCAGTGCTTACTTGTCAGGTTTACAAAGATGACATAAAAGTCGAAAGCGCTATGCTATTCTAATAAAAAGTTTTTTTAAAAACGAAATACGAATTTTGTTTTATTTATCAATTACATTGATACGTGCACACAGTCTTATTTCTTTGCATATTTTGTCTCGTTGTTAACGACAGCTATCAAAACAATTCGTTTATTTTTACAGTTTTAAAGAATTTGTTGAAAGATAAACAATTTTGTGCAGTGCTTGCTATAGATTTTTGTTGAAAGTAAGCTTATAAATTGTTTTTTAAAAGTAATGCGTTTTTTGAGGTGGAATGTTTAAGTATGGCCCGAAAAATTGGAAAAATAAATCGAGCAAAGAATTTAACTGAACAAGAGGTACTGCGGGCCTTAGTTTTATTGGGTAAGGGATATTGTCAAGGTTAGGCAAAAATCGTTTATTTTTTCGTTTTATTATTCTAGAAAGCCAATAAAAGGGCGAAAAAGATGCACTAACGACCGAGAGGAACGTTTCATTAGAGAATACGCTATATTTTATCAGATAGCCAAGCAGCACTAAAAGCTCTGAAGTCATACACTTGTGAGTCTAAGCTGACTTATAACATCCAAGATGGATGAAAGGGTTGGAGTTGGCGTCACAGGGCCGAATTTTAGGCTCTCAAAACCCCTGGCATAAAGTGTTAGGACAAAGACAAGCGAAAAGGCTAGTAAGTCTTTCGCCAACTAAATAGCTTTTCGAGTTGGACAAGAAAGACTTGAAACTGATGACGGTGCTCATCACTGGACACTGCACTCTGAGGTATCACCTTAAAAAGATGGGCAAAACATAGAGTGATAGTTGCCGCTACTGCGAGAACTTCGCTAAAACTGCAGAACATTTGCTTTGAAAATGCCCAGCGCTTTTCTGCAAGAGGCTCAAATTTCTGGAAGGGGTCTTCTTAATTTCCTTCGATGTCAGGAACTTGGTTCCCAGGAAACTTATAAACATTGTGCGAAGTTTCGGAATCCTGGGCCACGAATAGATTAAAAAGCGTCGGAACCTTTGGTGGTGGGAGCGAAATCCACTAATACCTATACTAAGACAACTGATGAAAATTACACAATAAAAAATATGCTTTCTTAAATTAAAATAATATACATACATATAGCTGCGCCTTTTTATCGTAGGGGTAGACAGAGATCACTTCCTTCCACTTGCTACTGTTCTTACACACATCTTTTGCTTGTTCTACTTTCATCAGTGCTCTCATACATGATCGTCGCTTGTTGATACTCTTGACCTGGCCTTTTTTCAAATCAACTATCGAGATATGTTCGCCATTCACACTCGCCTTAAAAATTTGTTTTGCCAATTTTCTTTTATCCATCCTCTCTACGTGTCCAAACGATCTAAGCGTTCCTTTCCTTTGTAACCACATCTTCTTTTACACCACAGCATTCCCTTATCTCACTATTCTTTCACTTTATTCACTTTATTCCAGCTATACTTAAAATTAATTGTTTAAAATTGTTGAAACCCCTTTTTTGTAAAAAGTTTAAAATGTATTTAAGTTATATTAAATCTCGATTTAAAATCATGGAGTAAGATTGTAAAACTTAAATACATGTACTCGTATATAAGATGAAGATGAAGATGACATAAAAGTCAAAAGCGCTATATGGTATTTTAATAAAAAAAATTCTGTGCATGAAATAAAAGTATTGTTTCATTTATCAATTGAATAAAAGAAGACATTGAAATTGGCATTACATCAAGATAGAGGTCAAAAAATTTATTCGCTTCATATTCGTTTCAGTTCAGCTATTAAATGACGTTTGTGCAATGTAAGTTGCATAACGCAGACATTTGTTTTATTTGATTTATTTTTTTTGTACAAAACCTACAATAGGTATATATTTATTGTGTTTTAGAAACTAAATGATTTTCTATGAAGGTTTTATTTTTATTTTTTTACAAAAATAAAATGTACGCAGTAACACATGGAAATAATCTAAGGATATTAATTTATTTACCTAAATATTATATAGTTAAATATATTGTATTTTTAAACCACATTGTTAATACTCTATTTTCTGATGTTTTTTCTTTAGCACTTATGACACAGCCCATATGGACGTATGGAATCCAACTGTGGGGGTGTTCAAAGTCATCATACTTAAAAATTATATAATACAGTCCAAATCTTACGCTCTATCACCAACGTAGCAAACATTTCCTTTGTCAATGAAGAAATAAAAAAAATCTTGACACTTTATTTCGATCGAATAGAAGGGCATGAAAATAACTTGGGTCTTAGAAATACTCAACTCTCCACAGGCGAAGAGAAGACTCAGAAGATTGTGGCCTACTGACTTAAGACAAGCAATAAACGAAGTTTAGTCCTACATAACCTAGTGATGGTGACCTGAAGAATAGTCGATGGACTATCACACTTCATTCATGTTTGACTCTTATATCTAATTTACTTATTACTCTATTCCTTTTATGAGTAGAATGTAAATGCGCAGTTTTGAATTTATTTAAAAGACACCATTTAAACCTCAAACAAATACTGAGAGCCTTTGGCATGCTAGAAAATGAGCTTGACAAACAGAAATGGCGCGAGAATTTGAAACATTTTAAAGCGTAATTTCCCGCTCGAATGCCCGTTCTGCAGAAACTGGAGATGTATCTCAGAGATACACAGGTCCACGAGATCTACAAGTGGTAATGATGATCGTTTTTTGCAATTAGCTGCAAGAAGAAACCCTGCGGTAACTGCACCTGAGTTACAAATGCAATTGTTGCAAAAATCATGCAATACAAGTTTCTTTCAGGACCATCATAATCGTTTACTTAAAACTCACTAAAGATCTAAAAGACCGCTGAGTTTTCGAACTTTAATGAGAGGCAATCGCGCTGCTCGTCAAGTTATTGTAGATTGTAGGGGGGGGGGGGGTCGTGAAGGCTTTGCATCCTCTTAAGCACCTGGGCCTATCAGATCTTTTGTGCATGACCCTTAATCTATTCGAGGACCGGGATTCCGCGGCAACTATCACTCTCTGTTTTGCCCAGATTTTTCAGGTGATACCTCAGAGAGCAGTGTCCAATGAGGAGCCCCGTCTTTCTTGTCCAACTCGAGAAGCTGTTTAGCTTTCTTGGCAAAAAGCTTACTAGCCTTTTCGGCTTGTCTTTGTTCTGCCAGTGAGATCTCATTTCATCTGTTTCCCAGCGTCGAACCTCTTCTTTCAAGTGGGCTTTTGAAAGTCCACAGAAGGGTTTTGGGCCGGAAAATTTTGTATTTGCCCCTTCTTTGGCAACGCAATCTGCTTCTTCGTTGCCTTTAACTTCCTTGTGACCTGGAACCCACATCAGAGTAACCTGATTGTTCGCTGCCAGTTGTCTCAGGGACTGCTTACAGTCCAAAGTTAGCTTAGACTCACAAGTGTATGACTTCAGAGCTTTTTGTGCTGCTTGGCTATCTTATAAAATATAGATTTTTGCCCTTCGGGTGTTCCTTTCGATGCACTTCTGGGCACATATCTCTATGGCAGGTAATTCTGCTTAAAAGGTTATTGGGGTGTTACGAAGGGGTTTTAAGAGCCTAAAATTCGGCCCTGTGACGCCCACTCCAACCCTTTCATCCATCTTGGATCCATCAGTGTACCACATCCCTTACTAGTTGAGGTCCGTTCTCTGTGCAAACTTGGTGGTTGTTTATGACCACTTAACTGTATTTCGAAGTCGTTAAGTTATTGCAAAGTTTTGAGACAAGTTTTGAGATACATCCTGAATCAAGACGTGTAAGAGTATGAAGAGTTATGTAATGATTTGGGGTGTGGAATTAGCATTAGACGCAAGACTGATCACGTTTTGCCGCAAAATATTTCAAATTCCTATCCTTCAAGACGCCGTTCAGAGACGGTCGACAATTTAATTCATTTTACAGCGATCGAACGATCGTTTTTTCTATTACAAGTATACTTCAAGACGCCGACCAGAGTTGAGGTCGTTAAATTCCCTTTCATTCTCCGATCGAAGTGATCGATTTTTCCTGATATTCATTTACCGATCAAGGCGATCGATCCTTACTATTTTTCCACGACATAAGAATTATTTCGGTGTTTGTATTCTTTCAATTCATCCAGTTAAGAAGGGTGAGTTTACGTTAAAAAGACAATTCATTTGTGGTACAAGTGCATAGTGTATTTCGAAGAGAGAAATATTTCAGTGTCAAATAAAACTTTAAAAAACCAGCGATCTATGATTTAATTCCAGTCCACTGATATCGAAGTTAAGTATAATTTCCCCGTGTACGGATAAAATAATTACAACCTCTTCTACGTACATGACTACATGTTGCGACAGCAGTGGCTAGCTTTCTTGATGATAATAGTATAGATGTATTGCCGTGTCCTGCGAAATCACCAGACTTACATGCAATAGAGCAGAGTTTTGAGGGGTAGCAGGAATTTTCAGATCCGCCAACAATTATTTGAGGCTTTGCAGGAAGCTACATAAATAGATAAATTGATTTTATCTATGCAAAGGTGATTTAAAACTGTTATAAATAAGTGAGGTGGACATACCACATTACCACTTTATTTTATTTTGGAAAAAATTAAATTTAAATTTGAGATAATTGTTTGGCCATTAGGTTATTTTTAAATTTTTCTTCCAAATATTAAAAAAAATAGGTTGTGGTGTGAATTAACTTTGCCAAATTTAACTTTATTTAATTTATTAAATGAAAAACCTCAATTAAGTTAAAAATCCTTAGATTATTTCCCTGTGTGTAATAGGGAATATGCATGTGTTTCAAATAAGGGTAAAATAATTTTTTTAAAAAATTTTATTGCTCAAGAATTATGCCACCATCTATATATTTGATTATAGATAATTTTTTTTTGAGCAAGAAATTAATTTTTAAAAAGAGCGAAAATACTGTGGGAAATTCAAACATTTGAAAATCGATGTCATTGGGCAGAGCGAATGTGACGTAAAAGAATGTATTGTTACGAACTGGCCCTATTATCCGTTGGCGTCAGCGAGTCGATCACAATTAGGGGACTACTTTATTATGCCGACGCGGCGATTGGAACAAAAGAAATGACCAGCAAATTCTAGAATCCTGTGTTTAATGATTCCGAAATGGTAAAACGGTTATTCTGGCACTCTCTAGAAAAAAGTCCATTAGTTTCGAATGATGGCGATTCTTCTAGAACGATGATTTGGAAATATAAAAAAAGACAGCGGTCGCGAAGAAGTCAGTTTTGAAATTTAATTAGTTCGAAGTCAAGTATTTAAAGTAATTGTAAAGTAAATATCTAAGTGATTTTTGTAAAGTAAAGTTTATTGTGTAAAAATATTGGAATAAAGTTTGTTTAGTTATTGTACGCAGCGTTTATAATTACCAAACCAAAAAAGAAAATAACGTAACAGTATTAACAAATGTCAATAACATCGAGTATCGAGTGAGTCTGAGTAGTTAGGTTAAGTATTTGGTATTTGCTTAGAATTGTTCGTGATTCAGTCAGTTTTATTACGATTTTATTATGTAGAAGTAAAATTACATTTGTTTTGTATGGAAAAACTTTGGAAAAAGACTTAAAGCGGTTTTGTGAAGACGCAATCAGATAATTTGCCAAAAATGGATGTGTTTGTTCATGATGACCACATTTTTAACATTAAATCTCGGTTTCTGTTAAAATCAAAGGAGTGAAAACTAAGTTATTACGTATTAGTTATTTATAATGTTTATTTTATCTTGCATACCTTTTCAGCAAATCACAACACTTCTTCAATTTTAACCTAACCTTTTTACTTGTTTGTTTATTTGTTGTCATATACTATTACGTCCCACCAAGCGCGCCAAAATGTGGGCGTTTAAATTTCCCGTGTTGGTTGGCTATTTTTAACTTTTTTTTTAAATACTTTAAATTTGTTTTTTGGCGTTGAAATTTGTTTTTACTATTAAAAAACGATGTAAACTATCGAATAAAACTTTTAAAAAAATAAATGCATATTCTCTATTGTGTTACATAAACAAATAGCAAAAAATAATGAATTATAAAAAATTTTAAAAGTGCAAAACTCCACTAGAAATAACCTGAAACTTCGGAATCTGATTTTTTTTGGATAATTATTATTTTATTGCTTTTTTACTATGATTTGCATTTTTTAGTTTTTATTTGCTTTTTATTTTTATTTATTTTCCTTCTTATTTTGTTTTAGAATCTTTACCAAGATGGGTTTCTGCGTGGTGAATCTCGGAGAGGGAGGGGCAAAGGAAGAGGTGGAGCGGTAGGTTTTCGTTTGATTTTTTTTTTTTTAATTTTACCTCCAAAGTCTGTTACCCAAATACGAGTAAAAAAAATTCTAACTTGAAACTAAAAAAAGTTGTGGGTATTTCTATAAATTAATCTGAAGTTGAGAAATATTTTTATAAAAATAAATGAAACGTAAAGTTTTATATTAAATAATTTAAAAACCAAATTTTTGCGAATTAATAGATATTTTATTAACAACCATACTTTTTAACTATTTATATAATATTGAAAATATAGAAAAATAGAAAAATCTTTAGAGGAAAGTGTGGTATGCTCTACAGTGTTCCTGGATGTAGCACAAGCATTTGACAAGGTATGGCATGAAGGGTCGAACTATAAACTAAGATCATACTTACCGAAACAGTACTCTGAAATTTTGCAATCATACAAATCTGAGAGATATTTTAGAATAAAACAAGAAGAAGCGTATTCAAAACTGAAACCAATTAAAGCTGGCGTGCCACAGGGAAGTGTATTGGGTCCGGTCCTGTACCTCTTATACACGTGCGACAACTAGAAAATAATACTATTGCTACTTTTGCTGACGATACAGCTATATTAGCAGTAGGTAAAAATAGTGAAAAAGCAACTGAAAAACTACAGACAGCTGTCAACAGAATAAATACCTGGACTAAAAAATGAAGCGCAATCTACACATGTGAACTTCACCAATAAAGTATGCCAACATATACCAGTAAATATTAATAATACCATAGTACCATTTTTAAACACAGCAAAATACCTAGGTATAACGCTCGATGCAAAGCTTCGCTGGAAAGCGCATGTTAAAAAAAGAGAAGAACTTGGTATAAGATATAGGAAAATGTATTGGCTAATAGGGAGAAACTCCACTTTGTCATTAAATAATAAGCTTTTGCTATACAAGCAAATATTACAGCCAGTATGGACTTATGGTATACAACTTTGGGGGTGTACCAAACAGACAAATCTTAATATAATACAACGATTCCAAAATAAAGTATTAAGGAACATTGCTGATGCCCCTTGGTATATTCGTAATAGTGATGTTCACAGAGACCTAATGATGGAAACTATTGAACAAACTATTATCAATCTAGCCAAAAGACACGAAGAAAGGCTTAATCAATATGCGAACGTCGAAGCAATCCAGCTGCTAGACAACACAGGAATAGAAAGAAGACTCAAAAGGACCAAACCATTTGAGTTAGTGAAGTGAAAGTGTTAAAAGCAGAGCATAGTGCATTTTTACATGTTTAGTGTAACCCCATCTGCCAGAACCTAAGGAACACTACTGAGTATACCTTAGTTTAAGACTTAAAAGTATTAATTTAGGTTAGAATAGAATTGCTCATTGGTCTATTTTGATCAGATTGTAATATAATAAAATGTTCAATAAAGTGGATATTTCACAAAAAAAAATATAATATTGCTAGAACATTACAGTCCCCGACCATTCTAAACTTGGTATTTTAAAATTATCGTTTAGTTAGAATGTTGACATTCAAAGCTTCGAAGCGTCGAAAGCTGGTTGCGAGATACGTTATTTTCGAAGTTGATCCCTTGGAAAAGGTGGTAGTTATTGATTTTCCGCGTGCGCATGATCAGCACTCACAGAAATTCGCAATTATACAGCATAGGGGTTTCTTTTACAGAGAAAATTACAAGAGAATCGCATTTCGAGCGTGCCAAATCCGCCCTTATGAAATATGTTATTTCGGGCATTCACGGGTGAATTTCGGTTATTAAATAGTTCTCTGCCGTCATATTCGTAATTCAACACACGTAAAATGCGTACAGCTATGACAAAATTATACCTCGTTGGAGCGTTTGATAAGTTTTTTAATAACATTTTCAACTGGAGGCACGATTTTAAGATCGAACTGGAAAATTAATCATCACGAAATAATTTAGCTGCCCGCCGCGGGCGCAAAATTAATCCTAATTGAAATTTAAATTATTAATTTATTTCGGCTAAATATGATCAAATCGTTCGTTAAAATAAGTGCATATATTACTCGGTTATTTAGCGTGTCAAATATTCATTGTTAAGTGTGTTGATTATTACTCATTCAGTTGCAGAAAAATCTTGAGTGACAAAAACAAATTTTGCAACATTGAAAACGATTTTTGGTGCCTGACAAGCTCTGAAAGCTCTTATTAGTTCTGAAAGGCAGGCGGCTTCTTATCATACACTGCGGTCCATATGTACGGAATAAATTCATTTTTAGCGTTATTATGTATTTTATCAAAAAATCCTAAAACAGGTCAATTTTTATTGTAAATTTGACAATTTACAGTATAAAAATATTACCCCCTTGTTGCACCCCCTCTGAATTATGAGCACCCACTCAAAAAATTTAAATAAGAAAGGGGGTCGTGTGGCATCTTGTTCGAAAGGGATTTTTATTATCTGTTTAGCAATACTAAGTTTTTCATATTTGGTGCAACCATAACTGAGAAAATATGTTATTAAAATTTAAAAATATACACTGTAAATTATGTATCCGTTAAAAAAACCTGAAACAGGTCGATTTCTATTCTCAATTTGACAATTTACAGTATGAAAATATTACTCCCTTCTTGCACCCCCTCTGAATTATGAGCATCACCTCAAACATTTTAAATGAGAAGGGGGGTTGTGTGGCACCTTGTTCGAGAGAGATCGCCTTGCTTATTGTCAAGGACAGAATGGTGATCATTTTGAACATTTCATTCCATTTTAAAATAAATTGAAAAACACTTCCTAAAAAATATTTCCTTTATTCTACGTAAAGTATAAAAATTTCACATTTTCAAAACAAATTTTATCAGCTATAATTGCACCAAATTTTAAAAACTTAGTATTGCTGAACAGAGAATTGAAATCCCTTTTGAAAAAGGTGCAACACGACCTCCTTTCTCAATCAAATTTTCTGAGGGGGTGCTCATAATTCAGAAGGGGGTGATATTTTTATACTATAAACTTTCAAATTGAAAATATAAATCGATATGTTTCAGGTTTTTTAAACAAATACATAACTTAGAGTATAAACATTTAACATTTTTAAAATTATTTATTTCAGTTATGATTGCACCAAATTTGACATACATACATAAAGTCACGCCTTTTTCCCATAGGGGTAGACAGAGACCACTTTCTTCCACTTGCTACAACTCTTACACACATCTTTTGCTTCCTCTACTTTCATCAGTGCTCTCATACATGCTCTTCGGTTGTTGGTACTCTTGACCTGGCCTTTCTTCAAAACAATGTTGATCTGATCGAAATATGTTCTCCGAGGTCGACCTCTACCGATTTGTCCATTCACACTCGCCCTATAAATTTGTTTCGTCAATCTTCCTTCATTCATCCTTTCTACGTGTCCAAACCATCTAAGCATTCCTTTATCTATCTTTGTAACCACATCTTCTTTTACACCACAGCGTTTTCTTATCTCACTATTCTTAACTTTATCCAACCGAGTCACTCCGGCTATACTTCTCAGACTACTCATATCCGCAGCACTAATCCTATTTTCATGCTTCTTCTGCCAAACCCAACATTCTCTACCATACATAAGTGTAGGAACCAACACACCTCTATGCACCGCCAGACGTGCCTTTTTTTGACACTTTCTGGCTATTCATAAAGCTATGCAGTGCCCCATTCATTTGTTTTCCTGCCAACAACCTTCGCTTAATGTCACTGTCATACTTTCCATCTCTCGTAAACTTTGAAGCAGCCACATATCAAAAATGTTTTTTTCATATTTGATATAGGTCATAATTTGTTACTCTTTTATTATTAGTTTATTACCATATTCCCGAATTTTTTACTCTTCATTTTAATGAAAAAAATCATATATTCCGTTATTTTGATCTTAACCTAGCAGAACTAAAACTCCAAGTATCCGTGTATATATATTTCATTCGGTCCATGGTTTATTAATAATTTATTACCACATTGCCGAATTTATTACTCTTCATTAAAACGAAAATACCAACGGCTCTGCTAGCTTCATATAACATAGCAGAGCCATACCTTGAGAAATCTTTTTTTTCATATTTAATATAGGTCACTCTTTTATTACTAGTTTATGACCATATTCCCGAATTTTTTTATTTCCATTTTAAGAAAAAAATTATCGATTCCGTTGTGTCGATCTCAACCTAGCAGAATCAAAACTCCATTTATCGGACATCAACTAACTCATAAAGAGGACGCAAAATACCTAGGATTGTACTTAGATCGTAAGCTGTTGTGAAAAGAAAACAACTAGGCATTAGACCAAAACAACTATACTGTCATTAGACAACAAAGTCCTTATACAGGGTGATTCATTAAGAATGTCCAATCTCTGAATTGTAGATTCTAGACCTCAAAATATGATGATTGTGCCCAACATGCCTTATACAAATATTGCTAGTTTCCGAGATACCGGGTGAGTTTAAATATGGGTTTTGATTTTCGCATTAATTATTTATGTTTTCACAATTTCTATTTTAAAATTGGCAATTTTACGTTTTTTGGCATGAGGATTGCCAATTTAGATTCTAATTTAGCATTGTTAATGAAGGGCACTAGTTACACTTGGTTGTGTTTAGTAAATCAAAGAAATTTTTTTTCAGCTGAACTATGAGTAAAGTAATAACAAAATATTAAAATGCGTTAAATTCTACAAAAAAAGTTACTCCTGTTTGATTTATGTAACTTGATCGGTTTTCGAGTTATTTGCTTCAATGAATTTTAATTTCATAAAATATTTTATTCTCTACTTAATGTTGTAACAATAACAAATTAAAAAACTTTAAAATACCCACCTTTTAATACAATAGGTACACTTTATGATCTGCTTTCGCAAAGATCTATTAATAGCAAATAACCCTTGTATGTTATTTTTAATCAAATTCGTGGCTTCTTCCATTTTCCGTCGCAATTTTAATAAAGAAATAATTACAAAGATAGACAAAGGAATGCTTAGATGGTTTGGACACGTAGAAAGAATGAATGAAGGAATATTGACAAAACAAATTTATAAGGCGAGTGTGAATGGACAAGTCGGTAGAGGTCGACCTCGGAGAACGTATCTCGATCAGATCAACATTGTTTTGAAGAAAGCCCAGGTCAAGAGTAGCAACAACCGACGAGCATGTATGAGAGCACTGATGAAAGTAGAGGAAGCAAAAGATGTGTGTAAGGACCGTAGCAAGTGGAAGGAAGTGGTCTCTGCCTACCCCTATGGGAAAAAGGCGTGACTATATGTATGAATTACTAGAGGATATACCTCTCGCCTTAACACAAAACATGTGTTTTTTGCACGACGGGGCACCATCACTCCACAAGTTCGTCAATACGAACATTTTCCGCATCGATGGATTGGTCGTGGAAGTGAGTTTGCTTGGCCACCGATAGGTGCTGATTTCAATCCTTTGGATTTTTCAATTTTGATCGAAAATAAATGCATTAGTTTGCAAATAAAAAAATAATTCTCTTTCAGAATTGCGACGAAAAATAGAAGAAGCCGCGAATGTGATTAAAAAAAGCAGACAAGGGTTATTTAATATAAATATATCTTTGCGAAAGTGGATCACAAAGTGTATTGAAGTAATTGGTGGGCATTTTAAAGTTTTTTATTTTTGTTTTTTAATTTGTTATTGTTACACATTTACCTAGAGAATAAAATATTTTTTAAATTAAAATGCATTGAACTTTTTAGAAGCAAGTAACTCTATAGCCGATCAAGTTACATAATTTAAACAAGAGTATTTTTATTTGTAAAATTTATTGCATTTTAATTTTTTTATTATTTTACTCACAGTTCAGCCGAAAGGAAAATTTGCTTTGATTTACTAAACATTACCAAGTGTAACTAGCGCCCTTTATTAGCAATGCTAAATTAGAGTCCAAATTGGCAATCCTCATGCCAAAAACCATAAAAATGCCAATTTTCAAATAGAAATTGTAAAATCATGAAAAATTATTGCATAAATCAAAATCCATATTTAAACTTTAAACACCCGGTAACTCGGAGCAATATTTGTGTAAGGCATGTTGGACAGAATCATATTTTGAGGTCTAGAATCTTCAATTCATAGATTGGACATTCTTAATGAATCATACTGTATATAAAACAATCATTAAACCCACATAAAGCTACGGCACCCAGCTATAAGGGACCGCGTTCCTATTACATATTTAAATATAAGAACGATTTCAATCCAGAGTCTTTAGAATCATAACAGATGCTCCTTGGTACATTACAAACCAAACTTTATCAAGAGATCTCCAAATACTCTCTGAAATCACCAACTTTGTAAAAAAATATGCCAGCAGGATCGAGCAACACCCAAATGATCTTGACAAGAACTTAATGAAAACTACACACGCTAGAAGAAGACTGAAGAAAACATTTCCACTCGACTTGTTAAACAGCTTCTAGCAACAGAATTTTTCGTCCTGGCAGCCACAACTTGTCTAAGTTAGTATAAGTATTGTCTATTAAAGCATGTTCCAGCTCATCAATGCTCAACCAGCAAGTTGATTAAAATAATATTAAGAGATCTTATGTGCCGCGTCCTTTTTCGTTCTCTAAAAAGTACTCTGCCAGCGGTCTCTCTACTGGCAAGCTCAACCAGCAAGTTGATTAAAATAATATTAAGAGATCTTATGTGCCGCGTCCTTTTTCGTTCTCTAAAAAGTACTCTGCCAGCGGTCTCTCTACTGGCAAATTATGCCCGAGCTCAGCCGTAGAGGGTAGAAGAAAAAAAATTATAAAAGTGAGCCGCGCCACCGACTTAGACGGTTCAAGCCGGAAACCACTAGGTCTTATAGGCACTAGCAGAGCCACACGATAAACAACTAAGATTATGGTGAACCAAATAAATAAAATTATAGCAAAAATATATTGGATACTTTACTCACACAATAAATCAAAGTACACAGCTCAATAGCAAAATTATAACAAATATAGTCAAAATTAACAGCTATGGTAAATTTTCTTGCTAAAACAAACCAAAAATTTAAAATTTACAACTTTATAAAATAACCAAAACAGAAGTAAGAGTAACAGACTTTACCAAGTTACCAAAAAAAAAGTAAAACGTATATAAATCAACTCATTAATAACACTGAATCAAACGTTTACATAAGGCTGCTAATTTACTCGTTTTTACCATTTATATAAAGATTTTCACTGCCAAAACAATCGAGTTTATTTAAAAATATTTTTACAATGGTTGTCCTTTAAAATATCAAGATTGTAGAATATTTACAAATAAGTAGGAAGAAAATATATTTTTACTTGGACATAAAGAATTATTGAGAAGGTTATTTTAATCCAAGTTTAGTTTTGGCATATTATCTAATGCAATAAATAGTTTCCAACAATGTACTATATTAATAAACTAAAACAAAACTTAATCGTGGTGTCAAAATAAGTTCCCAACAATGTTCTATATTAATAAACTAAAACAAAACTTAATCGAGGTGTCAAAATAAGTCACGGCGTTATATATTTAAAAATAAATCACTTATAACCTTTGGGTATACGAATTCACAAAGTACTATATTGATAAACTAAAACAAAATTTAATCGTGGTGTCAAAATAAGTCACGGCGTTATATATTTAAAAATAAATCACTTATAACCTTTGGGTATACGACTTCACTACTCCTGTGGCCTACTCCTGTGGCCGGTTTGATTATGGAACGGCACCTGCTAATTAACAATGGCTTCCCTCAAATAAATCCCGCATGCGGCTATTTTAACTCGACACCAAAATCCAAAATATCAACAACGAAGGTAAGATAGAATGGTCAAGTTAAAAATTAAGTGGTTTTTCTTCAAAATCCAATTAAGATGGCCCAAATACAGCCAGATATAAAAGAAATCCCATAGAGGTTCTGCACACGTGCTAATATCACACCGTCCCAAATACTCTCACCAACACCCGACTTTGAAGACTCTCACCCAACGACTGACTCCCAGGCCGGAAATCAAGAAATGACACGGAATAAACGTCAACCCACAATCTTCGCAAGTCCGTGCTCCACACCAGTAATCGCCTCGTCCGTGTTGTCCATTAACAATTGAATCCTATCACTACTAGGTATGCAACACTATTTACAACGAATGATATATTTAAGTTACAACAAAATACGGTATGCAACCCTACTTACGAGTACCTAAGGAATACAAAATAATCAGAGACCCAATTAATAATGGAACTGTAGAAGGAAAAAATAGGCACGTGACATACTCCCTAACATGATCCATAGGGTTTAAGTATGGACTTACTGCTGGTCCCTCTAAAACTTGAATACCAAAATCATAAAGATACTCGGGTGTTATTCTAGAAATGTGCAGACGAGCGTTATCATGCATAAGAACATAATTCACACCAATTAGAAGGACACATTTTATTCAAAAACCTATCTAATATACCTATCAGCTGTCGGGGATCCTCTACAAAATATTGTCAACTCTGTGTGACATTTAACAGATGCCTCTCCATACCCATAATGGAGCCACCGCCAATATTTTTAGCTGGTTTTATGCACTGTGCAAATCGCTTACCTTCGCGCAGGGCTGGATTTAGGAGGGGGTAACCGGGGCTACTGCCCAGGGTACTCCACAAAAGAGGGGCCCCCACAATAGAGACTTCGGAAAAAAAATTTAATTTCTACTAGTTAACACTAGTAAACAACTTTTCCTTTGAAATTTTTTATTTTTCTCTGTTTTACCTTTACCTTTGTACAAACATGATTATATTGTTAAATATTAACAGAAGTCATTGATCTATATTTGTTCACTCCAATCAGGCAATCAGTAAAATATCAAAATCTCAAATGGCCCTGATGAGCACTTGCAATTTACTACCTATCTTGAGGAAGCAAAAAGACATCGTGAGGAATGAAGCAGCGCACCTTCTACAGAAGATAAGTGGCCTCGAAACCGCTTTATTTGCAATCTTTTGGAACGACATCTTGAAGCGATTCAATGCTACAAACAAGATGCTGCAAGACCCGAAAATGGTTCTTTAATCGGCAATGAGTGCATTAGAATCATTGAAATCATTCGTGGAATCCAAAAGAAACGATTTTGATAAATACGAGGAAGCAGCCAAAAAAGTATCTACCAGAACGAGAACGAGAAATGTGAGGTTGAATCCGCTCGATTATAGGAAAGCACAAGACGCAAATCTGTCACCGAAGGAGAAATACAAAGTATCCACCTTTATCCCAGTGGTCGACCAGCTATGTGTTTCTCTTACCTTACTAGCTCAAAGGCAAGATAAACAAACACAAAAATCAAAGTTCATTTAAAAAAACTTTATACGAGCATTAAATCCCATGCCGACAATGCTATTTTCGTTTGTTGTTCACCTAATCAGCAATTCAAAGATTAGTCACCAGAGGCCGCACTCTTCATGTTTTAAAACTGTTTCAAATTGCAAATTTAGCAATCAATAATCGTTCTCCAAGAAGCGTGTAACGGTGAGTAATATTCTCAAAAAAAATTACTGTCACGATATATTTTTTTTCACAATTATCGTAATAAAAATGTATGATTAATCATACCTTCCTTCGTTGGTAGATAATCCATATCTATTGAGAAATATGGTGAAACTCTAGCAGTGGCACTAGATATCTCCAAAGCGTGTTTGGCACAAGGGATTCATCTCCAAGTTCCCATCTTATCAGGGCCGGATTTAGAGGTCTAGAGGCCCTGGGGCAACAAAGGAGTGGAGGCCCCCTGGCCCCAAATTATTTTCCGAATAAAATGAACAATTTTTTCAGTTGAGTTTTTCAATAAATATTTTATTGTGAAACGCAGGTAGATTCTTCTAGTATTCAACAAACATACATAAATATAATTGGAAACAAGAATTATTTGAAATTAAATTTTAGTGTTAACAAACGGAACCTTTCGAGCTTTTTTCGCCGAAAAATCATTAATTATTTCGCTAAAATCCAGTTCCCGAAGTAAATCGCTTTCAATGCTCAGGAGAGAAAGGTTTGATAAACGGTTCTGTCCCATCGTGGTTCGAAGCCTATTTTTGATCATTTTCATTTTTGAAAATGAGCGCTCTCCAGTGCAATTTGATACCATCAAGACCAAATACATTCTTATTTATTTTTTATTATTTTTTTTTACTAGTGTTTACTAGTCGGAATTAAAAAAAAAATTCCGACGTCTCTATTGTGGGGGCCCCTCTTTTGTGGAGGCCCCGGGGCTGCCGCCCCGGTTGCCCTCCCTTAAATCCGGTCCTGCATCTTATGGTTTGCCTTCCCAGTCGGTTCTTTGTCTCAGATAGATCATCATCGATGGAGTCATTTTTAATACTTTACCAATAAATGCTGGTGTCCCGCAGGAACATTATTACTGCTTCACATTAACGGTTTGCTCGAAAAAACATCTTGCCCAATACACAGCTTTGCAGCTTTCTTTTCCAGAGCTCCGATAAAAGCCCGTGAAACAAGAAACGAACGGGTTAGGAATATGAACAAAATAAATAAGGACTTGGCTAGGATTCTAGAATAACCTAGTAAAATTTAATACAAATAAAACCCAAGCATGTCTATTCTCTAGAAAAGCCTATCTAACAATGCAAATTTTATTATGTCAGGTGTAACCATACCGATATTGCTATGTTCTTCTCTCTAGTGAGGATTAAAGTAGACCGGTAGCTTCATTTTTGACGATTAGTATGTCCGTGAAGTGTAAAAGTGCAC
Organism: Agelastica alni; assembly: GCA_950111635.1. Classification (NCBI taxonomy): domain Eukaryota; kingdom Metazoa; phylum Arthropoda; class Insecta; order Coleoptera; family Chrysomelidae; genus Agelastica; species Agelastica alni. The sequence goes on along the minus strand of OX467719.1, from coordinate 25,415,111 downwards.
TTATCAGAAAACAAAACATGTACATGTAGTCTTTATTGTGCTGTAGCGAATTTTGCCACTCAGATGATGAATAGGCACAATAATTGAAATATTAAATTTATTTCATTCCACAATGAGTAATGGTCAGAAAGACAGTAATATTGGTAACATTATCTGTCACTACAATATTTTGACGTAACCCGAAATAAATATTTATTTATTTTTCATCAAAAAGTTGAAAAGTTACTTGTCTCTACTATTATAAAACTGTTAAATAAGTGTGTCTGCACATTAAAGATATTTATAAAGAAAAAGGTTGCAATATGGTGTTTAAGTGTCGAACGGTCTACTGCGCTTTCGTAAACTTGGAAAAGGCCTATGACAGAGTGATGAGGAATGAATTGTGGTCGACATTGTCTATGTATAAAGTGAGCGGTAGTTTAATACGAGCACTGAAATTAAGATTCCACTGCTTATGTAAACGGAGCTTACACGGACTGGTTTAACATCGAAAAAGGTGTTAGATAGGGATGCGTAGCTTTGCCATGGCTGTTTTAACTTATACATAGACGGTTGTTTAGCACCCTGCACCTAGAAACCTTATCACACCAAGGGAACAAATTTCATTCAAAATTTAATTAAAAAGAATAACTGCATAAATGCTGTGATCCGATGATCCGAAGTAGAGGAGGCAACACACGCTACTATAGTGTCGCACTTACACCATAATTTATTTTTTTCAAAATTACAATTTTGTTATAAAGTTTTAAGAATAATTTTAATTCCAGTCTTATAGAGAAATATTGAATTATTTAAAGTATGTATGTCCATAAAAAATTATTAAAATTAATTCATTATACCATTTTGTATGATTTAATACGAGGACAGTTTGATAAGTCAGTGAATTTTTGAATTTCCCGCGCAGTTACTCCAAAAGTAACAGTGCTGCCGTCAACTATAATCTATCAATGGGCAACTTTCTAATTTTGAGCAAGCTACGTCGTGCAGTTGGTGTTTGATAGCCGTTCAAAGCAGACAACCTCGTGAATTTTTACGAAAATGAAAAAAGTGAATTTCGTGTGCTGATTAAGCAATACTTTTTACGTAAAAAATCCATCACTGAAACTAAGGAAAGACTTGATAAATACTACGGGGACTCGGCACCATCAATTTCAATGGTTAAGAAGTGGTTTACAGTGTTCCGTTGTGGTCGTACCAGCACTAGTGACGCCGAACGTCCAGGTCGCACAAAAAAAGTGATCACGCCGGAAATCGTCGATAAAATCCATGAAATGATATTGGATGATCGGAGAATGAAAGTGCGTGAGTTGGCTCATTCTGTAGGCATCTCAACTGAACGGGTACATCATATTTTACACGAATATTTGGACATGAAAAAACTCTCTGCGAGATGGGTGCCGCGATTGCTCACACTCGACCATAAGCGCAATCGTGTGACCACTTCAAAAGAGTGTTTAGCGATGTTCAGCCGTAATCCGGACGAATTTTTGCGCCGTTTTGTTACTGTGGATGAAACATGGATCCATCACAACACGCCAGAGACCAAGGAACAATTGAAACAGTGGGTTGCTCGGGGTGAACGTGGACCAAAGAAGGCGAAACAGAGTCTGTCAGCCAACAAGGTCATGGCCACAGTTTTTTGGGATGTACGCGGTGTCATTCACATCGATTACCTCAAGAAAGGTAAAACGATCACCGGCGAATATTATTCAAAGCTTTTGAACAGATTCGACGTTGATTTGAAGCAAAAACGGCCGCATTAGGCTAAGATGAAGAAAGTGCTGTTCCATCAAGACAATGCACGTGTGCACACTTGTCTAGTCACGATGGCCAAAATCCAAGAATTGGGATACGAACTGCTACCCCATCCAGCATATTCTCCAGATTTAGCCCCCTGCGACTATTTTCTGTTTCCAAACCTAAAGAAATGGCTGGGCGGTAAGAGATTTGAGTCGAATGAAGAAGTCATTACCGAAACAAACGCGTATTTTGAGAGCTTTGAAAAAACCTATTATTGGGAGGGAATAAAAAAATTAGAAAAACGCTGGACTAAATGTATCGAGCTAAAAGGTGATTATGTAGAAAAATAAAATGTTTATTTGCGGAAAAAAATTTGTTTTATTCAAAAAGTCACTGACTTATCAAACCGCCCTCGTTTGTTGGTTGTTGCGTTAATTTTCTCCAAGAATTTATGAAATACAAAATCATTATTCCCGTTGAAGATTGAAAGTCGGCAACCATGCTTACAAAATTACCTCGTTGCATTTTTAAACGATTAAAAATTTGTTTTTAATTTTAGTTTATTCAACGATATTGTTGAATCATGAATGTGCGTTTTTATCACTTCAATAATAAATGAAAAACGTCGATATTATAATGTTAAATCATTACAGGGTTACGATAAAAATACTCATTAAAAATCGTAGACCTTCGCCTAACGTCGCGTCGGCACTAACATATATAGTTGAACGGCTCTAGGACGTACGTGTTTCATGAGCATATTTAAAATTGTTAAATGAAAAAGGAAAGTAGGTGCAGTTATAATGATTTATCATTGCGGTGTTGTAGCGAGCTGGGGGTAGACAATAAACGAAACGAGGTTTTAGTTTATCTCCTCACGCATTACGTGTAGTTTTAGCTATTTTTAGTTTTACTAATAAAATGTGTTTATTTGGAAATAAATTTTAAGTAAAAATATTAAATCCTGTTGTGTTATTGTAATTTCGGATCGTCTAGTTACCGTTTATACTTGTGTTCGAATTATTCGTAAGTCGATAATGTCAGTGGTACGTACAAAAATAAATACATAACTTTATAAGACATGTTTAGCAAGGATACTTTTAATCTCAAAAGCATAACTTTTACCTTACAACAACGGTATTTTTTTTAGTTTTCGAACAATGGGGTACTTATATTGTAAAAATTCCTTAGTAAATCAGATAAGCGATGCACGTGGTATTATTTAATCTAAAAATAAAATTTGATCTGGATACAGATAGATACTCTGCCACCAAAAAAATATGTATCAAAACAAATTGGACGTGAAACTTAATTAACAATTAGTACTGCATAAAACGGCATTAATGGTTTTCACATTACAATTAAACTACTTTATAATATACCAACAGAAACACTTAGAGGTCGTAGACGACATGAATAGCTTATATTTCATATGATAGGTAATATTTCTGAAAACAAGAATGACCTACTTATTGTAAATAGTATACAAAATTGGTATAAGTATCATATTATCAATTAAAATGTAAATATTTTTGAGGGTGATATCGGTTGATGGTACCGATAAAGTAAAAGAAATATTTGTTAGATTTTTTTGCGTTTATATTTTCACTGACGGATTTAACGAATATAAGAGAAGTACTTTTTTGTGACAATTGTTGAAGTATGAATTAGGGCAGTGATAATTTTATTTTTAAATTTAACAGCTCGAGTCAAAATTATATTTAAAGTTAACAGTAGATCAGACATATCTACGTGTGACCAAAAAAATTTTTTTTAATGACATGGATAAATAGCGGTAAATACTTACATAATTTCGTATTAAATAAAAAATATAAAAACTAATACCACTGTTCACATTTTTAATGCAAGAATTGTTGCGGTTGTTTTAAATGTTTATCTAATTACATGTATGCATTTTATTATTTTGTTTGGTAAATGTTTAAAATATAGCATGTCATTTAAAATCGGGGCGTGGGTCAGTATATGACCGCGGGTCGTAGCGCCAGAGTATATAGGAACGAATTACTATTGAAAGGGATCACTATCACTTCCGGCTTAATTGATCGGAGTAAACGTCAACAAAACACGACGGTTGACAAATAACCCTGCTGGACAATAAACTAAGAAGTTTGCGCTATTATTTTTAAGCGGGAATATGTTGTTATCATATAAAAGTAAAGATGCGGTTGGGTGGTACCAATTCGGTTTAAATCGGCACTCGATATCCGCTTCTTTGGAAATAAAGTGGGGACCTTTGATAACTCATCTCTTTGCTCGAAATATTTGGCTCATTATAAGATTTAGCCATTAATTTATAATGGTGACGTCTGTTTTAAATATAAAAATCTACATATTCTTTTTTATGTTGTGTCACTTTTGAATTGGTTATTTGAGGATTTAAAATATGTTATGCTACACAATATTTTCATTACAGTGCTTACAACGTATACTGTTAATAATTTTTTTTTAATTTGACCTAATTTTTTTAATGTCTGCACTGGTCAATATTTTTCTTAATGTAATTTTCAATAATGAAATTCTTCTTTACATAAAATGATCAACTCGGAAAAAGAAGCACGCTTTACTTTATCGTAAAGTTATGTATTTAATTTTGACAGCTAAATTATTTACTATTTACTTAAAATATAAATTCTTTTCAGAGTTACCGAGGTAGAAAGCCCACTGGTTCAGGAGCTCCTTTGGGAGGAGGTAGTACTATTGTTTCGCCTGAAACCAACGGTGGTTCAGTGGTTGCATCTTCAGTACAACCATCTTCGAGGCCAAGTCCGCAACCGACTCAAATCCAACAGTCGATGCCCGTCCAGCAACAACCCATGGTATAATATTTCAATTTAATTATTTTATATATACAGAGTGGATCAAAAGTCTGTAAACGGTCAATTATTTCCAAATTGTACAAAATTTGGGATAAGCCTATTTCGAGATACAGAGATTCCAGATTTAATATTTGCAATGTGGTCAGATTTGCTGTTTCTCTAATATTATTAGTCACTTTGGTTTTTAAAATACATCACCCTGTATATTCAGTCATTATTGGAATCTCCTCTTCAATACGAGTTCAGCCATATGTAACACTTATGATTCTATGTAGTTTAGAAGGTCTTAAATAAATAAAACAGAAGTGTCGCAACGCCTAATTGTCTCAATAATTTTTTTAATACAAACTACGTTTAAACTACGTTTAAACGAAACAATTTAAAGATAATATTTTTAACATAATGATTATTTAATCAAGTGTTTAAAATGTGCTCAGTTAATTGTCCGTTTCCAGACTTTTGGTCCACTCTGTATTATGAACTCTGATCGTGAGTATGTAGATATTTTATAAAATTTAAAGTTTTGGATTGGGTTAACAATGTACTGTGCAACAGAAGTAGCTTGGCGGTCGACTAGCCTCTAAAATAACAAATATTCGGCTGAATATACTTCACATTCGTAAACTTCTTCCTCAGATTGTACTTGAGACTCACGATTACTGAAAATTTCGTCGTCGCCGATCGGATCGTTATTCGAATGTTTTCGTTGTGCGCTGATTTCGTGTTTCTTCGCCCGCCAAGCTACTTCTGTTGCACTGTACACAATGTACGCTCAATCAGTTTCGGCAGAATCCACACAAATATATCAAAAAACGTAATAGTTTAAAAATATTTCATGTGTGTGCCTCAAACACAATGATATTTGTGTACAGATACAGAGAACTTTTTATCGGCGGATACACGAGGAAAGAGACTACGACGCGTGCAAGATATCAAACAATTTCTCTTCTTAAAATGTGTTTATCCTCACCACAACGGCCCCGAAAATAAAATAAATATTCTACGAATTAAAAAACAACATAAACTACCGAAAAATAAACTAAACATTTGAACTCCAAAAAAAAAACATTACAAGTCCAACTCAATAAAGGTTCATACAAAACGTTCAAAACGATTACTCGTCCGTAAATGATATGTTTTGTACAAAAACATCATTTTCATTTTACTTTTTCATCATGGTTTCACAAAATTCCAAATGGTACAGATTTCGCTATTGTTCGGCATGACAATGTGGTTGGTTAAACCTTTATTGTGTTGGATATTTAATATTTTTTTTTTAGTTTATTTTTCAGAAGTTAATGTTATGTTTTTTAATTCGCATTTTTAGAAGAGAAATTGTTTGATCTCTTGCATAAGTCGTAGTCTCTTTCCTGATGGGTTTCATACTAATTTCTGGCGTCACAGACAATGTCGACGAGATGGGGACAGTTCAAATTGGAGTAGTATTTATTTTATTTTGTGCTGATCGATTTTTCGTGCATCTCAGCATTTTTCATTGAAATATGTACATTCCGCAAATATTTTTCCATATCTATGTACAGGGTGTAACAAAAAGGTAGGTCATTAATTAAACCACATATTCTGGGGTCAAAAATAACTCAATTGCACATAACTTACCTTAATGCAACTATGCACACAAAAAAGTTACAGCCCTTGGAAACTACAAAATGAAAATCGATTTTTTCCAATATTTCATGAACTGTTGTAACATTTTGTAGTAAAAATAGATGCATGAAGAGTCTTTTTCATATAAAACCACGAAATCTGTACAGCCCATAAAAATTTTACGGGGGTTTTGAACCCCTAAACCCCCTAAACTTTTCTATGCATTACAATTAAATTAGTATTGTAACTCTCTCCTCGATCCTATTACCCTCACAAGGGTTTGGTGGCACTATGCTTCTACCATTTTTATAGCAATTTTCCACTCCTCTCTGTTCTGGGCTAGTTCTGTGGCCTCGTGCGAAGAGAGTCCAGTTAAGCTTGTGATTCCGTCTACCCATCGGGTTGGAGATCTTCCTCGTGACCTTCGTCCGTCGACTTTGCCTTGAACCACCAGCTTTTCTAAAGCATCCAGTTTTCTGGGGACGTGCCCGAAATTCCGCACTTTGTTTCGGTTTATTATCTTGGACAGTCTGTCCTCGATTTTCAGTTCTTCTAGGATCGATACACCCTTTTTCAATATCCTTCAAAAATTTTAAGTAACAAAAAGTAAGTTATAACTACTGAGTATTCATGTTATTCGCAGGTATAAAAATTATGTACCAATGTTTAGTATTTACTAGAATAAATGTTCAAAATGACCTCCATTTTATTGAATAGACATTTGGCACCGTTTTAAAAAAGGAAAACCGAATTTTTTTGGAAGATCATTGGCTTCTGACGAAATCGATTTGCACTTTCAATGATTCGACGCCTCAGTTGTTGTTCATCGATTATTTCAACACAATACCATCCTCTTTCATAAAACCGCTGGAGCAAATGTCAATAGGGTTAAGATCTGGACTTCTGGCTGGCTAAGAAATGGGTGCATCAGGGCCCCTTTCAATCCAACGTCCAGGGTTCAGACCGAAAAGGTATTCCCTAACTTGACGTTATCGAAATGTGCTGAAGCTCCATCTTGTAAATACCTCATATTTTGCCTTATTCATAAATTTTTTTCTTCCAATTACTCTGATAAATCATTTTGTAAGAACTGCAAGTAATTTGCACCATTTAAATTATTTGGAAAAAATTACTGGTCCTATTAAATTGTTATTAATAATACCTGCCCAAACATTGACTTTAAAAGTCCTTTGGTGATTAGTCGCTTTTTTTGCGTGAGGATTTTCTTCGTTTCATAAGTGTGCGTTATGGTGATTCGTAATGCCATTTTTATTGAAGTTAGCTTCATCGGAAACAAAATATAATTAATGAAATTGATATTTCGATTGTTTTCCGTTAGGAACCAGTCGCAAAATCCCATTCTCTTAGGATAATCTTCATCTAGTAATTCTTGAACGATTGTTAAGTGATAGAGATGCTGTTCCTTCAAACTTCTCCAAACCATCTTGTGACCAACACCTAATTATTACTCTTGCACTGCTTCCAGGGTTTTCTTCGACTAATTCTAAAATATCATCGTTTGTATCCATTTTTCTCGAAGACCACTATTACCAGCAAGTTGCGGTCGCAAAGTACTCTTTTTCCCGTAAACGAAGATCAATGGAAAGAAAAAATCGTCCATCTGGTGTATTCCGATTGGGATATTTTTCCGCATAACGCCTTGCAGCTGCAGCACTATTCCCTTGAAATTCACCTGTGATTACCAGAATTACAGATAATTATCTGAAACCTTGTTTTAGCCTGACCAAACTTATCCAGAATTAAAAGCACATCTGCCATTTCTGCAAACGTGTAAACCATTGTAACAGAAAGTTTAATTTTTCTTAACACTCTTAAAATGCACAATAATCGAAAGCTTCAATTGACAATATGTAATTTTTAAAGCAACTGTTTGTTATTTATTCGTAGAAACTACAAGTGTTGAACAGTCAACTAAAGAATTTTTGAAGGAAAATAAAAACTGGCTTTTCGAAAAAGTGCTAAGAGGCAAAAAAATTTCAAAAATGATGTATTAACATGTTACAATAAGTAATCAGAGATATGCCGATGATATTCTCATATTGGCGACAGATCAACTCGAGCTGGAAATGATCATGACAAGAGTAGGAAATATAAGCAAAGTGTACGGCTTAAAACTAAACATCAGTAAATCCAAAGTCATGATAGTAGACCGGAAAACGAACAACTCTCCGCATATCCAACAGGTAACCGGTTTCGAAGTATTGGATAAATTTATTTATCTTAGCTCCCTCATCACCAACACAGGAGGTAGCGAAGCCGAAATAAGGCGACGGCTAGCAATAGCAAGAACGGCCACAGCTAAACTGACACGCATATGGAAGGACACGTCAATTAGTAAAGCTACGAAAATCAGGCTGGTCTCTACTTTAATTTTCCCAATTGCATCATACGCGGCTGAAACCTGGTCGATCAGACAAGCGGAGAGAAAGAAAATAGATGCATTTTAAATGTGGGTTTACCGACGAATGCTCCGAATATCATGGACTCAGCACCGCACCAATGTATCGATCCTAGAAGAACTGAAAATCGAGGACAGACTGTTCAAGAGAATAAACCGAAACAAAGTGCGGAATTTCGGGCACGTCCCCAGAAGACTGGATGCTTTAGAAAAGCTGGTGGTTCAAGGCAAAGTCGACGGACGAAGGTCACGAGAAAGATCTCCAACCCGATGGGTAGACGGAATCACAAGCTTGACTGGACTCTCTCTGTACGAGGCCACAGAACTAGCCCAGAACAGAGAGGATTAAAAAAATTGCTATAAAAATGGTAGAAGCATAGTGCCACCAAACCCTTGTGAGGGTAATAGGACCGAGAAGAGAGGTACAATACTAATTTAATTGTAATGCATAGAAAAGTTTAGGGGGTTTTAGGGGTTCAAACCCCCCGTTAAATTTGTATGGGCTGTACATGTTTCGTGGTTTTATATGAAAAAGATGCTCTTACGATAAGAAATCCATGTATCCATTTCCATTACAAAATGTTTAACAGTTCATAAAATATTAAAAAAAATCGATTTTCATTTTGTACTTTTCAAGGACTGTAACTTTTTTTGTGTGCACATTTTCATTAAGGTAAGTTATGTGCAATTGAGTTAGTTTTGACCCCAGAATATGTGGTTTAATTAATGACCTACCTTTTTGTTACACCCTGTATACTAGGAAATATTTTTGTGTTTGACAACATCGCAGATTTGTCTTCTCATGTACAGTCATGAGTAGTAGCGTGAATAAACGCGAGTTGTTTACATAAAAAAATTACACATATCGTAAACGGTATAAGAAAACGATAATAAAAAAAAGGTTTTGTTAGAAAAATTTAATGCTTATTACAGCTATTTGCGTAAATTATTAGTTTTTTTTCTCGCTCGAAAAAGTGGTTGATGAAGTTTTTAGAATTACTGTCAATTTATTTAAAAGTTCTAAATCCTACAAAGCATTTTAATTAATCTGACTAATTGCAAGTTAAAATTATTCTATTAGTGATAAAAAGGAATAATCAAAAGCAAATAAGAACTTAATAAATTAAGTTTTTTCAAAGACAAATAAATGGTACAAAAAATGATTTAAATTGTTACATAAGTTGGTAGGTACTCGTATATACGTACATTTCATTTACTATGCGCTTTGTTTTATATTTTTGATAATGTCTAAATAAGTTTTGGACTTGATATAATTTATAATGAATAAAATTGTTGTGTTGTAAGTCGTAACATTAATATTTTTTTCGAGCCATTAGTTATTATATTATTAAAAAGCTTACCGTACCCATTTATTTTTAAATTTAAATTAATTCTAATTTCCTGCATTTTTATTTCCATTCGATTATCCCCATTTACTATGTTGCCACATCGTTTTCACGCGACCATTTTAACATCCCCTTCATTCAAAATATTCGTCCAAACATGTTATTATTTCTAATTATTCACCCAAAATATGTGGTTTCCAAATCTACGATATGGTGGTTCCAAAATATGTGGTGAACAGTTGCGCCCATTTTTTAGAGTCATTTTAGGTGTATGGTTCTAATAGGTATTATTTTTCGATAAAGATAAAAATTATCTCATATTTGCTGTTGACCATCGTCTTTTAGTATTAAATATGTGTGCAGCCAGCACAGCCTTAATTTTGTTGGATGATAGGTTGTATTGGGCCAGATATGACACACACCATGTAATCTTCAGGCTGCATCCTGATTGGGTGAGTGTCTGGTACAATCAGCATATCATACATTTTTATGATAGACGTCAACGGTATCGCGTAACATCTAGGTTCAAACATCATTATATTTGACCAAATATCACTGTATTTTTACCTGCTGTCGTTACAGAATACTGCATCTAATTATTTATGGTCTTAAATTTTTTTTAATTGCGTGGCAACTACCTATAGTCTTAGTTGAGGTACCTACAGCTACTTATTTCACAATAATTAGTTTTTGTATGTAGCTTTCAAAAGGATTTCCTTTGTTTGTCTTTTTATTTTTGCTAAATAGAATAATAAGTTTACTTTGTACTGATTTATAAAAAACGGACACTTGTTTTTTAACCTTGATCATGAAAATTCCCGTGTTATCATTGTCAGCTGAGTATTGGGGATTGGGGAGATCACCGTCTAATAGCTGGAGGGTCTCCCCTACCGTTGAGGTAGGTCATGTCGGATGGAGAAGGGGTCTTTTCCCCTTGGGGTAACGAAATCGTATTCGGCCTGTCTCAACTCAACCCCAATTGCCGAATAAACTTCTACAAAAGGTTCATTTTATCTCAACGGGATATTCCTTTACTTCTAGAGGTTTCACTTCACACATTTACATTTCATCGTTTATTTGCGACTTGCTGTTTCATGTAAGCAAATCGGAAAAGATATTATTTTTAATTTTCCAAACCTACATTAGAGTATTGTTAATTGTAAAACAAACCATTAAAAGTGTGTGCAACTGTGCATATTCAAATAATTTGTTTATAAAACTCTTATCAAATGCTTTATCTATTGATTTTGAATAACTGTACTATGTGCATTTTTATGTACATTTTAATAAATTTGTGGTAGATATCCGAAATGTTATTTTTTTTTATTTTTTAAATATTTGTAGTTTTCTGTTTTATAAATGTCCATTAGAATGTGTGACAGAAAAAAATTAATAAGTGAAATGTTAACATGTCGATGTTTTCTCCCGATTTTCTTAATATTTGTACATTTTTTCTTATGCTAAATCTTAATTTTACTTTTTTTACTTTCGATTATAAATGTGAGTATATGAATTAACTGTAAACCTTTTTTTTAGACACCGATGTCTTTCTACACTGATCCTAACCGATTCCCTACTCCAGTATGGCAAGCCGACCCCTCGCAAGGTAATGTATTTTCTTCAAACGCCACAATTTTAAACGGAAAATTATCTAATTTGGTAATGTCTCATTTTAGGGTGGCCGCAAGGTCAATTTATTCAACAAATACCAGCTGGAGGACAACCAATTGAGGCTTATCAGCAATATCCCAATGGGATTTATCAAACAACATACCAGCAACCAGCATTCGAAACAAACACATTTTATACAGGAGCTGTTCAAGTTTTGACTAACCCAAGACCTCCTAGTACGCCAAATCAGCAAGTTCAGTTAGCTCCTCCACGACCAAATTCGAATTATTCCCATACACCAAGTCCTAGTCCAGTTCAACAGCAACAACAGACAACTAGTGGAAGACAATATCAAGAATATAATATTCCTCAACAGTCTGGTGGTCAACAACAATCGTCACAGCAAAACTTCATCCAATCCACTTCCAATACAACAGCTGAAAATTCCCAAGCTGGTAACAATTCAAGACCGGCATCCGTCAATACGATCATGAATCCTTCGACTCCCAATCAAAATTTTAGTCCTCAAGCTCAACACCAACAACAGCAGAATACACAACAACATCAAAATCAAGTTTCCCAACAACAAACAAATACTTATACTTCTATAAGTAACTTTAGTCCGAATCCCTCGATAAACTATGTAAACGCCAATTCGGGAAACGCCCAGCCTGGGTATCCACAAGTGAACAGCAGCAGTCCGCAGCTAGATTCACACAGCTCTAGTGGTTATCCAGGCCAGGAACAATATAGCGGACAAGAACACCAACATTGGCAGAACGACGGACAGATAATATGGGAGCAACAAGTCAAACTGGAGTCTAATTATGATCATCAAGATCAAACTAATCAGTACATGCAACAAATCAATAATTCACCAACAAAAATGGAGAATGTACAAGACGAGGCTCAAACATCCAAACCGTTTTCACAATCGGATAAAGTGAACCTTAACACTAGAATAAAAACAATGATACTTAATAAGCAACAAGATAACATTAAAATGGAAGAAGCAAAGCATGTTGAACAAAACTCTACCGGTCATTTTTTATCGTATAGCCACCATCACCACTTAACAAATCCGTCAGGTGATGATGGTGGCTTCCAAAATCGGAGCAGCTTTGAAAAATATGATTTACAATTATCACGTTCAAACCATACTCAAATCAATAGTGGTTCTTTAAACCAGCATAGAAATGTAAGATTTGCTCAAACTAACAAAGTACAAAATTACGATGATACAATGTTCACAAACTCTGCAGTACATTCTTTTTATAATAATAATACTCTAAAACTCGAAATAAAAAATCAACAACATAGTGTTCACGAAAACGATTTATCCCCAGGACAAAACAATGATAGACCAACATCAATAACTCCAAAAAAGGAAGACTTCATATATTCCATAAAATCCGAAAATAATTATCAATGTACAGAAAACTCCACTACTTTGGATAGAGATACATTTCAAATCAAGGAAAAATCTGAAGTAAGGGAAGGCCGTTTTAACCAGAATAAAAACGTTTATAAATCAACTCCTTTAAAAGAAAAAAAAACCAAAACCAATTATTCTACCTCAACTCCAATAAAAAATAAATTAAGTGTTTCACCAATATCACTAAAAAAGTGTAAACAATTAGGAATGGAAATACCAAGTTGCAAATGTTTCCCCCCAGATGAGGCACCTTCCGAACCTGGTACTTACTACACTCATTTAGGTTGCGCTAATAGTTTAAAAAGCCTTAGATACAACCTCGAATGCAAAACTGGTGTAGCAGGAATGTCTATAAGAATTGAAAAGATTCGCTATACCGGCAAAGAGGGAAAAACATCACAAGGATGTCCAATAGCAAAATGGGTAAGTTAATCAACATACTATTTGGATGAACTATTCAAAGGTTGCTTACATTTTGTTTGCAACTCAAAAGTTGTTTATTTTATTTATTGATTAATCGTTTGAAGAAATTTCTTTACTAAAATAAAAGTTTGTTTCATAAAAAATTCTTTTTAAATATTTGTGTCTTTGACCACTTATGGGTTTGTTACTGATAGTTTCCAAATCAATGTAAATACTCGTGTGGAAACAGCAAACAGCTTGTCAGTCAATTGTCACTAATTGTTTCTAATTATTCATGTGTTTGTGGGCGTATCCCCATTCTATCCAACCTTAAATATCAATCATACACAAAAAAATATATCAAATTGACCATAACTCTTAGACAAGACTAGATTTAATGGGAGGCTTTTTGTAAGTATGCACTCCGACTGAAGAGGTCTATTGTGCTCTCTCCGTGGTATGAGCTCCTCCAGTCCCAGTTATTTTACCAACTTCCTGCGGTTGTTGGGAGTCCTAATTTAGCCCTCTGGCTTGGGTTTTTCTTTGCCTAAACATAGAAACCGGGACTTTGGCAGTACACCGCAGTGGCGTAGGACTTGTTCCGCCGACTCCATCTTTCAAGACAGAAACGGCATTTACTGTTTATAGCCCCTCCTAACTTACAAAGTTGTTTGCGGAGTCGACAATGACATGTCAGCAGGCCCACTGTTACTCTCAGTCTGGTATGGATGAGGTTGAGCAGTTCTGCCGTGGTCGCATGCGGGGGTTTTTTCAAGAACTTTTTCGCGTGCCTCTAACCAGTGGATCCATTTCATTTAGCCAGAGCTTCTGAGTGCATCCACTTTTTGGTGCTCCTTCTGAGGCTTTTGCAACCTCTTAGTGGGCTTCAGGTCCGATGGGGACAATCTCTGAGCCCGATTTGGCCAATGTATTAGCCTCCTCGTTCCTTTCTAACCACGAATGTCATGGGATCCATACCAATGTAACATTATTTGTGTCCGATATGTCCAGGGTATTCTTGCAACCCATCACATTTCGTGAGGTGATAACCGGAGAGGCCAATGCCTTCAGCACGGCTTGGCTATCGGAGCAGATTGCTATTCTTTTATTTACTAAGTTTAGCCTTCTGATTTCCTTAGCACAGTGTTCAATTGCGACTGTCTCGGCTTGGAACATCGTAGCATGTCGACCCATTACTAATCGCTATCTTTATTTTCTTTGATTTTTCGTACACACTCGCTCCAGACCATAACTTTTAGATTATACTTATTATTTCTTTAAGTAAATTGTTTGTTAAAAATGAGGGTAGTAAAGGTAAATATTCTGTAAATAATTGTAATAACAAGAGAAAAATAAAAATGTCTCATTTCTTCTGAATTCATTAATTTTCTTAAGGGCTAGATGAATTGTGTTCTAAAATCAGAAACCACCGCCCAATAAATCATAATAATTGTTAAATGAAAAATCAAAACTAAACCGTTGTTTGAAAATTAATAGTTAGTCAACCTTATGGGTTTTGGATGACGACGGGGTCGATTAATAGATGGCGCCATTACGGTGGTGCTCAAAAAAGATTTAAAGAATGAGATGGAAAGTGTCGTAGTAGTCGTATAATGTTTATTTGTGTTTCCGTTCCGTTACAAATGATCATACATTTGATATTCTAATGCAAATTCTAGCTTGTTTTTAATTTTTAGCTCAACATTGTATCATTGATAACATTCTGCACTTTACTCAATGAAATAATTAAAAAAAAGACGTTTTATTTTAAAAAGGGATAGAAATATAGTTTGCCATTATGAGTTTTCAATATTTTTAGTAAAAATTTATAGATGGCTCTAGCGATTGCCATCCAATGCTTTTAGCACAGGCTTTGATTGACTATGATTTCTTTAATTTTACCTAATACAATGTTCACATTAGTTTCATACAGAGTTTTGCCGGTATCTCTTTTTTATTTCTGTGTCTGTTGTTCTAAATTTATAAATAAACAATCATGGCATACGAATGTGCGATGATTATAACCCAATCAGAGATTTTTTTCAACATATTTAAATTATAAAAATGTCCCACATTTGCAAATCATGTGTTTAGTTAGTAATTATATATTATTTTAATACATTTTTAGATTCACTGTTATCATTATCTTGTAGTTTTTATTTTTTTTGGAGCATCGTCATTGAGATATGAGATAGATTTCCTTTTTTTTGCAATGGTAAATTGTTTCACAATTGTTAAGTTCCGTTACCCATTTATTTTTACACCCGAAATCTGTTACTTTGAAGATGTACCACTTTCCATTTTAAAAATATTAATTATAAAAACAATTTAATAAATTTCCACAACCGCACAATAGTAAACAAAATAATAATACCTTTTAGGTACGTCACATTGCAACATAAGCAATGGATGAGTTATCCATGTTTAGCATAGGACAAAATCCCACCCTAACTTACCCCCTACAACTTTCTTAACAACCTTAAATAAACAGGTTATGAACTAATTTTGACTCTAATTACATCACCATCACAGACAACAAACCATTTTTATTAACTACGCAATCGTTTGACAATAGACTGAAACTGTTTCAACAGTTGTCAAACTATCAGCAAAATGTACTACATGTTTGCAAACAGTCAATAACTCTGTTGCAACGCTTCTGAATGTACTGCGCACAAACCTGATTGTTATTGACTGAAGTGGGACCAAACTTTTTATCTATTAGAACCAATCTTACTTTGTTCAATAAAACTGAATTGAAAAGTTTTAAATATGGAAAGTCTTTTTACTTATTATTTAACTACTATAAGAATATTTGCCGCTTTTTCACTCACCGTAAGAACAAGACAAAGAAACAAAAGTGGATTGTAAACAAAAAGCCTTAAAGAAACTTAAAACGTTGAATTTGTCGGGAGTTAATTTTAATGAACTTTTATGCATACTTAATAGCTTTATAAAATTAATTAACTATCAGTTTATCCAGTTTTTCTATAAAAATTAAATTTTATTAGAACCCAGGTCAATAACCTGAGTGTTTGTTATTCGATTAAAGTGCTGATTAATTATTATTATTATTATATAGAAATTTAAAGGTGATGTTAAATTTCTTTATCTACTTATTTATTAATAATTAGTTTATTAAATATATCAATTGTTTTATCAAATTTATTTTGCAAAAAATTTCCAATTTATAAACTATTGCAGATTTAAGATCTGTGAGGATTTGGATTATGGAATAATTTGTGTGGATCGTATATTTTTCGAATGGACCTCGTTACATTACTTCTCAAAGATTTGTTTATTTTCTGTGAATAAATGATGAAAGTCAGTGTGTCCAGTCATTCTTGAATCGACTAAAATATACGGCGATCGAAACTAGTCAACATGACACTTGCTTTCTACCTTCTTAGTCATAAAAACGTCGAGAATGGTTTATACAGGGTGATTCATAACTCATTCATAGGCTAAGGGCGGTTGATTTGGACCAAAATATGACGATAAAACCAAATATGCCTTAATAAAATATTGCTGTGGAAAAAGATTCTTCTTCGGGTGCCATACTTGTATTCAAGCGTTGGCGATCGCCATGTCAATTACATTTTGGTATTCTTCACGATCAGCGGCAGTTCTAAAAAGCTGTTCCACGTCTAGATCTGTCCAGTGGCGTATACTATAAAGTCATTTGATACTTAGGGCCTCTCATGATGTGCCAAAAGTATTGTAGTTTTCTCTTCTTAATTTCGTTTAAGAGTTCTCGATCTTTATGCATTATCTGCAGTACTTTTAGGTCGGTTGTATGCGACGTCCATGGTATCTTTAACATCCGCCTGTAACACCACATTTCAAATGCTTCAACTCGATTCGTCATATCGACTGTTAAAGTCCATGTCTGACAACCATACATTAAAGTGGACCAAACGTAGCAACGGAGCACTCTTACTCGTATTTGAATCTTTAGGTCTCTGCTGCTTAAAATCTGATTCCATGTCCCAAAGGCATTCCTGGATATTTCAATTCGGGCCAAGGTATCTAAAATGATCAACCTGCTCAATGTTATGTCCTTTGAGTTTAATGTGTAATTTTGGTGGCACCACAGCACTTAGGCCCCATTGGACCAATTTTACATACATCCTTCATAAGTATTTAACCTGTTTTAAAATAGGTAGGGATATTGCCCTGGAGCAGGTTTTATTTTAAAATATGAAGGTACTTATTTCTTCACTACTTATGAGTTCAGTGCAGTATTATACTGCGTATTATACTTATTTCAAATGTGATTTTTGACATTCCATTGTCATTTACCAACATTAATTGCCTATATGTATCATGGAGACCGTAATTTTTTTTCTTTAGGTAATACGTCGACAAAATCAAAATGAGAAATACTTGGTCATAGTAAAGCAACGAATGGGTCACTTTTGTCATTCAGCATTCATCGTAGTTTGCCTTGTTATGTGGGAAGGAGTAGAACAAGGTAATGCTGATGAACTATATTCCCTTTTAACAAATAAGCTGAATAAATTTGGTCTTCCTACTAAGCGTAGATGTGCAACAAACGAGCCTAGGACGTGCGCCTGCCAAGGTATTGATGAAAAGACATGCGGAGCAAGTTTTACCTTTGGTTGTTCCTGGTCGATGTACTACAATGGTTGTAAATTTACAAGATCTAAAGAAGTTAGAAAGTTTCGCCTAACTGAGAAGGATGAAGAAGCTATAGTAGAAGAAAAATTGCAGGATCTAGCTGACCACATAAATCCAATATATCGCTGTCTTGCTCCACAATCTTTTGAAAATCAATGTCGGTTTGATAATATTGCTTCAGATTGTCGCTTGGGAAGAACGCCCGGAAGGCCATTTTCAGGGGTTACTGCTTGTGTTGACTTTTGTGCGCACGCCCACAAAGATATGCACAACATGATAGATGGGTGTACCGTGGTTGTCACTTTGACCAAACATAGAAATTTGTCAAAGCCGTTTGAGGAGCAGCTGCACGTTTTACCATTATATGTTGCTGATGATACTGATGAGTTTGAATCTAAGGAGAATCAAGAAATAAAAATTAAAAATGGAAGCATTGAAGTTTTAGAAAAGTAAGTAAAGACCAAATGGCATAAATCACCGATTTTAACTAACAATATTTTTAAACTTCTAACTGTACCCCATAAAAATACATTTCTAGTTATTAAAAATGACAAATCTTGCTTCATTTTAATTATTGAAAATAAATTAAACAAATAAAGAAGAACTTTCTTCCCATTTAAGAAATGCATCTAAACAGTAGGAAATAAATCCCGTCCGTTTATTACAAACTTCATTACTTAGTTGAAAAAATAAAAAAATATGTGACAATTTGTGTTGCTCCATTTGGGTTTACTTTTATTCATATACAGTTAAAAAATATATTAAGATACCTAGCCAAACTCCTATTGCACTGGTAATACTGCGTGTAAATATTTTAATATTTTTATTTTGTTTAATAATCTTTTACCTGAACACGTTTTGTTAGTGACCTTTCATTGGCAAAAAAAGGTTTAAATGAACTACCAATGGGTCCAAAACCATTCTGTGAATATACGAAGCAATACGTTAAAGCAGAAACCAGATGTGAGCTTAGCTGAAATCCTCACACTTGAATAACAGACTGGACTGGCAATACTGTGGGGCCGACAACATTTTACTCCTAACTAGAAAAGACCTAAACCTAAAGATCGCTTGGAAAAGCAAAGCAAGAAATTATAATGCAAGATCACTGATCACTTCAAAGGGCTCGAAATGGATCCAGAGGTGACACAATAAATAACCTAGGGAATGACACAAAAGATCTTAAGGTCGAGGTGCTCAAGTGCTTTTATCAGGCCCAACTCTATTGTTACATAAGAATAATCATAATGGATCTGACTAATATGATATCTAGACACCGCATTTATGAGTAATTATGAAAACAATGGTGACGAGTAATAAACAACTTCCGATATTTAAAAGTAACGACGAAGAGGAAAGTCGTGGAATATCAGGAAGAAGATTGGTGATGGATTTAGCAGTATTTCTACAGAGCCTAATTAAGATGGTGAATCAAGTGGAAAGATGGTGAATCAAGTGGAAAGATGGTGAACATTTCCGTGTTGATGAAGGATAAATCGAATTGTTTACCTATAACATATTATTATAACATAGTATTATGGATTTGATTGTAGCATAATCGAACGGATATTATGAAATTCGAACATGAAATTATGACGAGCTTCCAAGATTAAGAATAAAACATATCCATTTTTGCGTTACTTTTGCTAATATCAGTGATAACTGTTGCAAATATCAGTCAATATTGGTCGAAATAATCTAGTTTTGGACACTAGCAAAAACATGACCCGTTATAGATTTGAGTTGATTTTAAAAAAAAAAGACAAATTGGAAGATTCGAATAACTTCTTAAAATTTAATTAACAATTTTTTTTTGTTTTTTTTCACACCCTTTCAAAAGATGTTTATTGATTGTTTATACATATTTCATATGATACGGTTTAAAATTATTTGAAAAGAATTAGTTACTGGTTCTTCGCCACAAATACCACAAAATAATGGCAAATTATCAACCAAAATAAGAGACATATATTTATTTATTAACCCTGCGTTAGTAAAACATTTACACTACAAATGCTACTAGATTTCGAAAAGGCAAGTTTCTCTTTTGATTACAATAAGTAATTAAATTGAATGTGAGTTTGTTACCTAACAATAAGTGTTTTACAAAAAAAAAAATACTAAACATTTATTGACTAACTTCAGGCATAACATATTTACCTACCTACATGTTGTAACAGAAATTTTTGTGCGAAATTTCCTGTGTTTCAATGAAATGCAGTGTCTATTTTTCAATAAATTTATTTTTGACCATATTAACACCATTTAGGTCCGGTTGTACAACATGAGTTCTGTATGGAAACTACACTAACATTGAGTCACCAAATTCCGACACTTAAACCAAGTTTAGTTTGGCAGTTCGAAAAACACATATATTCAGGAGTATTACTTCATTGCATGTATAATATTTATTGCTGTTTTAATAAAAAAATCTTTATAATCTTTATATGGCCCAGGTGGAAGATATCACCCATGACGAAGAATTTTTGGAGTTTTTTTTTATTCTGTTATACTTAAGTTTGAACAATGATTATTCCACCGGGCCTTACAAATAAACAATACAATTTGTGTCGTAATATTCTTATTTCTACTAATTACCAAATTAATAACTCATTTTACTTGAACGTATACCGAATTGGATTGTCTGACCAAAACGTCCGGTTTCTGTTCTTATATGTCTGCCCGATTTTTCCTGATTCTAGATTTGGATATATGAAATCTTTCTTATGACTGAGGCGTATCATTTTTTTCTTTTAACTTGGACAACTTTTCACAATAAAATTTTTTACCATTAATGTTCGATTATTTTAAAAAGTTTTATAAAAAAAAAGTATAAAATCACAACAAAGTATTATTATAAGTTCACAAAAAAATCAATCACATTTTTTAGGTTATATTTAGTAAATTAAATTTTTCAACTCGGCACACTTCACTCCGTTTACAACTGCTAAATTCATATTGTTACGATATTTACTCCTTGGATTCGGTGATTCTTAACATTCAGTACAGTAACTAAATAATTTTTATACAATAAATTTTACTTTACAAATCACTTAGATATTCAAATACTTGACTTCAAAGCTTCCGCGACCGTTGTGTTTTTATTTCTCTGAAAATTGCTAGAAGAAGCCGGAATTTTCGTTTTATTTTTTCTGGATTATTAGCTGTAGTATTATAGATTTGTCGGTCTTTCAATCGCCTCAGACCATAAGATTATGTATTCCCCGCGCTTTGGTCGACGCGCTGCTCGCAAATTTGTAACAATATCCATAACCTTTGCTACCCTAGCGCCATTCTGGTCGGTTTTTGAACTGTTATTTACCGTTCACAAATGGACACTTCTTAAACTTGTCTTGGTCTCTACCCTCTATAGTCTAGGTGAAAATATTTGACAACTAACAAATTTTTATGAAATGGCAACGTTGTATGAGTGCAAATTAATTTTTACTTAAAGGACTTTCTCTTTGCAATGGTATATGAATAAATCATTGTTTGATTTTTTTTTTAATATATTAGTTTTAAATTAATAATTTTAATTTTTGTCATTTAGTGTTGTACTGCTTTTTATTATTTGTATCTTACTAATTCCATTCAGGTACTTGTTACTGGACTACAAATTAATTAATTCAACGATTTAATGTTTTATAATGTAGATGATTTGTCTAAGCCCGAATCATACAATAACAAAGTAAATAGTAGATGTCAGGATACAATAAATTGTGATTCTTATGTAATAATCATGTAAACTTTATTTTTAGATATTCGTGTGAAGTACGAACTTCGTCAACTCCTTCCGAAAAATGTGTTGCTAGAAAAACTAAAAAGGCAGAAGAAAGAAAACAAAATAAAAAAAAATTATCATCATCAGAACAATCGTTTTCATCCAGATCATCGACGCCTTTGTTATATACTCCTATTAACAACAAAGAAGTTCAAAATGGCCAAGTTTCAAGTACGGCGTTAGATTTTTCGAATAAAAACAATTCGAGGTACGAAAGTTTTTCGGATAGTAGTAATAATAGTTATTCTTTGTATTCAAATACAAATTATCAATTCCATGATAGTAACAGTTGTCCCTCTACACCTTCCCCTACACTTCCCGAATTTTCCGTTTTCAAAATGCCATTTAATCATACAGAAAATGTTAACACCCCTCAACAAAATTGGAGGCATAGTCCTTACAATCTTCATAATCATGAACATTATTACAATCCATCTATCGCCACTGGCTCTCCGACTCGCCGTTTTAGTAACTACGCTTCTCAGTTTAGTAATAATTCGTCATATAATATTAGTAATCCTTTTGATGACTTGTATTCAAATAATACGCTACCAAGTGACTCGACTCCACCAACTCGTGACTCCAAGGAAAAAACTATAAATATTTCCTATACCAATAATTCTGAATGTTTTCAAGATAGCGAAATTGGTGGAGTAGCGATTGCACTTCAACACGGTAGCGTTTTGTTTGAATGTGCCAAACACGAATTGCATGCAACTACTGCTCTTAAAATTCCCAATAGACTTTCTCCCACTCGTATATCGCTTGTATTTTACCAGCATAGAAATATGAATAAACCTCAACATGGTTTCGATGAATACACTGAAAAAATGAAACGTAAATTAGAACCAAATAATGATTTGAATAAAACCGCTATCGATTTTAATGTAGATATAAGCAGTTGTATTAAAACAAATAGTGATATTGTCGTTAGAGCACCAACACTGCCCTCACAAACGTTTACAACAGTTTTTCCAATGTATCCCTGTATCGTTACAGGTCCCTATCAAGAAAAATTGCCCTTTGTGTAAGCAGACAAGCAGACTTCCATATTATCCTAATTTTAACACTTGTTGCAAGACTGCTTAAAGATTAGTTTATATTTTGTTTGAAGTAAATCCATGGAAGCCCCAGAAGAGAAGTGATAACTAATTTCTTTAAGCGCTATGAAGAGTTTTTTAAGCAATTAAATCTTAATGTAAGGCATTATCTATTAATCAGACTTCAGAATCTCTCTTCTGGGAAAGATTCAAAGTAAAGCTGTCTATAGTAATTAATTAAATCATTGCACTAGACATTTTTAATTATATGATTATTTTACTATTTGATTGTATTGTCAACGTCAACTGCAGTGATTAATTTTAATATAGCATAGAAAAATGTGAGTGCCTCTGATCTCGAACTAAATAGTTTTACAAATGAATTACAGAGTACAAATAAAATTATAAGTATTTGCTATTTGTAATAGATACTGATGATGATAATACCAAAAAGTTCTTAGGTTGTAATGTATTTTCTGGACCTTTTTTATAATATTTTTACATTGTGGATTCCCAATACTATTGTTGTTCGAACTTTATAAATGTGTGGATGATGGTACCTCTGGATGGAATAACATTTAAACACAGATATATATTAATTGGAGTGTCATCGGTTAATTGCCAGAACACTTACTATACATTTTTAATTTGCTGATTGTTTTGTAACTACTATGAATAAATGCAAATTTATTTTACCTTTTTACTTTAAAATAAAACTCAATATAAAAATTATGTTGATTCATAATAATTGATAACAATAATTGCGCTGGAAAAATTTATTTATTTTCTTAATGTTTAAAAAATAAGAAAGTGTAAAAAATAATTACTCCCGTTGTTTTATATGTAGATCTTAAAATTTTGTGTTCTCAAGATATAACAATAATAAGATTGTATTGGCAACAGCGCTATTACCTGGAGGGGATCATTTATGTGAAACGATCGTAAAATAGGTACTCCCGATTAGCGTTTCACGATACAGTATTGATACTATGTCGGATCGATACTTTACTTACTCACGATCGATATTTACCGTACTATCGATATGCTGTATCAATACTTTTGCATGAATATCGAACGTGTCAAAAGAGGCACGTCTGGCTGTGCACAGAGGAGTGTTAGCCGCTACACTTATGTATGGTGGTGAATGTTGGGTTTGTCAGAAGCACGAAAAAAAAAATTAATGCTGCGGAGATGGTCTACAACTCCTTGCTTAATATAATCTTAATACAGACAGATTTACGAATCATTAGACATTATAATCTATTTGATGCGAAAGTTGACATCGGCAACCTTGCAAGTCTGTTTACCCTCTGATCACCTTGCGTCAAAACAACAGAGCGTGAACATACCAAGCAGCGACGATATTTGCCTAGTCTAACAATGTTGCCGGTTGAAGTATTTGCTCTTAATTAATGAAACTAGTTACAATGCATAAAAAAAGACCATTACATTTACTTTTCTTTGAAATTAATAAATGTTAGAATAATCTGCATTCTATTAGTAAATTTTATTTAAATACGTGGTTTTATGTCATTTCTGTTGTTAATTATTACAAAATCATAGGAAATTACTGAGCGGAAAAAGAATTGGCAATATTGCTGAAATCATTCCTAGCCGCTATGGTGTGGGAAGTACGGAAGTGGAACACGATATATCTCCATGTCTAATGATTCGTGACTCTGTCTGTATAATGTTTATAATCTTATAAAATCCTTATGTAAAAACATGGTTAGTTCTTATTAAATTACTTACAAGTTATTTTGCCACAAAATTTGCGCAACAAAGTTAAAAAAATAATTAGTAAATATCGTAAACACAACAAACTCTCTTAAAAAGTAGTGTTACTATACCACCAGTGTCAAAAAGTGGTCACGTGCTGAACGACACCAATTGTGATTTACATAATATTTCGCAGGATTACCTTGCAAGTACCATCTAAATTTTTTCTTGTGCGATATAAAATATGCATTATAAAAATTTATAGAAAAAAAAGGTAACCCTCTTCTCTTGTAATGAAACAACATGAAAATAAAACAATTTAATTCCACCACTATTCCAATCCAGTAAACGTAAGCAGTGCCAGACACAACAATTTAAGATGTATATAATATGCTAGTTTGATTTTGTATTCTGTTTAAGTTAACTTTAAATTTTGTTTTTAAAAAATTTCAATAGGGACCATTGAAAAAATTTACCAGCGTTCGAGTCCATTTACTTTTGTTTAGAAACTCAAAATGTATATTTATTCACAGTAGTTTTTTAACCTATATGATAGAATGTGTTATTCTATTAAAAATTTAGAGTATCTATTATGGAAAACCCGTAATTTTGTCTGATTTCACGAATAAAGATATATTTATATTTTTAAATTGATTGGAGAAATAAATTATGTAAAGTTTTTCAAAGCTGATTAATTAAAGATCAGTATTGACTTTGTCAGAAAGAGGCCATACGTGTTGTAAATGATATTAATGTATGCATTTATCTTTTCTAGTTTTAAAAGTATATTTTTGACATAAAAGAAATAAAAAGTATTTATAGTGTTCTTAAAATGCCTACGAAAGTAAATTATTGTATAGTGTTAGTATACCCCCAGTCACTTCTTCGAAAATATAAGTATGTTAATGATAAAGTAAATGATGCCAAATATTTAAAATAGAATTAAAATATTGTATTTATTTTATAAGATAAATTTCTTCCAGGCCACTTTTGGCGTCAGACTTTTTATGTAATATAATTTCCTTAGCGCACTATTTATTTATTTATTATTTAATTATTGTGTTTTTTGTTTATATTTTTCAACTGGATTTCATCTTTGAAGCGTATTACCTCTCTAAATTTAATTTCCAATAGACTATTAAAGATGAGGTGCAATAAATATTACACAGTATTATGAAAATCTGGAAAGAGGAATATACACATTAAATACTTTAAATTCAATTGATTTTATCTCCAGAAACGGTATTGATTTGGAAATATAATATATTAAACTATATTGTACTGGACTATTTTGATGAGTTGACTTTATTTAAAAATTTTATTTTTTGATTTTTAAGGATTTAATTTTTACGTTTCTTTGTATTTTACAGGTTTACATGTTTTAAATTGTCTTGCCTGGACAGATTTTTATTTACCTAAGTTTCGCTATTACGTAATTTTCCTAAAATTTTATGGGTTTTCTCTCATAATACGAGGATAGTTCACGAATTGTTGTCCCTAATATAAAAGCAAACATATAAGATGAATGAAACTAATTTATTTTTCAACATAGTCACCTGCAACGTTTATACACTTGGTATATCAGTGTAGAAGTATTTCAAACCCTTTTAAAAAAAATTCCGAATTTTTGAGTCTCCAGCCATTCATCTACCTCCGACATAACTTCGTTATTATTATCAGCAAAGCGGATTTCACGAAGATGTTCTTTTTATTTTGGGAATAGATGGGGTTGTTTTTAAAAATTTCCAATCCTGCATTGTGAATGAAAGCCTTTGCAACACAACTTTTGTGGGCCGGAGCGTTGCTCTGATGGAAAAGCGCACCTTGACTCAATTTTCCTCTTCTCTTGTCTCTGATAGCTTCGCGTACTTTTGGTATTAAATTCGCATAATATTCACCTGTTATGATATGCCCACGCGGTAAATAATCCGCGAAAATAACAAGCAAAATCCCAAAAAACTGTAGCCATGATCCCACAACACGAAATTTTCGAGGGGGAGGGCAACACCTATGCCGCCATTCCAAGCTTTGTTTTTTGGATTCTGGATCAAAGTGATGAACCCATGTTTCGTCGACATTAAGAAATTTTCGCTTAAATTCTTCGGGATTCCTGTTAATGATCTCCAAATTTGTCTCCGCTGCAACCGCGAAAACGCTTCTGGTCTGCCGTCAGCATTCGTGGAACCCAACGTACAGAGAGTTTTTTGAAACCCAATTCCTGATGTAAATTTTTTTCAACGCTTCCAACAAAAAACCTACATGTCTGCTATAGCCAGGACTGTAATTCTTCTGTCATTTAATACCATGTCATGGACTTAATTCACATTTTCTTAGGTCACCACAGTTTTGCACCTGCACCTGGTGTATGTTGACAGGACTTTCTTCCCAGTTTGTAATCTCGTGACCAGCTCTTGATTACTTGGTACAAAGGGGCAGAGTCACCCAATACTTCTACCTTGTCCTTATAAATTTCTTGCGGTGATAACCCCTTTTTACAGAGGTACTTTATCACACCTTTTATCTAAATTTTGTTTATTTTTATAAAATCAAGCACACCTCAATGGAAAAAAAAATTTTTAACATACACGAACTGATGCGCTTATTCTAATTGTCTAATGTCAAACAATAAGCTTTTGCCTGACACTTTATTTGCATTTGTATTCAACGCCAACTATGTTAGGGACAACAATTCGTGAACTATCCTCGCATGAATTTTGCTTACGTTATGTACCTACAATTTACACCTATGGTGATGGTTTTGACCAAATTAGGAGCACAATTACAAAATTTAAATCCTGATTTGACATGTTCGATTGATTGAACCCTTTTAAGATGGGGTTACTATATTTTGGTAGTGGACATTCATTGCTTGGTGCACGAAATGATTTTAATCAACTTTTTATTTATTGCAACGTTGTAGTTGAATGAACTTATTTTTACAGAAATAAAATTAAAACCTAGAAAAAATGTTGTTCATTTTATTTGTATTTTATAGTAACAATTATTCATGTGGTATTTTTTAATTATTAAATATAGTAAGTAATACTTTATATTTAATTATACAAGACTAAAAAAAAGAAAATGAAAACAACTCATTACAAGCTATTCAGTAATCTGGTTCAAAACAATACCATTTTTAGAGGAGTAATTTACTATAAGGAAAGATGTATATATTTTTTACACAATTTTTAGTGAAGGTAATTTAAAAGGAATAAAGCAATCTTTTGGAATATTTGTACATAGACGAGTGGGTACTTCAACATTTTTAAAATAGTCATTCATTTGTAATATTAGACATTAACTCAGCTCATCAAAATTTTTAAAAGCAATACTTATATAAAGTCATATCATAAATGGAAGTATCTACTCGAAGACAAAAACTGTTTTACTAAAACATAAAAATAATCATTTGTATTTTCACTAGTTATAGATTTTTTAGTTTAGAATTAAGAACAAAACTAATATGTGTATCGTCTTGTGAATACATTTATATAATATTATTACTTTGTTTTATTTTTACTATAAGTATTATCTCTACCAACATTTTGAAGTTGGAGTTGGACTTGAATTTTTACACGCTTTATATAAGCTTGACTCGTATCTATCTATCTATGTTACGGAAACATCGGATCGACGTGAAACTTTGTATACTTCTCAAGGACCGATGACAATACAATAATTTTATAAAAATTTTATATTTAAAAAAAAGTGATTAAAAATGGCTGATATCCCCCATGAAATCAATTTAAATTGATTGAACTACTCTCCAACAGATGTCGCTAAGGCATATCACCATTTTAAATCCTAGTAATTTTAATACCTCTCGCAAATAAATGTTCATGGAATTCCGTTTTTAAAAAATAAATAAACAGTATTGCCGTAGCAAAACTAACTTCTTTAAACCGAGGGCTCTTTTCTATTTAATATAGTTCTAGTTGTCCTAGTGTTATCGGTTCATTAAATTGAATTTGTATTTATAATTTATATGGAGATACTGACCAAATTTTGAATAATGATCTTGTCCGTCGATCGGACCAAACGTAATACCTGAAATTTTCATCTCCCTAGCCCCCCTTCTGAAGTTATCGTGCGAAAAGTACAAAATGCGGTAAACACACACACAGACGTCCAATTAAAAACTATTGTATTCGACTATGTGAACCTTGAAATGTGGAGATATGTCAAAATTCGGGATTCGCAAAATCGGACCCATTAGTATAACTTCCACTGGGAAGTTAAAAATATGTAGTTAATATTACTAACATTCTTTTATTTCATTATTAAAATGACCATTATATATAATTAAGTCTATCAAAAATGTTGGGTACTTTTAATTTTTAATGTTTAAAATTTGACGAAAAAACTAATATCTCGAAATCTGTTGAATATAGTTATAAGAATGACATTTTTAACAAAAGTTACTTGATGATCCACTGAAAAAAGAAAATACAGTGTGTGCATAAAGTAACCTAACTTAATAACATTTCGATTTCTGTTGGGTTTAAAAACAGACACATATACACATCTTTTGTTTCTTCAACTTTGATCAACACTCTCATACATGCATGTCTTTTATGGATGCAGTGTATTTTTTCACCTTGTATGAAACATACATACATACATACATATAGTCACACCTTTTTCCCCATAGGGTAGGTAAAGACCACTACCTTTCACTTGCTACGGTTCTTGCACATCTTTTGCTTCCTCTACTTTCATTAGTGCTCTCATACATGCTCGTCGGTTGTTGGCACTCTTGACCTGGCCTTTCTTCAAAACAATAATGATCTGATCGAGATCGATGTACACCGAGGTCGACCTTTACCGACCTCCGTCCATTCACAATCGCCTTATAAATTTGTTATCTTTCTTCGTCCATCTTTTCTACTTGTTCAAACCATCTAAACATTCCTTTATCTATCTTGTAGAAAACATGCTCTAAAATTGCCATGTGTATTTTTGTCACCCTGCTTGTCAGTAAGTCTGTATTTTTTTTATAGTGGTTGGTACAGAGCACTTGTTCTTACACACACACACACACACACACAAACACACACACACACACACACACACACACACACACACACACACACACACACACACACACACACACACACACACACACACACACACACACACACACACACACACACACACACACACACACACACACACACACACACACACACACACACACACACACACACACACACACACACACACACACACACACACACACACACACACACACACACACACACACACACACACACACACACACACACACACACACACACACACACACACACACACACACACACACACACACACACACACACACACACACACACACACACACACACACACACACACACACACACACACACACACACACACACACACACACACACACACATACTTTTGTTTTTCAACTCTGATCAATACTCTCATACATGCATGTTTTTTATGGATGCTTGTATTTTATCACCTTGTATGGAACATACATACATACATACAGTGTGGAACAGCCAAATGGAATAAATTTGATAACGAATATATGAGAGCGTGTTGGGAAAACACATGTATTCGTGTATATTCGTACTCCAAATGTACAAGTGCTATCCAATTACAGTGGTTGTTGGTTGAATTTTTTTGTTTCTTATTGACTCAATATCCAATAACTCGCAATATCTCAATAACCCTGCTTGACAATAAAAAAAGAAGTTTGCACGTATATTTTTAAGCGGGTATATGTAATCATGTCAGAAGTAAATTAGGTGGTAACCAATTCGGTTTAAATCGGCACTCAACATCCTCTTTGTTGGATGTTGAGTTACGACTAATTATTACATAGAGGGCACTTTAAGTTCTATTTGAACCAAATGTATCAAGAACAGAACACAAAGGTTAAATTAAGCTATAAAAATGATAACTACACACATCGAAATAATCTAAGGATATTCTATTCTGAACTGGAAATTTTCAACTAAATCGAGGTTTTTTAGCTAATAAATAAAACAAGTAAATTTTGACAAAGTTTATTCAAACCACTACTTATTTCTTTTAAAAAAATATAGAAAAACTTGACATTGACCTAAAATAGCCAAATATAAATTTTAAATCCAATTTTATTTAAAAATAATACTATGCACAAAAGATCTGATAGGTCGAAGTGCTTGAGAAGCAGAATAGCCTTCACGACCCCCCCTACAATCTACAATTCCAAAATAAAGTAAATAAGTACTGTGTCCTCCTCGATTATCTATAACAGCTGTGCATCATCTTCGAATGGACAAAATAAAGTTTTCTAGGTATTTATTGTTGAGGTATAGATATCCATGCTCCCTGCAAAGCCTTAAATAATTGTTGGAGGTTCTGAAAATTCCTAGCACCTCTCAAAACTCTTTATTGGGGCATATCTCACACAAGCTCCATTGGTGATTGGGCAGGCCACGGCAATAATTCGATACTATTATCATCAAGAAAGCTAGCCACTGTTTCCAAAAATTGTGGTCATGCATTATCATACATCAGTAAGAAATTTTCTCCAATGGCTGCGGCATTTGGAAGCATAACTGGTCGAATTATTTTATTAATATAACTATGACATTAGAAAAATTTTGCAGCACGAGATCGGTCCTACCTCTGATGCTGATTCCACTCCAAACCATTACTGTACCTCCTCTATAAGAGTAAACCTCCTTTACATTCTTCAATCGTACTTTATTGTTCGATACTCTCCACACTCTTACACGTCTGAAAAACAAACAAGACTACTCCATTGGGCATTTTGCTATAACACATGTTCTTCAGCCTAAACTTACCGAGCAGCGCCACTGCCTCCAGTTTAATACTGACATATCAGCAGTCTTTTTGATCTTAACTAAGCTTCTTGTAAACGATTTATAATGGTCCTAGAAAAGAAACTTGTGTTCCATGTGTTTGCAACAGGTGCATTTGTAACTCTTGGCCGTTTCCGTAGAGGTTCCTTCATCTCCTGCGCCCTGAATGTCTTTCAGATACATCTCCCGTTTCTACTTAACGGTCATTCAAGCTGGAAATTACGCTTGGAGATGCGCCAAATGCTAACGCTACATCTGTTTGTCAAGCGCCATTTTCTAGTGGGCTAATGGCTATCGACATTTTTTCGCTGTTTAAGTGGCGTCTTTTCATGTTTAAAAATGCATGTGATTTACTTTGAATTCAAATCAATACTTACACATTTTCTTCAGTTTACGTGTCCAGTTCAGTCATGGACAAATCTTATCCATCCAGAAAAAAGCGGTCCGAATGGCCGTGTCATTTGCATGCAAAAGGTCTAGCTCCGTGCAGGGTTTCTTCAACAAAGGGCAGACAAGTAGACGTGGTGGGTCTTGCAGTGCGCCACATTCACACCGAGTATCTGAGTCAACAGGTAATAGTCCCCATCTTTCCAAGTTGGTTTTACACTTGGGCACTCCGATTCACGGACGGTTGAGAGTCCTCCACACAGGATAGGTCAGTTCGCTACTGGGTGAGAGTTCTTAAGGCTCTAGGTGTTCTTTTCATTTGGTAAGATGAGCCGTTTCTGGGTGGTCTTTTAGATGGACATATCTGGCCAGAAAGCTTTTTCTTGATTTAAGTCTTTGTGCTGCGGATTGGTGGTCATAGAGTGAATTTCAAGGGTCTTTAGTTTGTTTCTTTCGTTTCACATCTCTAGAAATTTCTCTTCTGATATCAGGGGAACAATACCAACAATAGGGTAGAGCTTACTGATGGGTGTGAGTCTCAGACATCCACTGATGATTCTGGCTGACTCGTTGATAGCTATATCTACATGCCGAGTGTGTGCTGATACCCTCCATACTGATGCAGCATAGATGCAGAGTGCAAGCGCCGATGTTATAAGGGTCCCATTTTTGGTTGACAAGTTTGCGGAGGATATTGTTTCTGTTTATTAGTTTTCCTCTTTGAGTTTCAGACATGATCTTTGAATGACAACGTGCGATCCAGTGTAACTTCAAAGTATTTGGAATCAGCAGTGTTTAAAGGTTTCGCCACACCATTGAATGTCTAGTTTTCTGGGTGCATCTGTTTCGAAAGTGGAATGAGTGCACTTTAGTTTTCCTGGATTTGGTTTTAAGTATTTTGATTCATAGTAGGTTCTCATTTTTTTCAAAGTTTCATTTAGGTATAAGTTTCGGATTGCGTGACAATTGCTGTCGTCTGCATAGATGAATGTTCTAGTGTTTTCAGGTATGGGTTGATCGTTGGTGTAGATGTTGTATAGTGTGTAGGTGTGTATAGTGATGTTGTATAGTGTGTAGGTACTTTCTTGAGCGAAACCATTCTTCTGTGTTCTCCATTTTCTGTCCTTTCTATTGAGAGACGAAAAATCTTCTATTGTGCAGGAAGACGCAGATAAGGCTAGTGAGTTTGCTGTCTCCTGTAATGTTGTACAGTTTCTGGATGAGTTTCCTGTGATTTACAGTCTCATAAGCGGAGGTAAGATCTACAAATACTGCTCTTTCTTCAGCGTTTGAAACCGATAAAATATAAATCAATAACAAAAACCAGGTTAATAAATGTTTTTGTTTAGCTTTTTTGTGTATTTTGTTAAGCTTTTCGGTGTATTTTGTTAATTTATTTATTGTCATACAACTTTTATATGAACATTTTTTACAGTTTATGTCAAAATTAAATGGTCAAACGGATAAACCTAAAAAGAAATTACTGGCTTTTTGGGTTCATTTTTAGGAATATTTTTAAAATTAAATTAGATAAAAATTAAACGTTATATTAGTATTACCATATTATTTTTGTTATCAAAACACAAATTGATTTGCTAAATATACTATTAGAAAAGATATAAAACAATTATAAAAAATCACTACAATTATTTCATAAGTTGTGCGAGATTTGTTATATTTATAATATAATTTAAAAATAAATCAGGTATCATATATGCCATGTTTTTTCATCATATGAGTTCTTAAACCTTTCTTCATTACATAAGTTTTATTTTCACAAATAGTACAAGGAAAATATTTAGCCTGACCTAGATGTTTATCGGCTATATGCCGAGTCAAAGTAGTTTTATTTAAATAGGCAACTCCACATTTAGTGCAAACAAAACTTTTTTCTCTGTTAAAGGTGTGTTTTCTCACAAAATGTTTGTCTCGTGATGATTTGAGATTAAAGCGTAAATTACAACTAGGACAAGGAAAATTTTTGACATTGCTATGTTTAAGGAGAGTATGAGTGTTAAGTGTAGCTCTTGCCCTAAAACTATCCCCACAAACTTCACAAACAAAACCTCTCGCATCTTCATGTGTCTTTTTATGTACACTTAATGTATGTCGATGTTTAAATGCTTTCTCACATAATTTGCATCTATAACGCCTTTCTTCTGAATGCATAAGTAGATGATCTTGAAGATAATGTTTCTTTAAAAAAGCAGCTCCACACTGATCACATATATGTGTTTTATGAACTTCTTCATGAGCTTTTACTTTATCTTCTGTTTCAAACTTCCTAGAACAAATTCGACATTGTAACTTATCCCGTTTTAATAATTGCCTTGGAGAAACATATTCTACAGGGTTTAAAAAGCCAGTGGGAATTGTCAATTTAATTGGTTCTGAATATCTTTCAAGTTCATCCTCTTCAACAATTGTTCTATGTCTAAACTGCATGTGATGTCGAAATCCCATTTTGTACAAAAAAGAATCACCACATTCACAGACATACTTGACTGCATTTACATATTTATACTCTCCATTATTGGACATACTTTCCTCACATAGAAAATTCTGTCGTTTCCTCACTTTTATATCATCAGGATCTATTTCTGAACATTGGTGATTAGAATTTTCTTCTAAACAAGGCATTGAATCATTTAGTTCTTTGAAATAATCTTCATTATCATTTATATCACTTTTACTTTCAATGTTAGTTAATTCATTTAAAATAACTTCCTCAGTTGGTTGTGGAATTTCTGTTTTCATCTCATCAATTATTTCTTCTTTATACAACAGCTTTTTAAAGTAAGTCTCAGTTTCTTGAAATACAGATATCATATTATTGAAATTTATTATAGTAGTCCTGCAAGTTGTGCAAATGTTTTTTGGTAGTCGATCATCCTTCTCCACCTGTAATAAAAAATATTAACATAAAAAAATTCTATATATAGATTTTTAGGACAAATTTTTTACTACATTAATATTAAATAAAATGTATAGACCTTTTAACGACCTGTTTGCCTTAGAGCATCCTACAGTAAAAGCACATAATTGTGGTCAGTTACGATGATGGTTAAAATGCCATGGTCGCCCTCAAGGTGGAAATAAAGCCGAAC
Organism: Agelastica alni; assembly: GCA_950111635.1. Taxonomy (NCBI): domain Eukaryota; kingdom Metazoa; phylum Arthropoda; class Insecta; order Coleoptera; family Chrysomelidae; genus Agelastica; species Agelastica alni. The sequence continues at coordinate 25,380,199 of OX467719.1, read as the reverse complement.
TACTTGATAGGTTAGGATAACAATAATATTTAAGTAAAGCTGGTTACTCCATGGCCAAACATATTTGAGAAAATAAAATTTTCTTAGCAGTATGTGGTTGGTCGGAAAATTTAGTATAAACTATAAGTAAATAAAAAAAAATGAAGAGAACTTGGTGAAAGTTCCGAAAGAGGGGTGAATAATGATTTTTACGATTTCCGGCTAAACTACACCTCCTATCAGAAAAAATTAAACTTAAAAGTTGTAGATAAATAAAATATTCACAACTTTTGCATCTACCAATTTCCAAAATAAATCGATTTCGATGAAAATAACTGAAAATATAGATTTTCATGTTTTAAACAAGAAGTAATTTTTTTAAAGCAAAATATTTAGGTTTGTATTTTTTATGCATTAGCTCATGAACAGAACATATTTTAAAAAAAAATTCGCATTTCTAATGAAAATAGTTTGACAAAATATAAATTACTTTATTACAATATACATTTTTAAGTTAGATCAATTTTACTTGGTACACAGTAAATAAGATTTGCTAGTTATTTAAATCGAATTTTCTTTGACGGGTTCTCTCCATCGTAAGTGTTGGCGTAGCTTCCAAATTTCTTCAAGTTCGTCTAAATCTTGCAGATTTTCGGATTCTATTTTATCATTTAGATCTTGATTTTCAGCATTAATTGGATAACTGTACTATCTACGACTTCAAGATCTCCTGAATCACTTTTTTTCTCGTACATATAAATTCTCCAAATAGGAATTACTACAAGATCACTGCGACATAATCCATAACAACATTTTTTTGGTCTTTTTTTTATTAATAACATTGAAAATAAATAAATAGATAAGTTATTATCCAATTATAAGTATATAATAATAAAAGTATGCAACTGATCATAAATCTGTAATTTACTATTTCTTTTTTTAATTATTTACATTAAAAAAATTATATAAACTGCTTATACATGTATAAAGTGCCTGAAAAACATGGCGAAAGTTGAAGCATGCTCACACAAAATTTCAACTATTAAAAGGTCTTTACAAAGATAATTAATTGTTGGTAATATTTTCTTCTCAATTTAATATTTATTTAAAAAAATAAATTTTTAAATTATTTCAGTTTTCATTTTAAAAATGTTTTATTAGATTTGATTTTAAAACGCTCAAATTTGCTATAATTTTTTAAGGTTTCAACAATTTAATAAAAATTAAAATAACAGCTCTTCTATTGCAGGTATAAGTAGCATCTGACACAAGTTAAGAAACACTGATTTTGACTAAGCCCACAAAAAGTATGCCTGAAATATCTACTTGTCACATTTCTATTATAATAATCATTATACCCAAATATTAACATTCTTTTCGCAATAAGTACCTCACAAAAAAAATGGATAAAAAATGTGTTTATCCTTTATTCCGAAAATTCTTATATTTGAGTTGTGTCAGTATTCTTCTACATATGTCACTTTGGACAAACAGTAATGACTAGTGAGAAACAATGTGTTTATTTATTTGGTAGGTTGGTATGACTGCTGCGAACAGCTAACATAAATTTCATATTTGTCTTATAAAGCTAGAAATTGCAGCATTTTTGTGTTTAAAGAAAATAGTAGTCAACGATTTTTAAAATGAAAACAAAGAATTTCCATAAAATTTTGTTAAAAAAAATAAAATTTCTTTTTCTGATGCATTGAAAATGTTACAAGTGTTACATCGATAAATATATATGATAATGCACCATTACATACCATCATTATTTAATCAAAAATCAAGAGAATGTCATTCACAAGCAATGTATTTGCCAGATATGGCTACGTTGACTCTTCTATATTCTGGATTAAAAGTACCACTTTGTGGACATTGTTTTGAGTCAATAGAAGTCATTCAAGAGAATAAGCTGGACGCGATAAAGGCTATACTGAAGGGTAATTAATTGGCTAAATTTAAATATTTTCATCAAGTTTTGTTTCTTTTATTCTTATGTTTATTAAACAATTAAACTTAGAAGGCACGCTAATGTTATAGCTTATAATAGATTAAAAAACCCTACTCCTTATTTATGTGTATAGTTCTTTGACCACAAAGTAAATTTAGAAAGAACAATTTAAAGGTTTGCCACAAGCCACAAGTGCAATCTTTTAATCTTTGACAGATTTATAGAATGAACACATATTGTCTACTGTAATTTAACTATAAAAACAAAAATAAAAGTATCAGAAACTTTAAAATTATTTATTCCATTAAATTTTGTTATATCTTCCTTTATTTAGTAATGTATACCTATTATCTGCCTCATATCGCAAATTCTATTTTCAGTTTTTAAAACACATAATAACAATTTATAAAATTAAACGATTTAGTACCACATATTTATTGTTAACCAGGGCCGGATTTAGAGGTCTGGAGGCCTCGGGGCAACAAAGGAGTGGAGGCCCTCTGGTCCCAAATTATTTTCCAAATAAAATGAACGATTTTTTTCAGTCGAGTTTTTCAATAGATAATTTATTGTGAAAGTTGTTTACTAGTGTTTACTAGTCAGAGTTTGTAAGATTTTTTTTCCGAAATCTCTATTGTGGGGGCCCCTCTTTTGTGGAGGCTCCGGGGTTGTAGCCCCGGATGCCCTCCCCTAAATCCGGCCCTGTTGTTAACTATATATATTTTTAAGAAATATGATATAAAAGTTTAACTTACTCAACTATAAAAATATGAGCAAAAATAAACTTTCTATTTGGATTTAAAATATTTTAAAGTAAACAAATATTTTAAAAGTTCTTCTTACTTCGTATGATGTTATATTTCTAAACACTTTGGCCAAACTCAAATCTTCATAGTAAATATTAAAAAAAGAATCCATTTCTGAATTAGTTTGTAGGCATATTCTACATTTTTGCAAATCAATGAAATATTCGTTTGACATTCTAAAATCACAAGTATAACGAAATTTATATTAGCACCAATTTCAACACATTTAATTATACAATAAAATTATAAATTTACTGAATTTATAATTGACATAAGTATTCACATAACCAAAAACAACATTGTCAAATGTCATCTATGAGCAGAGATGAAAAACCGTCCGTCAAAAACGTAAATAATGGCAGCGCTACAGTAGCATGAGGGTAAATTTTAAAGAAAACGCCAAAATATATTAGAGTGGGGTAGAGAAGTAAGCGAGGAAAGAAAAACTACAAATTTTTCCCATTATTGTTCGAATATTTTAAAAAGTTTTATAACACAAAAGAGTATAAAATCACAAAAAAGTATTATTATAAGTGCATAAAAAATTAATCACTACAGTTTTTTAGGTTATATTTAGTAAATTATTTTGGACTATGTTAATAGTAAATACATAAATAGTAAATAGTTTAAATAACTACTTAAGTTACCCAAAATAATAAATTTGTCAACTCAGCACTCTTCACTCCGTTTACAACTGCAAAATTCATATCATACATCTATGTTACGTTACCACCATTCTGGACGGTTTTTGAACTGTTATTTACAGATAACAAGTGGACGCTTTTTCAACTTGCCTCCACAGAAATATAATAAATACTAGAATGCTAATAGTCTAATAGATACATCCGATATTAAATTGAAATGACCCCACATAGCCAACTAATCACCTACCATTTGCACATGCGCAGAATATCTTTTCTTGCCACATCGTTGCCAAGTTCTTTTTTTTCTTGGTATTTTTCGGATAAAGTTAAAAATAGAATATGTGCTAATAGGGCAAGTAAATAGAAAAAATCCAGAAAATCTGGCAACACCACCGCAGAAGCTTTCGTGACTATAAAGAAGCAAAGAAAAGAATAGTGTCGTATTTGGGTTTAATGAGTTGTTGATATCTTTTTTCCCGTTTGCTTTCGAAAAATCACTTGCATTAGTGCCCCGTTTTTTGTGTTACCTCGTTGTTTTTATAAACATTGTGTATTTCTGACATTCCTGTAAATTAGTTATTAAATTAGTATTAAAACTCAGTTGAACTTGTTCATTTAAAACTATTATAAGCGCCGTCGTATCGATGGACCGAACACGAATAATGAGGAACGAGGATTGGATTAAGGAATAGGGAATAATCACGGAGTGGGCGACATCTATCATTGATTGTATGAACTTCTCGAGGTATGAACAACAAACTAAACTCTATTGGTGTCTCGCGTTACGTGATTTTTCTCTATGAACGAACTCACTGAAACTGAACCATATACCTTTTAAGGTATATGAACTGAACTAAATAAAATGATTAGGTTAGGAGTATTATATTCCAGAACACAAGACATTAGTAATGGCGGCCTATAGGCAAACAAAATTTTAACAACCATTGTGAAGCTGTGTGTCGTTGTGGAAAATTGAATCTTTGAGTGAAATCATGGAGAAATTATTGTTAAAAATGGCTGTTTTTAACAAAAGTATAAGTATATATATATACATCTTGAATTTCTTCATTTGACAGCATCATGAATATCCCAATTAATGATATCCAAGAGCCTGTCAAATGAAGCAATTCAAGATGGTGGCCTGTAGGCATACAATGTATTCTGTCACTTGATATTGTTATGGTACAACACTGTTTATTGAACTAAATATTTGATTAACTTCATTTAAAATAAAATAAAATGATGTTGTGGTGTTGTGGTGTGGAATCAATATTATAGATTGATTTTCTATATCATCTCTCGTTATCAAGAGAAAAACATGCCTACAACTTGTTGTGTAGTGAATTGTGGAAGCCGTGGAAATCGTGATATCGTGAAGTTTTTTAAAATACCAAGTGAGCTACATTTTGCCCATCGAGTAGACTTAAATGAACTTTCAAAAAAGAGACGACGACAATGGATACAGGCAATCAGACGAAAAGATCTTTCAGAAGTCAAATTAAAATACAGTAGAGTGTGCAGTAAACATTTTCTGTCTGGTGAGAAGTTCATAGGAATTTAATATTTTTCATATATTTAATTGTCTATTACATTTTAGGAAAACCATCTGAGTTGAGTGAAGAAAATAGTCCCGACTGGGTTCCATCTTTAGCGATGGGTTATGGTAAGGATGTAGTGGTTGGTAAAAAAGCCCAAATGGCAACTGAAAAGGAAGAAAGAGCAAGCAAGAGAAGGAAATGCCTTCTTGATGATATTTATGAGGTATGGATTTAATATAATAACACCCTGTTTGTTTATAAAACACCCTTTTTGTTTATATTTATGATGTGGATTTTTTTTATTCTGCTATTTCTTTTAATCATAGATATTTGTCCATAGTTTTTTTTCCAAAAATGAACTTAAAAAATATCTAAGGTCAAACCTATACATAACTACTTCAAGTAGGTTTTTTTTGATTTTGTAGATTGTTCCTGATGTGCTTCCTAATGAAGAGGGTGGCATTACACTGTTGGAAGATGGAACAATTGAGAACCATAATGATAAACCATGTCAGACCGACAAAGCTCAAATGGCAACTGAAAAGGAAGAAAGAGCAAGCAAGAGAAGGAAATGTCTTCTTGATGATATGTCTGAGGTATGGATTTGATATAATATACAGGGTGCGGATTTTTTGTATTTTAGTATTACTTTTATTCTTAGATACCTAATTCATACATAGTTTTTTTTCTAAAAATGAACTCAAACAATATCTAAGGTCAAATACATATAGAGATGTACCAGATCTTTTAAATGAGGTATGACTTGATACCTAACGCCATGAAAGTACTGTTGCGATATATTCCGCTGTGGATACTAAACATCCAGAATGAAACATGCTGACTTAAAGAAGCGCCTCTGGATACGTTCGATTGTAGAGATGTGTATATTATAAATAGGATTCCATATAACACTTGCATATTCCAGTTTGGTCTGTATAAATGCAGAGAACAGTAAATTCATTGTAGTAAAACATTTAAATAGTCTCATGTTTCTAATTACGAATCCGAGAATGCGATAAGCGCTTGCAGTGATTTTATCAATATGCGCAGTGAAAGTTAGTTTAGGATCGTAATAAACACCAAGATCTCTAATTAGGTCAGGTCGTACCAATATCCAGTTATCTAAATTATATTGAAACACAATGCCTAACTCCTTCCTGCAAAAAGACATGACACTGCACTTACTGACATTTAGGTACAACTCATTTTCTACACACCAGTCATTTAGTAGTTCGACATTATTTTGGAGTTTAATGCAATCATGGATAGAATCGATTCTGATGCAGCTTGCTATTTTTCTTTAACGGAAAGTTGGAAATTACTTTGAGATCACCTGTTATATCATTTTTATTTTGTATTTTTATACAATTAACAAGCTCTTCATCAGACAGCTTTTCCGACATGCCTACAATTTTAATTCGTGGATTTAGTACAGGAACTTCCTTAATAGTATATTTGTCACCTAACCGCTCATCAACCATTTCCCTCAGTTTGTCACAATCTTGAGACTTATCACAGCTCACCATTAGCCCACCGTCTTTAACACTAGAAACAGGGTTGACACTTTTAATTAAATCATTTTTTGTTGCAACAGAATCTTGTTTATTTTTTGGTCTGATTATGTAAGAAGGTTGTTTTTGGACAACATGAGAAAATAGAGGAGTAGAACCAGGATTCAAATGAGGATTGGTAAAAGCAACATTCGATCGAATCTTCGGCAGTATCTCCTGATTTAGCTCATTTCTTAGGGTATCTAGAATTTCATCATTTGCCGCAAGTAGATCAACAATCTTTTTTTGAATCTCATTTTGCCTGAACTCCTTAACAAATTTAATGGATTCATCAATTATTGTTAACTGATGCTCATAATCTTTTCTTGTACATTTATCCCCAATATCGCATTTCTTTTTACATTGGTTGCATAAAAAAATAGATTCTTACTTTTATCAAGCATAGAAAATTCAATACTTGTCAATCCTACACATGAATAATGAAACCGTTTTGAACATACACCTTCACATCCAACGAATCCATCACCTTTGTTCACTTTGCATTTACTACATTTCGTAGAATCATTCATTGTTGAATATTATGTTCCACCACTGGTAATTAATATACGATTAAACATCACCAAGACAAAAACTGGACTTCGGTATAGAATTTGAGGAGTAATTTAAATGTTTATCCAATAAAGCGGATGATAACGGTAACAAAACAAATCTAATTATTACTCACATGAAGCAGCACATTTTAAAGTGTACTTTAATCTAGAAACAATAGTTTTTCGATGCAGATTTCCACCAACTTTTTTAGTTTTAGCACAGAGCGATAAAGAACACAGGTTTACAGGTTTTGCACGTTTTATTGTTACCAATATGTCGCATTTCTGAAATATTAAGTGTGGGTCTTTTTCTAATAAACTAATCATAAAAGCACAATGAATTTTTTGTTTTTCAAAAGATTCCATGAATTTAACCAGTTGCCTGCTTCATTGAAAAACAGTTCTTCCCTTTATTGTTTAAAAAAAAATCTCAAAAGCTTCATTATTAATCAGTGATTTTTTTTTCATTGCAATATCGTTAATTGGCCAATTGTTCTTTCTTAGTTATGTTTGTAAAGAGATCTAGTTTTAGGTGAACAAATTTGATGCAATAATTTTTTTAATTTTGTATTATCAATTAAGGTTAAGTTAATGCTGACCTTTTCTTCTTTATAATGTTGTTTTTTTTTAATATATTGTGTACTTGGATTCCTAATTAAATAAAGATTTATCTAATAATTCATCCTTTCAAATAATTAATTGTGTTATTTTCAGTTGAAAGAACATTCGGAAAAAAAGAATAAATTTATTGGGAAACTGTCTTCACCAGGAGTTCTTAGGTATAATTGTGGTTCTATTGGATGTCCCAATAAATATTATACTTCAATCCACTCCAGCAAGTACAAAAATAAAAGGTTTTTTCGCTTTCCAGAAAAAGATCCCAAAAGAAGGGAACAGTGGTTTATAATTATGAATTTAAAGAAAAGTGATATTAGGCAGTATCTTTGTGAAGATCATTTTCAACTGACAGAATTTTGTGATACTGAAAAACTAAGGCTTAAGAAATTTGCTTTGCCTTCGAATATTATTCAAAAATCTGAAGAATCAGATGAATTTTCCAATAATGATGTCTCAATGGAACATTCATTAAGCGAAATCTTATTAGAAACTTCAATTACTGAAGATTGTGATGCCGATTCGCAAACATCTGAATATGATGATAAGGAAGCAATACAATCCCAAATAAATGTGAGTAGTGTCATCTTTCTCCTAGAGATTTTCTGTTGTTGAAACTGTTGGAATCACTGACTACAACACTTTATTAATTTTTTTAAGTTCAGATTTAAATTAGTCTTGAGCCGTCCCTGAGCCCCTCAGACAATTTGTTTTGTTTCAAACCGCAAACGGCTGTAAACTGTTAAATTTTGAGAACTCCCGTCTTCATTCGCAATATCTCTGTCCAGCACGGCCTTCATTCATGATATTTCCAGCTGGTACGACAGGCAGCCGGCTCTCCCCTCTCACCACGCTGTCTCGAGTCGCTACGATTGACAGACAGCAGTATCTACTCAAGATCAAAACGATCTTTTTTCCTATCCACGACGTTCGAATTAATTCAGCGTTTGTTATTTCTTCCAAGTCATCCAGTTAGTAAGAGTGAATTTACGTAAAAGGCAAATCATTAGTGGCACAAGTGCATAGTGTATTTTGAAGAGAGAAATATTTAGTGTCAAATAAAATTGTTAAAAACTAGCAACCTATCATTTAAACCAGTCCACTATTAACGAAGTAAAGTATAATTTCTCCGTGTATGGAAAAGTCAAAGTAATACCTGCCATTTTAAGTAATAAGTACAGTTCTGAATTATACAATTTTTTTAAGCTTAATAAATAGAACATCATATTTATAATGTGCTATTAAATGCATGTTGACTGATATTTTTTTGTAATCAGGTGAGAGCTCCATCTCCTGTCCCGCAAATTCATTTAACTTTAGTGTTTATTTTTTAGCCACTAGCCAGTAGTCGCGTTTGTATAAATATCATCTGTGAAGTATCCTAGGTTAGTAGAGAATAAACAACGATTATAGACGCGTATGGTATGATATCCGTCTTTGTACGGAAAACATCTTAACATTTCAAGTTCCTTTCTAAATATGATAAACATCATTGCCCTTGCTTCGAAGGGTCTTTCCGTTGCTGCGAGAAATTCTTGCCGACTCCTTTCCTATCTAGTGCATACAAACATCGTATGTTCTGTGGCGTCCCGGTTCCCGCAATATGGACAGTTTTCTGACTCTGCCCTCATGCGACTATAGAATCTTTTTTTTTTTTTTGGGGAGGTGAAAATCCTCATGGACATCATCTGTCGAATGTACCGGTCTCATACCCACTAAAACCACCTTCCCTTCCGAGTAACCACTCTGGAACTACCGATTGGCATATCGTCAGAGCGGCCTGGTCTGTTTTTATCTGTCTTCTGTATCTTCCTCCTCTTTCTTCTTCATTATTCTTCTTATATATTCTTTAATGTATTCGTATTTTTCTTTGCTCTCTATCATGGTATCGATTATGTTTTTTGCACTCATTTGTCCCCCTAGCTGCAGCTCTATTTCCTTTCTCTAACTCATTTATTACAATAAAATAAAGTATGTTCTGCATCGTCCTTTTCCTCACAGTATCTGCATAAATTACTCGCATTCTTACCAATTCTCTTAATGAAACATTGAAACTGACCATGTCCAGTCAATACTTGTGTCAAGTGATTGTCTGTAATCCTGAATTCACATTTTAACCATCTTCCTATGTCTGGGATAATCCTCTTTGTCCACTGTGCTGCCCTCTCTAGACGCTCCCATCTCCTCAGCTATCCTCCTCCGCTTTTTCTATATTTATCTTCATGTGTTCTGAAAAGTCATCGATCATTATTTCTAAGTAGTGGATTGCTCTCTTTGGGTGTATAGTTGTGCCTTTACATTTAAAAGTAATCTCGTTTCGGTAGCTCCTTTCCTTTGGTCCCTATGTTATCAAAGCTTCGGTTTTATGTGGGGCCACCTGCAGCTGTTGGTTCTATCTATCTATTTATCTATCTATCTTTTTTTTTTTTTTTTTTTTAGGAGGAGGGGAATCTTGCATAGATAGTCGCATCTAGCGAACTATGCCGGATTCCTACCGACTAAACCCCTCCATCCTCTACTGATGCTCCATGTACCGGAAACCGCTTTCGCATTACTTCAGTACTGGGCCGTCTTCTAGTGGGTGTCACAGACTTCTAGCTTCATTATTCGTAATCTCTGGTTTATCTAGGCCTGGCTTCTCGTTCTTTAGTTTCAATAATGGTTTTTATTACCCTGTATGTTTGGTTCCATGCTTCCTCGTTTCCTAGAAGGTCCTCCATGATATTTTCAGCGCTGAACGCTCTACCCATTGCTGTATGATATACGTTTCTTGTTTCATTCCACTTTGGGCATATGAAAAGCGTATGTTCTGCGTCATCGCTCTCCTGGCAGTATATGCAGCTAGGTGTGTCTGACCTTCGGCGGTCATATAGATATTTTTTGAAGCATCCATGTCCTGATAAGGCTTGGGTTAGCAAGTAATCTATCTCTCCGTAGGGCCTCTTCATCCAGTTCTCTATATTTGGTATCAGCTTGTATGTCCAACGACCATACTGTCCATTGTCCCACTTGAGCTGCCAATCTCGCATCAAGTTTACTCTAGCTTCTTTCTTGCCTACCCCCTCATATCGTTCTCGCCTTTCAATAATCTGCAGTTCAATGGGAGGAACTTCTGCTAATACGCCAACTGCCTCTGCAGATATTGTCCTATAAGCACTGCATAGTCTTATGTTCATTGTTCTCTGGATACCAATAAGCTTTTGCACGAGTTTTTTACTTCTTGTGACATTGTGCCAGATCGGTGCTCCGTATAGTATTTGTGAATGAATCACACTCGACAAAACTCTTCTCTTAGATGGTCTGGGCCCTCCGATGTTCGGCATCAGGCTCGCCAGAGCCGTAACCGTTCTTTCAGCTTTTTTTATGGCCTGAGTGACGTGTTCTGCAAAGGTCAGTTTGGTGTCGAGCCAAACTCCGAGGTATTTCGTCGCTTTGCTAATTTCTATTACTGTTTCTTGCAGCATGAACCTTATTGGTTTGAGTTTCCTCCTTTTGGTTAGCAGTACTGCCTCTGTTTTTTCAGGTGCTAGTGCTAGGCTATCTATCTATCTATCTATCTATCTATCTATCTATATATCTATCTATCTATCTATCTATCTATCTATCTATCTATCTATCTATCTATTTATCTATCCATCTATCTATCTATCTATCTATCTCTCTATCTGTAAAATGTAATGACTGTCTTTAATGACTATTTGACCTTTTTTATGTAATTAAAGTCTGACTGACAATGTGACTTTTTATTTTCACAAAAACTATCAAATTGAAACATAACACTAATAATAAAACAAAGAATCATCATGACGACTCAACAGTTCTTTCCCCTCAAAAATGGAACATTCAGTCAGCAACTTTTCCTAATTTGGAAACTGGTCTTTTGAATATTCCAGTTTTTGTTTTAACCTGGACTACTCATATCCTCCCATCGGGGCTAGGAAATACTTTCACAATACGACCCAACTTTCATAATTCCTCCATAATTATGACATCATTTTCTTTAATGGGCTCATTGTCCATGGACCAGCGATTTCTTTTGGTGAGCATTGGTAGGTATTCCTTCACCCATCTTCTCCAATACTCCCTTGTAAGATTTTGAACTTTCCTCCATTCTCTCCTTAAGTCGTAGTTTTCTCTGAGTTGTCCCATTTTATTCTGAGATCCAACGAGGAAATTGTTTTGTGTAAGAGCCTCTAAATCATCTGAATCAGTAGAAATGTTTGTGATAGGTCTCGTATTCAGCATGTCATCTTCTATTTTCTTATTTTCCATTTCAGCCACAGCCTTTCTCAACTCTTCCGAAGCACCTCCTATATTCGTACCATTGTCTGCAAATATCTGACGAGGTAGATCTCTCGCGCTATCATTCTTCTGATTGCCATAATTTCTGAATCTGTCGTCAAATTATGCGTTACTTCTAAATGGACTGCTCTAATTAATAGGCAAGTAAATATAATTCCCCACCTCTTCTCTCTCCTTTGGCCTACAGATACCGAAAACGGTCCAAAAAAATCCATACCGGTAAATGTAAAGGTTCTCACGTTTGGGGTGAGTCTCACAGCCGGCACCTGTCCCATAATAGGGATCATAGGTTTCGGATTCTTCAACTTACAAAATTGTCAATTCGCAAAAATTGATTTCACCGCTGATCTTCCATCTATTATCCCATACTTCTGCCTCGGTGTCCAAATTTCTCATAAAGATATTTGAGAAAAAGTGAAGTGTATCGGCGTTTTTTCGATATAATCGGTGGTCTTTTTGTTGATACCATCATAGTTGGAGCCAAATCAGTTCGTCCTCTCAGTACCATTAAATTTCTATCATCTATTGTAGGTGTCAATTTTCTCAGACAGCTATTTTTACTAATGGTGTTATGTCTTTTGAGCTCGGCAATTTCTCCTGTAAAACTATCCTGCTGGCATTTCTGTATCCATAAAATTTCAGTCTTATTTATATCATCCAAATTCAGTCTATTCGTACAGTCAACATGACTAATTGTAGATATAAAAATTTCTGCTGTTTTATTTATCCATGCTGTGACTTAGCAATTTATTCCAATCAGAGAATTTATCAATATCGGGTAAAAGTACCTGTCTTCCATGAGTCGTGTCAATTACTTCAAATTCTCTTTTCAAAATGGAATGCTTTGTTTTATTCAAATCTTTTGTTGGTCAAGTTACTGATCCAATTGTTTCAAAAATTTGGGTCCATCAAACCAGTATTCAAAATTTATTAAACTAGTGCCATCCTCGTTGTAGGTTCTTGTTGCTTTATCAGCCGCATTAAATTTTGATTGTGTCCAATTCCACTCAGAAGTATCTGTCAGTTCTTGAATCTCTCCCACCCGATGACCTTTAAATTGACCAAGCTTTTTTCCGTCCCCTTGAATCCAATATAGAACTGTTGTCGAGTTCTAGTTAATCTACTGCCCAACATTGCAGCTTGAAGTTCTAAGCGTGGGATGGAAAGTGGTTTATTTGGCGATACTCTAGCTTTTGCAGAAACAAGTGCTACATCAATATCGTTTTCTTCAATGACTCTAACGTTGACTAATAGGCAAACATACTGTGTCTTCTTTCCAAAGCAGCCCGATTTCATATATATTGTCCAAATTTTTAACGGTAGAATTCATTATTGCTTAAGTTTTTTCTTCTTTCTTATCTTTTTCCAATTTTGGTGTGACAGAAAGTCCTAATGCGTCGATAGCGGAAGATTTCTTTACAAGTTGGTTAAGATCATCGTCAGCTGTGATATTATCGCAGATATGAAAGGTATGGTGTTTTCCAATTTCCTGCTCACTGAATTTTCCGTGAAGAATCCATCCTAGATATGTCTTCGTCGCAATAGGAAGGTTCATCGGTCCTTGTACCAATCTTCTTGGAACAGTTAATCGAATATTATCTTGACCAATCAATATCATAGGTCTCAATTTGATGTCTTCGATAGGTAACCCATTCAGGTATGAATATTTCTTCCAGGTTTCGAATCGGACGTCTTGATATGGTAAAGAGAGATTCTCTACCGTTCAAGCATTTTTCACACAGAATATTTTTGCTCCTGGAAAATGTCCTGATATTTTTAAATCAAGGCGCAAGGAATATTCATTCGTTTTTACGACTTTATTTGTCCATTGCAAGCATAATGGTTCAAGGGTGCCATTTATTTGCAGCCTCTCAACAATCGATTGATCTATCAATGTAACGGTTGAGGTTTCATCACAAAGTGCTACTGTATCCAAAACTTAATTTCTTGGACCATAGAGTTTCACATTGATCATTCTTAGAAGAACATTAGCTTTTCCAGAACCTGTGGGTAAAACACTTCGACTACTTTTTGAAATATTTGTACCGGTTGAAACAGAAATATTCTCAGTAGGTTTTGTAGGTTTGTCTTTATGAAGATATCTATTATGTGGCTTAGTACAATTGTTTATTCCACAGCTTTTTCGGAATCTACACTTCAGCAAATGATGGGTATTCTTCAAGCATAAAAAGCATATTTTTTCTCAGTTATGATTTTCCTTCTCGTATCTACGTGATCCGATTTGATAACGGAACAATCATCGATTTTATGCCCTTTTTCATCACAATATAAACATTCTTCTTTGGCTGGCGAAGATACTACGAAAGATTTTTCGAATTTTCGATGATTTTCAAAACGATTTTGATTCGCTTTCTGAAAGGGCTTCGAATTGGACGCGATTTCCTTAGATGTCGATACATAACAAACTGCATTCGCTATTTTCTTGAGCCATGTGCTAAGATCTTCCAAATTTACTGCACCATTTTTGTCGTGAATATCCTCTCCCCACCTGAGCTTAAGCATATCAGGTAGTTTCAGAACAAGTTCTTTTATTATCATTGGATTTTGAAGATGGGCTTCGTAACTCAATGATTTTATTGTACTTACTATATTGTTTACATGACTTGACAAATCGATGAGGTTTTTCATATCATTTTCTTTGACAACACTTTCTTTATCAGAGTTTCGATAATTAGTTCAGATCTTCCAAATCTCATGGCTTCTTCTTCAGTATACTTACATAATTCTGATGTTCTATTGAAACTATAGATGAATGTAGGCATTCTTCACATCGCCCATCAAATATTGGAAAATCTTTTTCCACTGTATGTCTTGTGAAAAACTTTTCATTCTTCGACGAAGCTGAACTATTACGATTGACATTTTTCAGGAGAGTATTCAAAGTTTCACACAACTGACTGACTTCTGTCTTCTTTATTGAAGGTATTTCTGGAACATGATTGTTTTCCTCGTCATCTTCATTAAAAGGTTGCAACCTATCCACCCAATTGGCCACAAATGATTCTACATAAGAAGAACGTGGATTCTTGTCAACATGATCAAAATTTATATTCTGATTACTACAAGATGCTGGTGGCAATACCTCTGGGTTCTAATTTCTATTTTTATCTATTGAAACTGAACTCCTTGTCCTTTCTGATTTTCTTTCTTCATTTTCTGCTTCTCGTATTTGAGTTTTAATTTCAACTAATCTCATCTGTTGCAAATATTTTTGTTTCTTCATTTCCATTTCCAACATTTTTGTTTCAAAATATTGCTGTTTCTTCTCAGCCTCGAGTGCGAATTTTTTCTTCTGTATTTCTAAACAAGGACTATCGGAAATTCTAGATTTTGCACTGTTTCTCTTACTTTTCATAGCTTTTTCTGAAGAAGTTTTATGCGCGTTCCCTGTCTCTGTCGCGGGTTCGATGGAATCCATACCAGGTTTCGCTGACATTCCAAAACCTGCTGGCCACTCGAAATCGGGGTTCAAATTCCTATTGATACATACTTGGGTTCGACTTCTGCCTGACTGGCGGTCCATACTTTTCAAATTTTTGAGTTAACTAGTCTACTGATTTTACTCACAGAGCTTGTTCGATGGATTGAAGGACCAATGTAAAACGTACTGACCGTTTTTACTGAGTATTTGACCTTTTTTATAACCAAAGTCTGACTGACAATATGACTTTTTATTTCACAAAAACTATCAAAATTGACAAATTGAAAAACATTAATAATAAACAAAGAATTATCATGACGACTCAACACTATCTATCTATCTATCTATCTTTCTTTTTTTTTTTTTTGGCATTTAGAGGAGGGGAAATCTTGCATAAGACACCCAGAGGGGTAGTGTCGGATTCCTACCGACTAAAACCCCTCCTCTGTCGTCTCGCTCACTACACCGGAATCCGCTTTCGCATTACTTCAGTGCAGAGGCAGTCTGTTTCAGTTTCGTATCTATCTATCTATCTATCTATCTATCTATCTATCTATCTATCTATCTATCTATATATCTATCTATCTATCTATCTATCTATCTATCTATCTATCTATCTATCTATCTATCTATCTATCTATCTATCTATCTATATCTATCTATCTATCTATCTATCTATCTATCTATGTAATGGAATCTATGTAATCGAATCGACTCGAAACTTTGTATACTTCTAAAGGACCGATGACAATACAATAATTTCATAAATTTATTCAAAGATCCTGGCCGGGATTATCAGGATATTAAAAAAATCCGAAGTAAAAAATGAAAAGTAAATAATAGTTTAAAAAACTAAGACAACAGGCTTTATAAGAAAACCGAACTAAAAAATAAATAATAATAAAAAATAATTTTACAATCAAAAGCGTGGGATACGCTATATCAATTAATATGTTTGATAATAAACAGATATTGGTAAAAGTAAAGTCTCCAAGAAGAAAACGTAAACATCATAAAAAGCACCCCACACTTTTGATTGTAAAATTATTTTTTATTATTATTTTTTAGTTCAGTTTTCTTATAAATCGTGTTGTCTTAGTTTTTTTAAACTATTATTTATTTTATTTTACTGGTAAAATAAAGTGAAGTTTCTGAAATGTTTTCTATACCTACCTCTTTTCATTTTTGTTATATCTAAAGATCTTTTAAATTGTAAGCGAGAACAAAAAACTCCAAAGATACCATGGATAGGTGCAACACAGGTACATACATCTGGCCATATGTAGCAAAGACGTTAAGCTAACGAATAAAATACCAATATTTTACATTACTCTCATTTAACACTGTAAACTGATAGCCAGTGATATTATCTCTATTATTACATTGATTAGAATCTAATATTTAAAGGCATATGTATATATTCAAAATAAAATTGCTATTTATTAACAAACTGTTAAATAGAACCCCTTTATGGGTTGAAAGATAATTTTAAATGACTACCAGTTTACATTGTTAACCGTCCTAATGCCAGCAGAAAGATGAAATGTCTAATACCGAGTGGGGTCCTTTTGGGACCCCACGTTATTTGTGTTCTGAGCCATACAACATACATCATCATCGTCAACCCATACGCGTCCACTGCTGGACATAGGTCTTCCTCAGTCTTTTCCATCTGTCCCTATTCTGTGCGTCCTGCATCCAATTGCTACTAACACGTTTCAGGTCGTCAGTCCATCTGGTAGGTGGGCGGCCTCTACTACGGAACGCTTCTTACCTTGGCCTCCATCGGTTGTCAGATAATCTGGCAACGTGTTCTGCCCAGTTCCATTTTAAAGTAGCAATTCTTTCTATAGCGTCGATTGTCCCTGTTCTATGACGTATTTCTTCGTTTGGGATCCGGTCTCTAAGAGAGACGCCCAACATCCGGCGCTCCATAGCCCTCTGTGTTACTCGGATTTTGTCTACGACCTTTCTTGTAAGTGTCAATGTTTCCGCGCTATAAGTAAGAACGGGCAGCACACATTGATTAAAGGTTTTTCTTTTAAGGCATACTGGCAAGTGCGACTTAAATATGTAATTTAATTTTCCAAAGGCTGCCCAGGTTAATCCTATTCGACGGGGGAGCTCACATGTTTGGTTATCCCTGCCTAGTCTAATTTCGTGTCCCAAATATTTATATGATACAGTTTGCTCAATATCCTTTCCAGCGATAGAAACATTACGGTTTAGCATCAGGTTCGTCATTATTTGTGTCTTGGTCATGTTGATTCTCAGTCCGACCTCGAAGGAAGCGTGATAGAGTTTTTCCAACATTGCTATTGCATCATCCATACGATCGGCTATAAGGACGATGTCGTCTGCAAATCTTAAATGACCAAGCTTCTCTCCATTTATGTTGATACCATGTTCGTATAGGTCTGCCCTCTTACAAGTATGTTCCAAAAGTGTCGTAAATAACTTTGGAGAGATGGTGCCTCCCTGCCGTACTCCTCGTTGTATAGAGAATTTGTTTGTTTCTTGTTCGGATAATCTTACACTAGCCGTGGCATTTTGGTAGATATGTTTAATTAAGTTGATGTAGCGATGGTCTGTTCGAAACTCAGTCAATGCTGCTAGCATTTTCTGTTAATCTATAGTATCGAAGGCTTTTTCATAATCTGCGAATATCAGTGCCAATGGTTTGTTATACTCTGTAGATTTCTCTATCAAATTCTTTATCACTAGTATCCAGCTTGTTCTCTGGGCTGATAGAAGTCGAACCTAGCCTCCAGTCTCTTTGTAATAATTTTTGTGAAGAGCTTGTATATCTGTGACAGTAAACTAATAGGGCGGTAGTTTGTCAGGTCTGTTATATCTCCCTTCTTGTGTAATAAAACAATTACTGCATTGTTCCAATGCGATGGGATGGTTCCTTGGTAAATACACTCGGTGAAAAGTCTGGCCAAAGCCTGGATGATTTTATTTCCGCCCAGCTTGATTACCTCTATCACCACTCCATCGTCACCGGGGGATTTGTTATTTTTCTTTTTGAAAGTGCCGTCTTTACTTCGAATGTTGTTATTTCTGGAATTTCCTCTGATCCCTGGTTTATGATCTTGGTTATGGGTTGATCTTGGCTTTCATCGTTCCTCCTATACAATTCGCGATAAAAGGGCTCAATAACTTCGAGGATTTCAATTCTATCTGTAGTAATGTTTCCTTCATTGTTTTTTTATCCTGTACATGTTTTTGCTGCCTGTGTTGTTCGTAGTTTGCCTCAAAACTTTCAGACTTTTGTTTTCTTCTATTGCTCTTGTTATCTCACTTGTGTTGGTTTCTCTTATGTCTCTTCGAATTGATCGGTGGATGTCTTTATTTAATTTCTTCAGTGTTGTGTAGTTGGAGTCATATTTTTCGGTCAGCTGTCTTCTTTTATTTAGGAGCTCTTTGGTATTTTGGCTTAGTTTTTCTTTGTGAGTTGTACCTGCCGGGCAGCATTCCTTTTTTGTTTCATTCAGTGCATTTATTATTTCACTACTTGTTCGCTCAATATCCCCCAGATTACCCTCTAAATTTTGCAGATGTCTGGTTAGTGTATCTTCATATTTGTCGTTGTTCGCTGGGGGAATCCATTTCTTCTTACGTGATTTTAGGATCATCTTGGTTCTTTTTATTTTTACATTTAATCGTACCTTTGCTCGGATCAAACTGTGGTCGCTACCTATCGAAAATCTATTGAGCACTTCGATGTCTTTGATTATTTCTTTTTTGTTCGCCATAATAAAATCTATCTTATTCTTGGTTCTGCCGCCTGGGCTTATCCATGTCCACTTACGTTGGGGTTTTTTTATCAAAAAAAGAGTTCATCATGTATAGATTCTCCTGATGCAAGAAGTTAAGTAGTCTTTGTCCGTGCTCATTTCTCTCCCCGTATCCACATTTACCCATTGCTACCTCTGCATGATCTTGTCTGAAACCCATTTTAGCATTAAAATCGCCTGTGAGTATTGTGTAGTACGTTGGCGTAGCATGTAATGCCGTTTCTAGGTCCTCATAAAAATTTTCAATTTCTTCGTCCGAGTGAGTAGTAGTTGGAGCGTACGTCTGTATTATTTTGAGGCGAGAAGATTAGGTATATAATCCTCGGGCTTATGCTGTCTATTTTAATTATATTTTGGGTGTGTTTTCTGTGTATGATGAATCCCACTCCACCATTTGAGATGTCTTCTTCTCCTCTAAAATGAAATAAATGTCCTGATTTAAGGAAGATCTGGTCCTCTCCTCTTCTTCTTATCTCACTGAGGCCAATAATGTCCCACTTTATTGTTTCCAGTTCCTCTTCCAGTTCCACCATCTTCTGGTCCGATATATAAGAGTTCTCACGTTATATGTGCATTTGTCGTTCCTTGTGGTAGCCTGATCCTTTTCGGGGATTCTTAGCACCCTCTGCTCCAACCCTTTTCCGACCGCTACCTTGGTTGGGGGTGTTGGAGCCGCCGGAGACTGAGGGCCTCTCTGTAGTTTCGTCTTCCATGGAAAAATACCCTTTGGGGTTTTTGGCCATTTCACTGTCACGCTGGCCAATTGCGGGTTGACAGAGGGTCTTTAGAATCGCATTTCCTCATATTCTTGTTGTTACGGTTATTCCGCCGATATTCGGTCGCCACCGGGTGATCTAAGCCACCACGCGTGCAGGAGAGGTTGACATTTGGGCTGGTTTTGACCATTTAACATTTGCCACTTACACAACATACATACATTCATACATATAGTCCTGCCTTTTTCCCGTAGGGGTAGGCAGAGACCACTTCTTTCCACTTGCTACCATTCTTACACACATCTTTCGTTGCTTCTACTTTCATCAGTGCTCTTATACATGTTCGTCGGTTTTTTGATACTTTTGACCTGGCCTTTTTCAAAAACAATGTCGATCTGATTGAGGTATGTTCGATATGGTCGACCTCTACCACTTGTCCATTCACACTCGCCTTATAAATTTGTTTCGCCAATCTTCCTTCATCCATCCTTTCTACGTGCCCAAACCATCTAAGCATCCCTTTATCTATCTTTGTTACCACATCTTTTTTTACAACACAGCGTTCCCTTATCTCACTATTCTTCACTTTATCCAACCGAGTCACTCCGGCTACACTTCTCAGACTACTCATCTCCGCAGCATTAATCCTATTTTCATGCTTTTTCTGCCAAACCCAACATTCACTACCATACATAAGTGTAGAAACCAACACTCTATGCACAGCCAGGCGTGCCTTTTTTGACACTTTCTGGCTGTTTATAAAGCTCTATGTCACTATCGTCTCTTGTACCATCTTGTACCATCTCTTGTAAACTTTGAACTCAAGTATACAAACTTATTTATTTGTTCCACTCTTTCTCTTTTAATCAGAACTTCACAGTTTGTCATGCTTTCTTCTCTTTCAAAAATTTTTTACTTTCGTTTTGCTTACATTTTTTTTCACCCCTTTGATTTTCAGGGCATCATGCATAACATTAACCATCGCCTGGAACTTCTCTTCAGAGGACTTGATCATCAGCCTAAAGGAGGCATTTGAGGATCAAATCATTTTCAATACATTCGCACTCTCTTTCAAATCTTTTAAACAATCGTCTATGTATAAGTTAAACAGCCATGGCGAAGCCAATCATCCCAACCTTTTTCGTTGTTAAACCAGTCCGTGTAAGCTCCGTTTATCCTGACACGGGCAGCGGAATCCTCGTAAAGTGATTTCAGTGCTCGTATTAAACTACCGCTTACCCCATACATAGACAATGTCAACCACAATTCACTCCTCACCACTCTGTACTAGGCCTTTTCCAAGTCTATAAAAGCGCAGTAGACCTTCTGACTTCTAGCCAAGAATTTTCTGACTATACCTCGTAATGAAAAGACCTGATTCATACATCTCCTTCCTCTTCTAAATCCTGCTTGCACACCCCATATCATTTCCACAGATTCTTTTAATCAATCAATATCTTTGCATACTTTGCCGACGATGCTGAGTAAACTAATGCGTCGGTAGTTCTTACAATCTTGCTTCGAACCTTTTCCCTTGTAAAGTGCTGCGAACCTTTTGTCTTGTTAAGGGGCCCGATAACTGCCTTGAACCAATCGTCTGATACGCTACTACTCCTCTAATAAAGGCGGTACAATAGACTAGCTATCACGCCTTGCCTAGCCTTTAGCATTTTAACCGTTATTATATCGTACCATGTAGCCTTACCCAATTTCATACTGTTCAACGCTCCCACAATCTCTGTCGTACTAATTTCACTTTCATTGCAACTTTCACTTATGTCTCCGAATGGGACCTGTGCTTGTGTATACTCTTTCTCAAATAAACTTTCGAAATATTCCTTCCATCTATTTAAAACGCATTTCTCTCCTTTCATCATACTACCATCTTGGTTTCTGATTTTTTCCAGTTGCGAGGTAGTATTGTTACTTCTGGTTATTCTTATAGATTTCCAGAAGAGTTTAATATTCTTCTGGAAATCGTCAGATAACCTATCAAATTCATTTTTATCACTCTCCTTCTTTCTTGCCACACCTTTCAACCTTTTATACTCATTCTCTGCCTTGTTTACATTCTCAATCGTTGCCTTTTGCGTTCTTTGATTGGCTTTTGTAGCCAGCCAATCCAGCCAGGCTTTCTTTTTCACTGACACTGCTTTTTGAACCTCTACGCACATTTTTTGTAACTTGCATCTTTTCCTTCTTTTACTTACACCACACACTTCAATAGCAATATCCACGCTTCCTTCCTACATTTCTTGATTCTGCACACGATGCCGCCACCAAGACATTTCTTATTCGGCTAATTACTAAAAAGTGGTCTGTGTCAATGCCTGCACCGCGGTTAGCCCGAGTGTCTATCACTTTCCTTCCCAATTATTCCAATTTTAATATTATATACTTACTTTTACTTATATACCTATACATTTTACCATGATTTTTAATTTTAGGGAATGATGATCCCAGAGTCTACTTCACCATCATTTATTATCAATTCACCTCCTACACTAAAAGAGATTCATGCCTACTTTGGTTCAGCATTGATTGAAGGTTGGTGTTATTTTGCTACTGATGCAGAACTATTATTCATCCACATTAATATCCTGACTCGAAAAGAGGATATGCGTTTTTCTGTATCTGAAAATCTCTCTGTAAAGGTATAAAACTTTTTGATGCTCTTTCTTGTAAATATTTTTATTTATTTATCATGTATAAAAAATTCTACTTTTATTCATAAGGCTTTACTAAAATAGTTCAAATTTAATAGGTCTCTTTTTCTCAACGGCCAGAATTTTCGGTGGGCGTTACTATATTATCTGTAAATGATATAAAAAGTTATATGGAAAGTTTGAAAGCCACTGTTTTATGCAAAGGAACAGGCATACTCTATAAGTAAGTGCTATTATATTTTTTTCTCAACATAGATAGGTAAATATTAAAAAAAACTTTTTATTTTTCATTTTATAACATGGAGTGCCATCATAAAATTGTTTTTCAATGTCAAGGATTGTGATAGCCTTGATTTAATATTTATTCAACAAACGAAAATTATGATGAGAGACGCAAGTATATTAATGTTATCACATCAAACATCACCTGAAAAAGATGGGCAAAACAGAGAGTGGTAGTTGCCGCTACTGCGAGAACTTCGCTGAAACTGTAGAATATTTGCTTTGCGAATGCCCAGCGCTTTTCTGCAAAAGGCTCAAGTTTTTGGAAGGAGCATTCTTAAAGCCCTCCGATGTCAGGAACTTAGCTCCCAGGAAATTGATAAACTTTGTATGAAGTCTCGGAATCCAGGGCTTCAAATAGATTAAGGGTTATGCATAAAAGATCCGATAAGTCGAGGTGCTTGAGAGACTGCTTAGTCTTCACGACCCCATCTACAATCTATCAGATCGAACAGTTGTTGCTAACTGATGAACGGTTTCTCTCATAACTCAACTGACACAACCGGAGGGACACAGGTCGGGACAGGACTATCTTTAATTACCTATCCAAAGTTATGGAAAAAGCGATTAAAATAGAACTCATCAAATATCTGGAGAAATTTGAGATAATTCATGACAGATAATATGGATTTCGAAATCTTCGGTCTACTGGAGATTTGTTGGCTTATGTCACTCAGCTCTGGACAAACACTATTGAGAAGTTTGGTAAATCTCGTGTAATAGCCTTGGATATATCTAAAGCCTTTGACCGCGTTTGGCACCATGCATTGTTAAGCAAATTATCTGCCTACGGTCTCCCAACCAAACTGCGCCAATGGCTCATGAGCTTCATGCAAGATCTCTCTTTACATGTGGCAGTTGACGGTATTTCTTCTGACGCGTTAAAAACCAATGCTGGGGTCCCCCAGGGTTCCATCCTGTCCCCCACCCTATTTTTTTACCCATCAACGACATCTTGAAAACCACCACAAACCCCATTTACAGTTTCGCAGACGACCAGAACCGGTTTTTGGAGTCACCACAAGTGCCGCCAAAACAATTATTTCGGACTGGGCGGAGAGGAAAATACTCACGTACTGGTCCGACATACCAGGGCTAACCCACTCGAAGGCGTTTTTACCGTTACAACCCTCGAGAAACACAACTAAGCAGATCCTAGAATGGAGCAGAAATGACCTGCGTATTCTAACAGGACTGCTTACGGGACACTGTCGTCTGAGATACCACCTCAGAAAGATAGATCTGAACCAACAAACGGACTGTCGGCTCTGCTGCGTGGAAGACGAAACTGCTGAACATATACTATGTTCATGCCCCGGCTTGGGAAGAATAAAGTTCAACATATTTGGTTACACTAACCTAGAACCTACCGATTTTAAAAAAATCTCACCCTATACAACCATGAACTTCGTAAGAAGGGCTGGATTGTGCGGTGAACTGTAGCCTCTAGGGGTGAGCCACAATAGACCTACTAAGGGTCGTGGTGGAGGGGCGACCACGCCCCACTCACATAAAACAACCTACATGTGGCAGTTGACGGTATTTCTTCTGACGCGTTAAAAAACAATGCTGGGGTCCCCCAGGGTTCCATCCTGTCCCCCACCCTATTTTTTTACCCATCAACGACCTCTTGAAAACCACCACAAACCCCATTTACAGTTTCGCAGACGACAGCACACTTGTCTCAACTTTCACATACTATCGATCACTTTCGGTGAATGATACAAATAGACTCAGGCAAGAACAGGTTGACTCCATCAATAGAGATCTTAAAGCAATCGTCGAATGAGGAACCAACAATCTTGTTCAGTTCAACGCCCAGAAAACACAAACCACCACGTTTTCCAAGAAAGTGAATTCCTCAAATCACTCCCATCACAATGTAAGAAAATACCCTCAAATCAAGTCCCTCCATCTCGATTTTGGGAGTCATGGTGTCTAATAATATGTCTTGGCATGACCATGTTGCTAACATCGCAAAGTCAGCAAGTCAAAGGTTAGGTTTTCTGTGGAAAGCTAGAAAGTTTTTTACTCCTGATCAACTATTGACGACGTACAAGGCTCAAATCCGACCTCTACTGGAGTATTGCTCGCATATTTGGGGTTCAGCACCAAGGCATTCTCTTCGTCTTCTAGATTCGATTCAGAAAAGGGCCATTCGGTTGATAAACAGCTCAACTCTCACAGATACCCTTCACCCACTAGAACATAGAAGAAGAGTTGCAGACCAGACATTACTCTACAGATATTTGCATGGCAGATGCTCCAGAGAAATAAAAACTCTTATACCACCACTGGCCACATTCGGCCGAAGAACTCAGCACGCTGATCAGTCTCACCCATTTACTCTCAAGATTGACACTACAAGGACCAATCTCCATCGAGAATCCTTCTTTTACAGGGCTGCTACAGAATGAAACAAGCTTCCAAAATCAGTTTTTCTAGAGAACTATGACCTGCAACTTTTTAAAGAGCGGGTTCACAATCATCTCCTTTCTATAATCCCTCCCCCTTCTAAAAGTCGCAGTGCGGGCCGTCTGCGGCCCACACGACAATAGGTAGGTCTACCCTTTTTGCGGCTATTTTCAGTAAAAAAAAAAAAAGATGTGAGTTATTACAATTTGTCATAACGTTTTTTTCTAGAGAATTTGCTTCAAGTTGTACTGGATTTATTTCAAGTTACGAGTGCAAACGTTGGCGACAGGATCCACGCTGTTTATACTGCCGATGTCTGCGTAAGAGGCTCCAAAGTACAGAGTGTGCTTAGCAAGTTGTTAAACGAGTTAAAATAAAGTGACATCAGTTTGCCGTAAATGGAACTTAAATATTAATACCTTAGGTATGTATTTTTATACGCTTTATATTAGCTCGACTTGTATCTGTCTATCTATCTTTTTTTTGCCAGAGGAGAGGAAATCTTCAAAAGACCCCGGTCTTTCCGGAGTGTCGGATTTCTACCGGCTAAAACCTCTTCTCTCTCTTCGCCTTCTCCCACTGGAACCGCTTTCGCATTACTTCAGTGGGAGTGCTGTCTTACTACCGTCTCCATATTTTCTTCTTAGTCATCATTCTCTGTCTCTTTTTTTCTTTTGTTTTAATTATGTGTCTGACTATCTTGTAGTTTCTTTTTCACCCTTCCTCTCCTGAAAGGAGCGATGTCATCATTGTTGCTGCATCAAACACCATTCCCGTGTTCATATGATATTCTTGCCGGATCCTTTCCCATCTGCTACACAAGTACAGTGTACGTTTGGCATCATCTTCCTCTCTGCAGTACGGGCATTTTTCGGATTCTACTCTCGTACGGCTGTATAGGTATTTTCTGAAGCACCCGTGTCCAGAAATTGCCTTCGTTATGAAGTAGTCCACTTGAATACCGGCCAGCTTTGACATCAGCTTTTTATTACTCGTGACTGTATACCAGGTAGGGGAAACATACAAAATCTGAGAGTAGCCACTGAGAGTAACACTCTCCTCTTGGAGGCCTTGGGTCCTCTGACGTTTGGCATGAGCCCAGATAGATATGCCACTGTTTTCTCTACATTTTGGGTGACTATCTGTATGTTTCACAAAGGTAAATTTTGTATCTAACCAAACTCCTAAATGTTTAATTGCTTTTTTTGGTCTTATTGTAACACCTTGCACCTTAAATTCTATCGGACCAATCTTCCTTTTCGTTGTGACAAGGGCTGCTTCTGTTTTTTCTGGTGCAAGTTCAAGTCCTTTTTGCTCCAGCCAATTGGACACACGGAGCAGTGATATGTTTGCTGTGGTCATCAGATTCTCTTTACCTTTGGCGACCACTACCATAGCTATGTCATCAGCAAACACTATCAGAGTGACTCCCACTGGTAGTTCCATTCTCAACAGTTCATCGTAGAGAAGGTTCCAGAGCGTTGGTCGCAGGACTGATCCTTGTGGAATTCCGCTGTTTTTTTCCTTATTTTTGCGCTGTTCTCAGCTTCTAGGTTTATCTCCCTCTCCGAAAGATAGAATCTTAACAAATTAATAAGATTCTCGTCCATTTCTCTCCTACTCAACTCATCCAGAATTTCTTGCCAGCTTGCACTATTAAAAGCATGTCTAATGTCCAACGTACGGTACTGTTGGTCTCCAGTAAGGAAGATTTACAACGGATACTGGATGCAGTCATTGAAAAATGCGCAATGGCCGAACTAATATCATTGCTAACATAACAGTTGGGGGTGAACTATTAAAGCAAGTAAACCAAATAAAATATCTAGGCAGCATAATAACTAACAGCACAGATAGTTAAACTAAAGTGAAATCAAGGATTAAGTAGGCTCGAGCAGCATTTAATAACATGAGTAGGGTCTTGTGCTGTAGAGATCTGAAGTTAACTCCACCCTGCTGTACGGTATGGAAGCCTGGACTATAAACAAGTACGAAGAAAGACGACTTGAAGTCTTTGAGATGTGGGCTTACAGGAAATATTAAAAGTTTCATGGACGGAAAAAGTATCCAACTTGGCAATACTCCAACGTCTGAATAAATCCATGGTACTTAAGAAGAAGAAGAACGTTATAATGACACAAAGCCTTCGGTGTGCTCAAGAATATTTTTCTCCTGCCTCTCTTGCGATCTTCATAACTTCCTCTATGGCATCAACTGTCTACCTTCCTTCGATGAAACGAAACTGTCACGTAGACAGTCCGCCACAGTCACTTTCTGGGATAACTAGTTTTTTCTTTTCATGGCTTGAGCATGGCTGCTTTCACAAGTGCCTTGAAGATATTCTCATCTTCAGCTTCTTCGTTCACTCCTCCATCTGTGATAATGGGGTACAGTATCAGCTTAGTGTTATGGATGCCTTATCGGAAGTCATCATCGCTACTTCTTCTTTCTTCTTGTTTTGTTTCAGTAAGTCTTCCTTCCCTCCAAGTCTATTTATGATACCTACTACTGATTTGTGGAAAGTCTTCAGGTCCTTGCTATTTGGAAGAATACATGTATAATCGCTAGCAGTTTCCCAGAGGTTTCCATGTTGCATACAGATTTTGGTGAGGATTTCGTCTCCTCAGTCCTTTTCCGTTGCGAGCTTAAAACAGTCGTAGCTATCGACTTTGGTCAGAATTTGCCTTTTTCATTTTTTGTGCTGTTCTTCTTTGTAGCTTTCGCACTGAGCCTGGTTGAGAGTAAGATTTTTTACTCTTTGAGTTACTTCCAAGTTCGTCATCTGCGTCTGGAGCTCCGTTATTTCATTCCTCCATTCCACCTCTTTCTTTTCTTACTTATTCTCTTGGGCAGCTTAATCAAGCCAGTTTTCCATTTCAATTCTCTGTAGCTTCTTCATTTGCAGGGTCAGTTTTCCAGATATATCGATTAGTTCCTTCTTCGGTTTATACCTTTCTTGTAGTACTTTTTCAAGTTGTTTGATGTATTTACTCATATGCGCTAAGGTGTTTTTGTAGGTGTCTTGTTCGTTGAACTTTTCCTGTTTCTTTTTAAGTGACTCCTTGCTCCCTAGTCTCTTACGCTTGCCAATCTGTTCCGGCATAGAGTGAGATCTAGCTCTAGGAGGAGTCCTCATCAATTGGTCTCTTCTTGGTATGGTATTTTCTGGGGCCAATGTTGTTTTGTTCTTATCTTCATAAAATTTTAATTTTTTTTCCATGTATATCTCATAAGTTAGGCAGAAATGAGGTCCACCGCAGCAGTGCTCCCGTACTACGGCAAGATCTGAATTGCAACCGATTTCGACCATATAATCGGAGGACATAGTTCAAGGCTTATTTACGAAAGAGCCATCCTCTGGGCACGATGGGTTTACACCTCAGGATTTCCGGATTGTTTATCGAGGTTTATTTCTCTAGACCCTGGAATTTTGTTTCCCTTCTTCTTTAGCCCTGACCCCATGTTCCACTGGGATTGGGTACCCAGTCTTCAATGGAGTTGCTCAGGTTTACCGGGGTACACCAGCTGAGAGGTGAAGATAGGTTTTTGGGTAGGAGAGGCTAAGTAATGCTAAAACTGGTAACAGCGTTATATATTTCGCGTCACCACCCTTTGTACTCCATCTATCTATCTATCTTTTTTTGTCAGAAAGGAACACTCATGCGCGCACTGGTACTTTGTTCTTTCTTTTCCAGGCAGATTGGGACTAAGCCCTAGCCTACCCACTAAACCTCCCTCGTTTTCGCCACCATGCTCACCGGAACCGCTTGCGCATCTCTTCAGTGGACAGGTTGTCTGTACGTTATCCTTTTATGCTTCCCTTTGTCTTTCTTCTATTTCTTTAATTCTAAGAATGTTTCGGATATAATTGTGGATCTGTTTCCATATCTCAGGGTCTCCTAGCATGATTCCCATGATGTTTTCTGTAGTCAGTACCATCCCTATGCTTCGCCTAAAATTTTCCCTCTCTTCTTGCCACCTCGAGCATTCCAAAATTGTGTGGGGCACTTTATCTACCATGTCACAGTAGAGACATACGTCATTCTCGGATTTTTCGATTCGGTGCAGGTATTCTCTGAAGGAGCCATGTCTTGTGAGTTCCTGCGTAAGATAGTAATCAGTTCTACTGTGTTTGCACTCCAACCATTTCTTTAGGCGTGGTATCGTTTTGTCCACTGTGCGATGTTGTTTGTGTCATCCCATATGCTCTGCCACTTCCCGATAGCTATATCCCTCTTTTCTGCTTTAGCTATAGGATTGGTACCACTTTCTCGCTGGTATAAGCTTGTTCTTTCTTCTGGCAGGAGTTCAATTGGTATGACTCTCGCAACCACCTGTACTGCCTTGGCCGACACAGTGCGGTATGCGCTGGTGACTCTAAGCAGCATTTTTCGTTGAACTTTTGTCGCTTGTATTTCTCTTTCCCCATGTACTTATTCCAAATGGGTGCGCCGTATAATATGGTCGACCGTGCGACATTATATAGCATTTCCCTTTTCCTGGAACCAGAGCCCTTAATATTTGGTGTTATTCTGCTAAGGGCCGCAGCTCTTTTCTCATCTTTTTGTGTTGCGATCTTTATGTTTTTTCCAAAACTGCAATTTTCGCAGATAGTGAAGCCCAGGTAGACGAGGTTCTTTTTGGAAAGTATTTGACTCCTCCGCACGTAAAGCTTATCTCATCTTTTCCACAGGGAAGGTCCTAAGACCGAGCTCTTGGCTGTAACTTCTAGGTAGTCATTTTTTTCTATCTGTAGGGATCTGTCGTCCAGGCAGTTATCAATGGTCTTCAGTAGATAAACCTGAATCCCTCTAGATTCTAGTTTTAGCATTATTTTGTCCCATGAGGCCGAATTGAATGCATTACCGACATCAAGAGTAATTAGTACCGCCCATTTGTTGTTTGCACGGCCTCTTGCTTTATTAACGACCCTCTCCACTGCCTGTATGTTCGATTTGCCCTTGCGGAATCTGAATTGATGATCGGATAGGCTTCCCTTCTCTACTAGATCCTTCTTAAGCCTTTCCCTCAGCAATCCCTCATATAATTTGCTGATTGAGTTCAGTAAGCAGATTGGCCTATGTTTCATATCTTCTAGTCTTTCTTTTGGTATCAGGACCAGTCTGGCCCTTTTCCATTCCTTCGGAAAGCTCTTGTTTTTGAGTATGTTGTTTAGTAGTCTGTGCATAACCTCTTTTTTGTGTCCATAGAAATGGCATCTGAAGCATCTTTGCAGGTAGATCCTTTTTTTAACCCTGCATTGAATCCATCCTATTTTGATCTTTCCCTTATATGTCACGCGAGCTGCAGTTTCCTTCTTCATGGCCACGGTGGCAGTCTGATTTCCATTTTGTGATGGTCTCATAGAGATAATCCTGAATAGATCAGGTGATATATTCTCTGCTTTCTCGATTTCGCTTCTTAATTCATCTTCATCAATCGAGGTATCGATATCTGTGATGTGAATAGTGGTTTCGTTTGTTTTGATTGCCATCTTTGCGCATTTATTTTTTTCTATAGATTGCTTAATGGCCATTGCATTTTCCTTCCCCAGAACTTCCAGCATTAGGTCCCCTTTGTTGGTCTTTTTTATAGATCCTATCTTGATGCCTTTTTCCTCTAAGTTCACCGAGATTACAGACCTAAGTATGTGTAGTGGCCACAGTTGCTTTTTGTGACAGTCTCTATCTGTAGCATTAGCTAATATCATGTTGATTAGACAAGGAAATGATAGAATAGAAAAAAGAAAATCTCGAATTGTGATCCTTAACCTGAAAAGAAACGTGAAACAAAACTGTAATTGAGTTTTTCAATCTTTCTTTGAAATTCTATTAGTCAATATGAGAGTTACCCCGAAACATTGTAGTGTATTTCTGAAGTGTGCGGAAAAATATAAAGAACTCATTACATTACATTAAAGTTCATGGAATAAATGGACGAAAACAACAAACTGAAGGAATAGTGGATCTCTGTGGCTAACGATCTAAATTCATTGGGATATGGAACTAAATCAGTGCTAGAGTGGCGAAGGGTAGGTACGATATTTGAAATTCAAGAATAGGTGCGATCACAATTTAAATACACTTCATCTCTCATCTACATTTTCATCTCGCAGATCTGAAAGACCTATGTTTAAACTTGAAAGCTACGTTTAAAGGGGAGCTAAACATTCTCAGTAAATGTTAGTCTCATGAACCCATACCCATGCTGTGATTTTTTTCGCAGACTTATACTTATCTTGATACAGTTTTTGTCTAACATGTTCTGAACTTGAAAGTTATTTTTTTTAATTGCCCAAAATTCTTATTCGTTTTTAGGCGGTTACTATGACTGGAAGTCCAAGACTAAATTTAAATGGGCGAAATTAAATAAAGAACTGAAATCAACTGGTGGTGGAAGCTGAAAAAAAATATTGACCTTTTCTCAATTGAGGAACGCTTGTTAAACTTGATGGGACGAAAATGTTTAGAATGTGACAAAGTAGTGGAGTTGGGATTGGACAAAGTAAGGAATTGAATATTCAACACAACCCTTTAATTACACGGCCTATATTGTTTTTTGGCGCAACAGTGTTGTTTGAATTTTCTGCTTTCTTTCAGGAATTCCCAAATTCTCAACATGATGAAATTGATGATATGGATTCCTTGAATACCTATAGCAATGTGCCTTTGGACCACGCCTATTATTAAAAAAAAAGATAACTATCAGGAAAATAACCCAAAGGCCATTAATGATGTTCTAAATAGTATACAGCAAAATCACTCTATTGCCAGCCAAAAATGTATAGAAACTTCCAAAACATCTGTACGAAGTCGTAAAAGAAAATCATTTTGAGAAAAATTGACAAAATTCACCAAGAAAATAAAGAAAATGCAGTGCGATACCTTAGCAGTGCTCACTAATATTAACAATAATGTAAAAAAAATGGGCGATGCTCTTAAAAATATTTCGAATTCATTTCTAAACTGTTAATTATATCTGGGAAAAATTCCAGAATAAGGCTGCCAAACGAATTTTCATAGGTCATTAAAACACACTATAGAATGAATATCCTGATAGAAATTTTTGCACGGAAACGTTTTAAAAGTGCTTTTTAAAAAAAATGTGTGCTAAATTTACCATGGTGACCATTTCAAGGGTAATTTTTATAACAAGTTTTTAACTCGATCAAACACTTAAAATTCCTCGTACTCTTTTGCAACACAATTTGCACATTATAATTCACCTATCCCGCACTTTGTTTTGCAATTATTTAACGAAATAAGCGTCAATAAATCGAAAGAAATTATTCATTATTAAGGCATTATTGATAGACAGAAACAATTAACTCGTTTGACAAATGACAGGTTTTAGACTCGTATTTGGAATTGCGACGTTGCCAGAGTGCGCGTATATCTTTCTTTATAAATGATTGATTCGACTGTTAATCGATGATGAACATTAAAAATTAGCCTAACCTAACCTTACGGCCTAACCTAATACAAACAGTACCTTTTTAACCAATTGAAACATTTGTTTATTTAAAGCAATAAAATATAAATGGATACTAATCTAAACGCGCTCGTTTCGCTCGTGTAAAAAGGTTAGGTTTCGGTCGTCAATTTAATTTCAAAATGAATTAAATGATAGATTTGACTGTTAATCGATGATGAACATAAAAAAATTAGTCCAACCTAACCTACGGCCTAACCTAACACCAACAGTACCTTTTTTAACAAATTGAAACAACTTTTGTACGCACACTTGTTCTCTACTTACTCATTTCATAAGTAATATTATGACTTATCAGTCTTTTTTGTAAAGCAGTACTTAATACTTCCTTTTTTGGAGCATATGAAGGAAGTAATCTTTTATTTTCAATAGACTTCAGGGTAAGCGATACTTCTGGAATTGATTAAACATTTTCGTGAAAATGTGTATCACATAAACTTTCTAATAATTTCACATCAAATAGAGCATCATGTGCTGCACCACAAAAAAGTTCAAGAAGTTCTGAGGCCAGAGCTGTAAGCTTGAATCCAGTTTTTCTATGTGGAAAATTCTTTTTGTAAAGATGTAGTGTATCTGCAAATCCATAATTAAATTTTTGAAACTCTTCTATTAAAGATAATTTTTTAATAGTTGCCACAAAATGCCTCGAGTCAAATTTACAATTGTCTGCCACTAAAACACATTTTTTATTTAACATTGCCAAATATTCTATTAGTCCGAGAAGCGTGATTTTTAAGCCTAATACCAGGATTGATTATATTCTGCGGTAAGTGACTAATTTTTATATTGTGGACTTAATGTCAACTCTATTGTAAATTTTGTTTACTTGCCAAGGAAACAGTTCCTCTGTTCTGTAGGCTGTTGAATCCATTTTTTTTATCACCTGGCAGATATTTTAAACTTTCTGATTTCTTTTGTATGTTTAAAGTAATTAATTATCGTAAGTTTTGTTAGTACTGCCTTCAGTAATCACTTTTAAATATTTTGACCAATCTGATTTTTTTAATTTAGTTAAAATAATCAATTGTTTTGAAACTTTTCGTTAATGCCTTTATTTTGTAAATTAACTGAAATGTGGTCATGCATTCTGGCCTAAAAGGTGACACAGAAAATAAGTTGACACTCTACTAAGAAACATTTGCTGCCGTCTATGGTGCTTTTAGGGAATTAAGAACTGAAACTATCCTGAGGTCCTGTTTTAAAGAAGACATATCCATCGAGTTCCTGCTTGATGAGCAACCTGCAACTCTGGAACATCTGATCAAAGAGTCCAGGCATTGATAAAGTAATTGAACCTTCATGTTGAACATTATAGCTATAGAGTTACCATAAATTCAACTACATAGACGTCACGTGCGGGACATAAAATATCCAAAAACAAGTAAGCGACTGGAAAGTACTGGAGGAAGAAACCCTTACTTATATATATATATATGCAAAAATGTGTAACTGATTGTTTAAAAACCAGCTTACTTTTGCTGTATAATATCTATTTTAATATAGGTATATGTGTGGGTCGATTGTACATCAGATAACAACTACTCCCCTTATGTGTCGCGACAGGTATTGAATTACATCCAATGTATAATCGTGTATAACACCCCATCTTTGGAAGCAAGATATACAGATGCTTGTTAAATAGGACAAAAGGCTATTGAATTTATTTGCTCGAAGAAACCACCTGTATACTAGTTTCGGATATATATGTATATATTTATATATATATATATATATATATATATATATATATATATATCAAAAGCAAAGACCCCTCAGACTCCGATTACAAATAAACCGACCTGTGATTGGGATGTGTTTAGAGATCTTATTAAATGGAGAATTACAACCGGAGTAACAACAACCGGTGATCTAGAAAAGACGTTGAAAGAGTGTATCAAGGAAGCCTACAAAAAACTGAAAAGGTACGGATACCTTTTTGGTAGAATGAAGGAATTGGAGAAAAAAGAAAATAATGCTTCACACTTAGAAGAATGATCACACGCATGAATAGGCGTATACCAAGAAATAAAGAGCAAATTGAGAAAGCGAGAGGTGATCTTAAGAGATGCAAAAAAGGCAAAGGGTAATTACTGTTTCTAAGAATAAACATTGGGATGACCTGTGCAAACAACTAGAGGAAGATATATGGAGAAAAGGTTACAAAATAGCGGCAAAGAAGCTTGTAGGATTTGCTCCTTTTAAAATTGCTGTTGAGAGAAAAGTGACAATAGCCAGGGATCTGTTCCCACAGAAACATAAACAGAAAGATGAACACGAAGAGGTGAAAACTGTGTTAAACAAAATGAAAAACGAAAAGGCTCTGGGCCTCGATGGAATACCCATGAAAGCAATAAAAATACTGGAGGAAATGGCACCAGAAACCATATTCAATCCACTGAATAACCTGCTCATAGAGAAGAAGTATCTGAAAAAACGGAGGAAGGCTAAATTGGTACCAAAACCAAAAGGTAACCCGGAACTTATGAAATTTCGACCAATATGCCTATTGAGCTGAATCAGCCATGTAAATGAAGTACTTTTAAAAGAAAGACTAGAGAATGAAAT
This sequence comes from Agelastica alni, assembly GCA_950111635.1. Classification (NCBI taxonomy): domain Eukaryota; kingdom Metazoa; phylum Arthropoda; class Insecta; order Coleoptera; family Chrysomelidae; genus Agelastica; species Agelastica alni. The sequence goes on along the minus strand of OX467719.1, from coordinate 25,344,886 downwards.
TGAAAATATCGGGGGTCTCTCAGATAATCAATATGAATTTCGAAAGCAAATGTCAACGATTCAAGCAGTGAAAAGAGTAGTAAAACTGGTAAAACGCAACACAAATGACAAATGAGTAATATTAATTACACTAGATGTAAAAAATGCATTTAATATGGCATATTGGGAAAAAATACTACAGAAATAAAAAAGAAAGGCATAACAAACTATCTAATGGATATCATCGATCAATATCTAGAAGAAAGGCAGATCCAAATCGAGAAAGGAGTACACATGGACGTGACGGCTGGTGTTCCACAAGGTTCGGTCTTAAGACCTACTTTGTGGAATATCCTTTACGATATTTTACTTAAAGTAATAGTACCCACAGGAGTAACTCTTATAGCTTATACGGATGATCTGGCCCTAATCATCACTGGTAAAGACACAGTAGAGATAAACTGGAAAACACAGGAAGTACTAGACACTACTGGAAAATGGATGAGAAAGAATTAACTCAAACTTGCACCACAGAAATCCTAAAGGCCAGTGGAAAAAAGAGAAAATCAACCTCATATGTGAAAAAGTGAAAATATGCAAAAAGAGCATTGTATATCTTGGTGTCACCATAGAGGAAGAATTTCGCTTTGCAGAACATATAAAATTTGCTGCAAAGAAAGCTGAGGAACAGACTACTTCATTAAGCCGAATAACTCTCAATATAAGAGGCCCAGAGTCGAAAAAAAAGTGATGCTCTATAACGTGGTGCAGTTCATCCTACTGTATGGAGCGCTCATATGACTTGAATATATCAACATCAAAAGATCTAGAGATATACTTACCAAAGCACAGCGTCGAATACTTTTACGGGTGACCTGTGCTTATCGCACAGTATCGGCAAAGGCTGTTCAAGTGGTCTCAGTGTAACGTAAATTTTTCATAGCGATTGTGATAGGAAATTATTAGAGCCGGTCCTCGTATTTTAACGAATTTATTCTGGTTCTGAGGCCGTCACTGGTCGTGTTTTATTACTAGTAAGCGATAGCGACTGATATAATGCTATTATACATACATACATAAAGTCACGCCTTTTTCCCATAGGGGTAGGCAGAGACATCTTCCTTCCACTTGCTTCGGTTCTTACACACATCTTTTGCTTCCTCTACTTTCATCAGTGCTCTCATACATGCTCGTCGGTTGTTGGTACTCTTGACCTGGCCTTTCTTCAAAACAATGTTGATCTGATCGAGATATGTTCTCCGAAGTCGACCTCTACCGATGCTATTAAAAGGTGTGTTTCGGTAAGGCAACCGGTCCAGCAATCAAAAGTCGATAATTGTTATGTTATAAGTTCAATGTAGTAGATTTGCAATATAATTGGTGAATTAATTTTATTTAAATTATTAGATTATTTTTCCAAGAATAAGTGATCTTATTGTATTATTTCCAAAACTATATGCTGTACGTTTTTCTTTGCAAAAATAATGTGAATTTTTATTTATTTGTTAAAATTGCTTTTATGTTTCTATGACGGTTGGGTTCATTTAAACTTTGTTTAAATTTTTAATACCAAAGGCCTTGTTAATGTCGAGAATATTGTTCGCAGGTATTATTAGTTTAACTTATTTTAGCTTTTGACTTTTTTTTGGTTAGCTGTTCACGATTTTTTTTTGTCTGTCACGGACTTGTAAACAGTTTTTTTGTAATAAATCTGTATTTATATTTCTCGTTTTTAATTGTTTCTAGAAGAAAAAGACGTGATAACAGCCTTGAAGCCGAAATACGTTGCTCGTTTCAAAGTTTTAAAAGTATTAAATTGAAATAGTACGATAGAAATTTTTTTGAGGTTTGATTTACTAAAGTGATTTTCAGGAAAATCACTTGGCGCCCTAACGGGTTTAGCTTTTTAATTTTAGTTAGTTTGGTTCAATAAAAAAAGGGTGGATAGGTCCGTGAACTGTTTTTAACAGTAACACAAATTTGACGCCCAACGGCAGTCAATCTGGTTACATCAGAAATAATACCAATAGAACTATTAATTGAAGAGAGGTGCAGGCTATATAATAGAAAAGACGGAGGCAACCCTCAAGCTAGAAGCAAGAACGGCAAACCAAAATTGAGAAATGTCAACAACTCTGGGATACGACAGAAGATACTGCAAAATGGACAAAGGTTTTGATACCAAGAATAAGCGACTGGGTAGGAAACGAGCATAGAAAGACTGACTACTTTTTAACACAGGTATTAACAGGCTATAGATGTTGCAGAATACAGTAGATACAGTAGAGCACACTGTATTCGAATGCGAAAGGTGGATAAATGAGAGGGCACAAGTAAATATCGCTACAGGCGAAAACTCGGTTGAAGATATGTCAACCGATCGTTTCGAAGTACAGAACGGGCACTTAGAGAGGTTTTAGAGGCTACACCTCATAACCAGAGACTGGTATCCAAAGGGATTTCCTCTAAAAAAAAAGAGTTGCCAAATATACAGTTTAAGAAACCCAAGGTACCTAGACATTAGGGACTTGGTAAGTGTCATTTCGGAATCTGAGGTCAAAATAGGACCTAGATTGTTAACCTTTTTCATTGTTATTGATTTATATAAAATTGGTTCTGTTGTTTCTTTTTGTAAATAATTTGTTCATTATAATAAACGAATTTAATGTAATTTCTCCCGACTCACGACCCCACCGAATTTAGAGCAGCCGATAGGCTAATAAACAAAAAGTTGTACAAATATTAATTTTTCGGTACAAGTTGGATAATCGACTACTTCATTTGGATCGATAATGGATTCGATCGATTTAAATGAATGCATTGGTCTATCAATTTGACAATGAATTTTTATATTTAAAATCAACTACATCCTTATTTTTCGCTGCTAAAATGGCTCGTTCGCTCAACCAAGCATGGTTTTTATAATCCGCACCAACAATTTATATTGAGTTGAGTTGACAAAAATTTGGTGGAAACGAAATGAGGCCAGTAAAAGTGTCAACAGGAATTTTCACATTGTCAATGTCTAATATTGCATTTGAAAACACTTACACCGATTTGTCATTTTATAATGCCACTCGCATATTCTTTGTAAACTTCTGGCAGCATTTGGCGAAAATCTCCAGCCAGTACAATTAGAAATTAGAAACTATTAATTTACACTTTCACCATTGCTGATGTTATGGTTATATTACACGTCGGTTCATCTATTATTTGCAAATTTAATGGCAGTTTGAGCGCAGAATAAGCGGTATGTTTACCTGTCTACAGCGATCCCAGATGATGCTAATGCCAGTGCTTTTTTTTTCAGGGGTGAAGAAAATCCTTTATGGAGAGGTTATAAGTCCGAAAGCTCAAGGTCTACTGTGAGACTCCACTGACTGTGTCAGGACTACTCACTAAAAACTCCTCCCCTATTTAGGTCCGTCTGGCTATTGCCTCCGGTGACACTTGGGCCTGTTGGCCCATTGTATCTTGCCTATGTGTTTTTGTATCATTGTACAATGGAGACCCGACCAGCAGACCGCCCGGCAAGGACCCAAAAACAGCAAAACACACACTGCGCCGCCGCGAGACACTGGTCCGAAAAATACGGGCAGTTCCAGGGACCTAGAACTACGCTGCACCCAATCCAGTACCTTCGTACCGAACAAGTTTGTACAAGTTCTGTACTGGGTGTAGTCACCCAAGAACCGCCCATTCCCCCCAGCGCACCGCAGCAGCACAACAAGCGCTCCACCGCCCCCGGATCCCCGCCGCACAACTTGCAGGCCAGGCCTCCATTATACAGACTTAGCTGATTCCTGTTCATCGGTAACAGTTCTGCCGTCCTTTTATGGCACGGTCCTTTGATGTATTATTTTCCGTGTTTTTTTTCTGGTATACGTTTCCAGTAGTTTTTGTGTTTTTCCGAACCTCTTCTTGCAAGTTCGTCTACTTCCTCATTACCTGCAACTTCCTGGCGTCCTGGAACCCGTATCAGTTTGACGTGATTAGTGTCTACCAGCGTTCTCAGTTCTTCTTTGCAGTCAACGAGTATGGGGGAAGGGATGATTCGGCCCTGAGGTGCCCCCTGCACAGGACTAAAGCTGTCTACTACAGGATTTCGCCCGGTTTCCTGTAGGCTCCGTTAGCGACGGTGCTTCCCCACTGCCATGCATCCATCAGCACGGGTCGCATAACACTTTGGATTGGGAGTCTTTTAGTCGCCTTTTATGATAGGCAGACCATACCTGGGATCTATTCTATTTTCCCCGTATCCACAGGGGATAATGCCAGTGCTATTTTACTTTGTAACGATAATACGGTTTATCGTCTATAACCGCAAGCCTATGTTAATATAAAAACAGTTTTTGTGTATTTAAATTAGTATAAAATACCGACCAATTCCTTTTAAAAGCAGTCAATCCTGACGTGTTGAGTTAGGATTAGCTCGCTCTCCCCCTACCTGAACATTAGTGTTGAGATTGTTCGTTCCTACCCACTTGAATGGTCGTGTTGAGACCATTCAATACCGAAACGTTCGTGTTGAGATCGTTTCAACCACCCGCCCTACTCCACACTACGTTGTGAGTTTTGCGGAGAATTTCCTAAACCGAGTTTTCGTGTTGACACTTCTCGGATCCTGTCATTACGTTATTTCTTTTACGTGCTGAGTCTAAGAAATAAATACCTATTCAATTCTCCGAAATACCGTTAATGTAAATATTTTGCAGGTCATAGTTCTCTGATGAACAGATAATTAAAATCCCTTTTGAAAAAGGTGCAACACGACCTCCTTTCTCATTCAAATTTTTTGAGGGGGTGCTCATAATTCAGAAGGGGTTCAAGAAGGGGGTAATATTTTTATACTGTACATTGTCAAATTGACAATAAAAATCGACCTGTTTTAGTTTTTATTGTACAAATACATAATAACGCTAAAAATGAATTTATTCCATACATATGGACCGCAGTGTATGTATTATAATGATAAGAAAGAAACTTTCAAAGATCCATACAAAGCAATAAACCAAACAAACCTCAAACTAAGTAATTATTGACCAAAACATTCTCTGGTGATTTCAAATCTGACAATACAGACTGTTGCACAGTTTACGAAATACAGGGTGTTAGTAAATAAGTGCGACAAACTTCAGGGGGTTATTCTGCATGAAAAAATAATGACAGTTTGCTATGTAAACGTATGTCCGCAAATACATGCTAAGTTTTTCTTTCGATTTATTTATTATTCTGAAACCGATCGAGATATGCAAATAAAATTTAGTGGATTTTAAGAGGTAGCTATTACGCATTTTTTGACATGCAATTAAGAATTTTATGTTCATCATTGGCGCGCATACGGGTAATGATCCCAATTTTTTTAAAGAAAAAAAGGTGCGCCACTGAGATATTTTAAATTAAAAATCATGTTTGAATTCCTCGGTAAATTTGTGACAAAAAACCTTCATTGCCTTTTTCGTATGGGGAGCCGTCTTTATGCAAAAAAATAAAACATCTTTTCTTCTTTAATACATTATCAAGAACTATCTAATACAATAACTTTAAACCAGAACCCGTATCTCTGAAAACAAAGCATTTGCGCTAGATAAGAGCATGCGCATTCCGAAAATCAATTGCAATTGTACAAGAGTTTCTCATCGAGAATATAGAGGAGAGATATAGAGAGAATCTAGTGTAAGTATAGTTATGTATTATCTGTGTATATCTCCTGGACTATTGTGCTGGTTGACTCATGTTAGTGAAGGCCTATTAAAACTAAGAAGGTGTCAAGTCAAATGTCAAGAATATTATCAGCTTTGACAAAACAAATATCAGTAAATTGTTAGTATATCGTTATTTCATTATAACTTAAACCGAAACATTTGTAATTAAGTATGTATTATTTTAAAAGTTAGGAATAATGTGTTTTATCTGTTTTAATAAAAATGTTTGTAATTATTATAAATGTTTTTTTTCAGTTTTCAGGTGAATCACAACATTTGTGCTAGTAGTAAATTATATTCCGTCATTTAAGTATTAGTGGTTCATTCTAATTAAATCGAAAGTAAACAATCCACAACAATGGAGGCAGCTCCAAAGTTACCAATGCTTTCGTTTGAATTAAAAATGTGTACAGAAAATGTTCATTTTGGGCCTCAGCTAAAAAAAGTAAGTACAAATCAGTTGATAAATAAAACAAGATTTGAGATATTAAGATAAACAATAATTTTTAAGTAACAAAATAACTATTTACATTTTTATAATTGTATAGCTTAATTTTATTGGATATTTAAATTTTTTTTATTATGTACTATTCATTAAGCTGCACTGGTTGATTCAAAGAATATTTAAGTTAGGGATGTTTTTTATTAACTTAATACAAATTGGGCATGTTTCTTTTGGGGTTGATCTTTTTTAAAATCATAATAGTGTCAACATTTAAATTCCTCTTAGGATTTTACATTTCAAGTATTATTAAATGTATCAATATATAAATTAGTTATCAGTCATATATTATGAATTACCTATATTTATGCAAAAGTTAAATTCTAAAATTTTTATAACATAATTGTTATCTGGATAAAAGTGATCTAATTAATATAATTTAAATTGTCATCTATGCAAGTGAAATAAAATAACTAGATGAATTATGTTGGTTTAATTGTTTCTAAATTATAATCCTTTTATTTTAGTATATTACAGCTTTTTATGGAGAAGATCCAGACTCTTATATAACAGAAATTAATAATCTTGAATCATTGAGGGCAGCAGCAGTTCGTCCAACTATGGATGTTAATGGTGTACAACTTTTAAAAAAATACTACTGTCAACTACATTTTTTAAAATCTCGGTTTCCAATGGAGGAAAATCAAGATGCGGCAGTTCAGTTTGCTTGGTAAAGTAAAAAAATCTTAAAAAAATTATAATAATAAAAAAAATTAGAAAGAAAACTACAATTTGATAAAATAATAACTTGTAAGAAATTAAATAACTATTTTAAATTATTTCAAACATAAATTTTAATGATGCTTTTTCTACAATATTAACTTTTAAAAAGTACCTTAAATAGGAATTGTCACAAACATTTGTAAATTCCATTGTAACAAACATTTAAATTAGTAGAATGAATCAACTTAATAGGTAGAGTTAAGTTACTAATGAAAGGCATACACAATTATTCCTACTTCTTCATAGCAGCAGCTGATTTAAACTGAATTGGTTACCAATGCTAATCCTAAATGTTTTGTAACTGTTACCGAATATTTTTCTATCAGAAAATGTATTAGAATTGAAAGTAAACATATGTTGTATAAAAATTTCACATATTCTAGTTTTTTTTTAAACTTCAAAAAACTATAAAATTGTATTGTCAGGAGATTGTGCGAGTTAAGTTAAAATTTATTCTATCATGAGAACGATGTAAATATGTTTCATTGGTATAAATGATATTTCTTTCTTCCTAATGATACTGTTTACTATTTTATACAAAAATTCTATATGCTTTACATCATAACTTTTCATTAAGTAACATATCTTCATTATCGGGTTTTTAAAGTTGGCCATTGCTTTTGTATTTAAGCCTCATCATGAACACTGCTAAACACCTCGCTGGATATTCCCGTTGCAGCCAATTCTCGGAGACGGTAACTTTTATTTTGAATTTGCAAGTCATGTTTCACCTCATTTTTCATAAATTTAATTATATTAGCAATTACCTCTTTCGTTTTTGGAGAATAGTTCTTACTGTCAGTCTGCCCATTATAAATTTGTATTTTGAATAAAAAAAATACAAGAGCAGTAAAAGAATTAGGTTTTGTTTAAGTTGTTTTACAGTTGGGACGGAAATCATAAAGCCCATTTCATTTGGTGTGTTTACAAAAACTAATTTTTCTAATGGTCCCCTTATATCATTACAGAATGCTGGGTTGTTTTTTTTTAATTATTTTCATTTCATTTAATATCATCAGTGGATCCAGGCGCACACCTAAGGGGGGCGATCGTACCTTAAAATACTAAAGGAATTCCCCCCCCCCTCCAAGACAATAACAAAATAATTTTATGGTACTTTATATTTATTTAGAGACCAGTTAGCCTGTCATCTGATATGGTAGCTCGTAACCATGATTTTATGGGTCTCAATGTCGAAAAAGTTCTCTCTTGAAGCACTAAATGGCATTGTGATAAAAATCTTAAACAAAGTATTTAACGTTCGATATCTCAAGCCATCACATATCTCAAGCAATTGTAATACATCTATCAATTTATCATACTTCCTTCCATGCCATTTAATATTCCATAAAGCTAATTTAGACTTTATCAAATTTTTTGCCATTTATACAGATTTATCAAAATATATAAAATATTTTACTGCTAGATTCTGGATCATCTTATTCAACAGCTCTTTATTCTGCCACTCAGTTGAATAAGGAAAAAGATTATTAAAGTTGTACATTGCTAGTGTTTCTTCTGAAAAACGTAACTTGTAATCTTGTAGGATATGTTCAAGCAGTGGAATAAATACTGAAGGTCTGTAGTATGTTTCAGGATCAATTATTATCCATAAATACAGTTGAAAAAAACTTCATCAACATTGTCAGGCTTATTTTACAGAAGCTTGAAGGTATCATGAAACATTTCTTGAGCACTTTTCAAATCAGTCTGAATTGTTCGTAAAAAACGACTTAGTGGAAGAGTACAATTTAATACCTTGGAAATGCAAATAATAGCCAAAATAAGGGGTCCATCACGTAAAGATACCATTAATGATCTTGCTTTAGCCGCAGTTTGTACATCATCCCATGTACTTATCACTGCAAGAGTTTCAATAATGTGTGGCAATCATATTCTGAATTGAAGAACGCCGTCGTGAAGTTCGACCCATCTAGTTTCGCAAAGGCCCAAAAGCTTTTGTCCCATAATAGACTTCAGTGCATAAGAACGTTTAGCTAAAGTTAAATGAGAAATGTCTGTGGCTTCATCTAGAATAACACTATAAAATTTCACTTCATGAATTCGTTTGAAGAGACTATTTAAAAAAATTTTGCCACATCAAACAATCAACTCATTTTTAACTGTCTCACTAATGTACGACGTATTTGTGTACTTCAAGGATTACTAAAAAAGTAATTTCCTTGTTTACATTCAACTTTGTGCTATCGACTTTGGGAGTTAAAATTTCGTCCCTCGCTGGATCCGCCCCTGTTTTATGTAATGTTATTGATTCTTGTTGATAAAGGCTTGCTAAATCTGCTTATTTTTCTTTAATTCCATGCATTGAATGTTATCAAACGTTGGTGTTTTTGTATCATATTTCAAGAGTGTATATAAGATTATTGGATTGGTATATCTTTAGAATGCAGTTCTCTTTGTTGTAACTAGATCAGGATAATTATATTTTTGTATCCTATTATTTCCATTGATATCTTTAAAATGTATGAGACAAAAATGGTAGTCATTTGTTTTTTTTTATTACTTTCAAATTATTTGTACTTCATACATTAGGTTTTGGTGGAGACCAAAATATAACAGATAAGTTATTTTCAAAAAGTCAGATAATGGTTTTTGTGAAAAATTTACAGTTTACAATAAAATTTCTTTAAAAATATATTATTTTCATTTAATAGGAAGAATAATCAACTGGATTTAAACTATGCATCAACAGATATTAGATATGAATTAATGGTAATTATGTATAATATTGGAGCTTTACATTCATACCTTGGAGCTAGTGATTCTCGAAATAATCCAGATGGAATGAAAATGTCATGTACCCATTTTCAGTGTGCTGCTTGGGCGTTTCAAGTAAGAATAATCGAATAATTTGTTCAATATAAATATATCTTTTTTTTTATTTTTAGACAGTCAAAGAAAAATATCATCAATTCATAATGTACGTTTCATTAGTTGAGCTTGTTCACTTTTTTCAGCAAGTCTGTTTAGCACAAGCTCAGGAGTGTATTTTAGAAAAAAGTATGTTTGATAATAGAAAACCAACAATTATTGGTAAGTTAATAATAAATTAACAAAACAAATAATCAAAATAAAATTATGCTAATATAAAGGGTGGTCCAAAAAGATTAATAATAAATTACACCACATATTCTGTGGTCAAAAATAGGTTGATTGAACCTTACTTATCTATATAAAAAAGTGCACACAAAAAAGTTACAGGTGTTTAATTTAAAATGCCACTGGAATCAAACATCTTTTCTTAAACTTTTTTGTCCCTTAGTATTTTTTTGTAAACATTGTAATTTAGAAGATACCCTTTTAAACTTCAATGACTAAAACAGCCGAGTGAAGAGCAGTGTCGACGTAGAAGCCTGTATGATATGCATGTTGATTTGGGTGCAGCGATGCTTCACCAAAATGACGTCACGCAGATGAAAGTCGACCAATGTTGTTTTCATTATCCATACAATTAAAATGTTACCTAGTTTATTAAAATTAAAGAGTGCACATGTTTATTTAGTTGCCAAGAAAGAAAAATGGTTTCTTGTATAATTTCTGTTTTAATTCACAGATGAAATTAATTATCAGAACAATATTTGTCTGGGACCAAACCCGCGCACTTTTGACTATCAGGCATACACTTAACCACCCTATGATTAAATACATCTGAAGATTTAAATTAAAAATTAAATCAGTCATGTAATTACAAAATTATCATAAGAAAACGAATTACACTGGTCTACTAAACTGATTTTAAGTCCTGAACCATTAGCCCGATTTTAATGAAAATAGTTTCATTCAATTTCTCATTAAAAATTACACGAAAAAAAGCTTTCAACATCATCTTAATAATTTACTGGGAGGATTGCCAGCTATAAATCGAAAATCCCATCCCATCCCATATATATATTATAACTTTTGAACGATATCATATTTTTTGGCATTACATCCAACTACTAGAAAAATCGTCCAGTGAACGGTAACGAAATGCGTAATAGATAAATAGGTTCCAGCCGTGTAACCGAACTTGGGATCGTTTGTGAACCAATTTCTAAACAGTATTTTTGGTGTATCGCCGGAGAAACTGTTTGGACTGACATGCGCATTGGGTATTTCTGTTTTTTTGACGGTTCTTTAATAAAGATTTTCCCGTGATGCATGTAAGGAGCTAAAACCCAGCTCTCTTTTTGTTGTTATTTGACCCTCAGACGATGGATTTTGTCACATCTAGTTTTGGGCCAATAAATGGAGCTGATGAGCCTTTTATCGCCAATTCATTAGCATTTTCGTTACTCATGATGCCTCAATGTCCTCAGACCTACATCATTGCTATGGCTTAAAGTTTTTCTCTGCATTTCGTTATCTATCTTAATGTCGTTCTATGATTCTCAAGTGTCTTTGCCTGACTGTCCGTGCATATTTGTGATCCTTTCATTGCGTCTCTACCTTATGTTTTCTCTTGCACATTGCAGGATTTTGTTTATTTCCGTTTGGAATCTGGTAGTGTATTTGTACTCATTTGGACAAGTCTACCCTATCTGTATATTCCAACTCCAGTTCCTTTCCTGGTCTTGGACTGCCTTTTCTCCATGATTGGCTATGTTGCTGTTGCCTATCCACTTTTTTTGATTTTGGATAATTACATCTAAGAAAGTGTTGAAGGAATATTTAGAAGCATGTGGGCGATTGCTTCCATTTTCATTATTTTCTTAATCATGCAGTGTTCCGATCTGTCTGTCTGCCAGCCAATCCAGCCAGACTTTCTTCTTCTCTTACACCGCTTTTTGAAACTCTATGCACATTTTCTTTAACTTGCATTCTTTTCTTCTTTTACTTACACCACACACAATAGTAACATCCACGATTCCTTCCTTGAATGGCCTCCATAATACTGCAACCTCACATGTTTCATCTAAACTGTCAAATTTCTCGATCAATTTACTTAGGAACTCCTCTTTTACACCTTTTTGCAAATTCTTAACTTTTATATTATTACTTTCATTAATATCAACTGTGCTTGAATTTGTTACAAAATTATAAACATTTATGAAAATTTATTTTATAGCAAAAGTAGCTGTTCAGGTTTATAGTTACTACAGACAATCTATGAGGCTGTTAGAGTCTGTTAGTGAAGACAACTTTAGAGATAAATCTTACAAAGAATGGACAAAATATTTACAATTTAAATCAGCTTATTACCGATGTATAGCCCTACTATTTCAAGGACAACAAGCAGAAGAACAACAAAAAATGGGAGAAAGAGTTGCTTTCTATCAAGCTGCATCTGAGCAACTTGAGGAAGCAAAAAGATGTGCTGCCGGATTGAAAAATTCACATCAACAGGTAAGATTTTGTTTTAAATTAAATTTTCATATAGATTTCCAAATTTTAATATACAAAATTATTTTTTTAACAGGAGATAATTGAAGGTTTAACATTTACCGAAGATGTCGTTGAAGGTAAAAGAAAAGCAGCAAAAAATGAGAATGAATTTATCTATCATGAAACAGTTCCAGAAAAAGAAATGTTACAAGAAGTTAAAGGTGCCTCATTAGTTAAGGGCATTCCATTTAGCATAAATGATGTAGAGGTTAGTAAATAAATTTTATCATAGTAACATGTAAATGTACACACAAAGTAACATTGAACATTTAGTAATTTTTACTATGTGAAGAAAAACACTTTACTTTTCTAATTTATTGAAATGTACTTGTTACAAATTTATTTGTACTTTATATTCAGCGCGGTATTAATTTCCGTTCTTCGTCTTCTTCCCGCCAGTTCAAACTTTCCAGAAATGATCTAGACACCTCCCGCTACATTCTCAAGAAAGTTCTGGTCCATGATGGAAATCTCAAAAGGTCTCTGTTTTCTTCTAAAGATCTGGCTTGTTCTGGTGACAATATTTTTAATCATTTGCTTTAAAATCTGACTAATAACTTTATAGAGAGAATTATCTGTCCATCAATAGCTTAAACGTCGTTGGGTTAAAATATACGCTTGGTTTAAAAACAGTGTTTGTGTTTTAAAATAGTTTTTGAAAAGTGTTCACCTTGCAAATTTTAAGGTTTTGAAAATAATTATTAACTCGTTAATGCATTTTTATTGAGAAAGTATGGATTTTAGCACAGTTTCTCTGACAATACTATACTGGACAAACCGTGATGAGACTGATAAAATAAAACACACATAAAATATTTTATTTATCTAAATTTATTGTGACTCCTTTAAAGTAATCTCCTACTAAAATACACTTATTTTAACTTTTTTCCAATCTTCGATTCTTCGATTTCCGGTATAGTCGTCAAAGCGATCAGCTTATTCTTTAATATGGCTTCTGTTGACTTAAAGCGATGTCCAAAAAATAATAATTTTAATCAATGAAAATGGAAAGTCACACGTAGCAAATATGGTGCTTGTGGAACGACATTCACTGGATTTTTTATAAAATACAGAAGAATAATGATGGCAGTATGCGATGGTGCATTATTGTAATAAAAAACCAGTAACTTTTTCGCCACAATTCTGGTCATTTTTTACGAATTGACTCACGTAAATGACTGCAAAATGACTAAAGTTCAAGCTCCTTGATTTTGTTGATATTTTCAAGAGTGTGAATGGGCAAGTCGGTAGAGGTCGTCTCAGGCGAACGATCAGATCAAAATTGTTTTGAGTAAAGGCCAGTCAAGAGTACCAGCAACCTACGAATTAGAAGAAGCATAAGACGTATCTAAGAACCGTAGCAAGTGGAAAGAAGTGCCTACTTTTACCGATTTGTTAATTATGGCGGTCAGTGGTGGTCGTACAGATAAGCTCGTCGAAAAAATGTTCAAATGCTGTCAAAAAAGCCAGAAAAAATTTCAGTTTGTGTAATATGTGACAGTGTATGCCAAAACAGTTGTATGGAAAGAAAAATATACATCAGAATCGATGAAACATGAGTAAAATGTGAAGATTGCCGTGAAATAGTGAGTAGCGACAACCCAGTTCTAAATTCCACAGCAGAATTGGTAAATGCACTAGAAGAAAGAGTGAGTTTGCTTAGAACAGAAAATATCTTATTACGGAAAATAATTGAAGAAAAAGAAGAAAAATGTAAGTTTATAATCGAAGCTAAAAACTTGCAAAAAGATAAAATAACATCTAAAAGAAGAAAACAAAAAATAATAGTTTAAAAAAAGACAACACGCTTCATAAGAAAACCAAACTAAAAAATAAAAAATAATTTTACAATCAAAAGCGTGTGGTGTTTTTTTCTTCTTGGAGACTTTGAAAGCTCAAGGTCTACTGTGAGGCTCTGTCAGGTCTCCTCACTAAAAACTCCACTCCTATTTAGGTCCGTCTTGCTATTGCCTCCGATGACACTTAGGCCTGTTGGCCCATTGTATCTTGCCTATGTGGTTTTATATCATTGTACCCAATCCAGTACTTTCCTACCTTGTACAAATTTTTACAAGTTATGTACTGGGTGGGAGCAATATAAATCTGGGTCTGGGTCTTTTGCGGTCTAGTGCGCAGCAGCACAGTTTGTGTATTACTGCTTCCGGATCCTTGCCGCACAATCTGCAGGTCAGGTCTCCTTTATACAGTCCCATTTTGTTGAGGTGCTTCTTTACTGGTGCGTGACTGGTCAAGAGCACCGTAGTGATTCCTGTTCATTGCTAACAGTTCTGTCGTCCTTTTGTGACACGGTCCTTTGATGTATTCTTTCCCCTGTTTGTTTCTTGGTCTACTTTCCCAGTCATTTTTGTGTTTTTCCCCAATCCAGTCTTTTACAGGCACTCTTACTGTACGCTTTGGTACCTCTAGCATCTGCTCTCGGTTTGGAGGAGTTTCCGAACCTCTACTTGCAAGTTCGTCTGCTTTTTCATTACCTGCAATTCCCTGGTGTCCTGGAACTCATATCAGTTTGACGTGATTACGGTCTACCAGCGTCCTCAGTTCTTTTTTGCAGTCCCATACCAGTTTGGACGTCACTTCCTTGCTGTACAAGGCCTTGACTGTATGACAGGATGTTGATATGATGCGCGTTTTCAACATTACTTCTATTGTTCTTCTTCGCGCATCGAAGGATGGCGTACACCTCTGCCTGAAATACGGAGGTGTCGGTGCCCAATGAGTAGCTGATGTCGGTGTTTGGGTTCCTGGAGAACACTCCTGCGCCCGTCCCATTCTCAGTCTTGGATCCATCTGTATACCAGATTTTCTCCTGTAGAATGTTCTTGAGCTAGGAGTCGTCCCACTCAGTTCTGTCTGGTATCAGCACCTTGAATTGATCCGTTTCGGAATATGGTCCGTCCTCGTTTCCAACGCGTTCCCGATCACAATTCTGACGATACTCATGTGTACTGTTCCAACGTTCAGGTTGTTGTGTGTATCCTGCAGTCTGGATGCACCTAGCCTCGCCTCACCCTGCACCAGTAGATGAAGAGGAGGCAACCCCAGGAGAGCCTCCATGGCTGGCTGCAGTTGGTGTTGATTTGAATGCCCCTGTGATACCCATACAGGCAAGTCTTTGCACCTTATCCAATCTTGTAATGGCCCCTCCTTGTTGTGTTTTGGGCCACCATATCAAAGAGGCGTATGTTATGGACGGCATAGCTACCGTGTTGTACAGCCAGTACAGCATACGTGGTTTTAGCCTCCATTTTTTTCCAAAAGAGCGTCTGGCCATCACTAGTGAGGTCACCGCTTTTTTAATTGTTTTTTCTAGATGCTGGTTCCAGGTCACCTTAGAGTTAAGAGTTACTTCCAGATATTTGACTTCCCCCTTTATCTGTTTGTCCTCCCCTCGAAGTCGTATATGTCCTATGCCCTCTTCTTCGGGTGAATGCTACTATGGTTGCCTTGTTAGGATTGACGTTCAGTCCCCGCAAGTCCGTCCATCTTGTTACCAGGTTAAGAGCCTGCTTCATATGTTCTCTAACCGTTGTGTTGTTTTTCCCTGTGCTAGGACTACAATATCGTCGGTATAGCCAAGGGCTCGATGTACTGCATCGTTTAGTGTCCCCAGCAGCGAGTCCGCGATAAGAATCCACAGGAGCGGTGATAATACTCCGCTCTGAGGACATCCTTTTGTCGCCCTGGCTACTATGGTCTCTTCTAATACAGTGATGGTTCCTCGACGTCTCTGTGCCTAAGAGCTTTGATGATTAAGTTTATAGAGGTGTTGTCAAAGGCCCCTTCTATGTCTAGAATGACCGCTAAGAGTACCTCTTTATTTTCAAGAGTGTTCTCCACCCTTTTTACTAGTTGGTGTAGTGCTGTCTTCGTTGAACAGCCAGTCCTGTAGTCATATTGTTCTCTGTGTAGTGGTCTCTCCACCAACTCTCCGTCCCTAATATGTCTGTCCACTAGCTTCTCCAAGATCTTAAGTACAACTGACAAGACTTATTGGTCTTAGGGACTTTGCCGAGTCCTGTTCTATCATCCCAGGTTTCGGTATAAATATGACCCTAACTTGCCTCCATGGTTTTGGTATATGCCCGAGTGCCAGACTGCCTCTGAGTATATTACAGAGTCTGGTTTGCAGTGCCTCGGGTCCCTACTGCAGCATAGTAGGGTAAATCCCGTTCATTCCCGGTGATTTGTATGGTTCAAATGTGCCTATTGGCCATTGAACTTTGTTATAAGTCACGACCTTCTTTGCTATGTCCCTAGAGCTAACCTAGAGCCTCTTTTCAGAATCTCTAGTTCTTCCGGATTTCCCACAGTATTTGTCTGATATATCTGGGCTCTAGGAAATTAAGCTCTAAGTAGTTCTTTGATTGTTTATTCTCCCATACAGGTGTAATCTCCTTGCTTGTTTTTTAGGGAGTATATTGCTTGTTGTGTGTCCTTCGAGAGTATCTTCTGAAGTCTGGCACACTCTCGAGAGCCTTCTATCTCTTCACAGTGTTTCCTACATGAGTCTCTCTTGGATTTGTTCAGAGCCTTTTTGTAGATGGTCAAGGCGGTCTTATAGTCGTCCCACCTTCCGTTTTTATTTGGCTCTGTTAAATTCTTTTCTGGCTTGCTCTCTCAAATCAGCAAGTCCTTTATGACACCAGGGCACTTTCCTGGTAGTGTTCCTTGTGATGAGTGGGCAATACTCGTTAAACGTCGAGATGACTGTGTCATTGAGTTCTTCCACGGCCAACTCTAGGTTCCTGTTTGTTCTTATCGTCTGGTGCGTACCCTGGAGTTTGCGACTTAGGCCATCTCTGTAAGCTTCGTTTTCCTAGGATTCTGATAAGTTTCTTTGAAGATGTTGCTTTTAATTTTGAACTTGATGTGTCTGTGATCCAAGCAACTTACCTCATCAGATACATGCCAATCCGTAACAAGGTTTACTCACATATGTTAAGGAATTTGTTACGTCGAGTACCTCCTTTCTGTTTCTCGTGATAAAGGTAGGTTTGATTCCTACGTTCAACGTGTCCAAGTTGTTGTAGTGAATTGTAGTGAATGTTAATCTCTTTTGTTGATGTCATATCTACCTCAAGTAATGTGATGCGAGTTAGCATCACAACCGATGATTAGTTGCAGGCCTTCTTTCCTACAATGTCTCACCAGGTCTTCTACCTCCTTTGTAGGTGGTGGTTCGAAGTAAAATAGGCCGATCCGAGTACTAGCTCCCTGGTTCCATACCCTTCCTTCCTCCTGATCAAGACTTTACTTTTACCAATATCTGTTTATTATCAAATATATTAATTGATATAACGCACGCCACGCTTTTGATTGTAAAATTATTTTTTAGTATGGTGGTTTTCTTATAAGGCGTGTTATCTTAGTTTTTTTTAAACTATTATTGCTACTTATCTAAAATCTTCATTTCGGTATTAATTGTCATATGAGTTAGTCGTAAAACAGAATTCCGTATAAAAAAACGCGAGCAGGTATTAAAATAACCAGGATTTAAAATGGCGATATACATTAGAGATATCTGTTGGAGAGTAGTTCAAGCGTCGCCATCTATTTAAATTGAATTAATGGGGTATATCAGCCATTTTTAATCTATATAAAACTTTTTTTAAATATGTATTGTTATTGTGTTGTTATCGGTCCTTTAGAAGTATACAAAGTTTCAAGTCGATCCGATGTTTTTAAGTGGGTGAAAATCGTGTCCAAAGATTCCATAACATAGATAGATAGATACGAGTCAAGCTAATATAAAGCGTGTAAAAATATTTAAAAACAATGTAACAAAAAAATTTAACACATTTTCTGCTCATATTATAATCGTTGCGTATCCTGGTGGATACAAATTGTTTTTGAATAACTACACGTGAAAAGCATTTTAAATTATTTTTTTATGTAAATATTTATTTTAAAATGTTAAAATTAAATAAAATGGCGACTACGCCTTAAGATAATCTCAAAATAGGTTTGCTTTAGGTTTCAGGTCCAGATATATTTTCTCGATTGGTGCCAATGGAGGCACACGAAGCAGCTTCTTTATATAGTGAAAAGAAAGCTCAAATGCTTCGTCAAATGGGAGAATTAATTGAAAATAAAGATCAATCTCTAGCCGAGTTTATGTCTTCGATGCAGTTAGATGTACTGACTAAGGTAAAATATAAATAATAATATACAATAGCTAATTTAATGTGTGAGAACCCCTAGCTTAGCCACAATAGACCTACTAGGGGTCGCGGTGGAGGGGCGACCACGCCCCACTCACATAAAACCTTAACCCCTAGCTTCAGACTTATTTATATATTTGGTGAGGTTGTAAGGAAAATTGATAACGTTTAGTAATATAGGTGGGGCTGTATCAAGATATTTTGTCTTGATTTTATTTAATTGTAATGTTTTGTTATTGATATGTGATATAAATTAAATTTTTTTTTTCGAAAAATTTCAAAATGATGCATGATGTATGATGCATGATCTTAAATTTATATTATTACTTACATATTTCATTTGATTTTAGATGCATCAAGCAACTGGAATACCTCAAGATCTTATTGATCGAGCTGCTGCATTTTCAGCTAGATCTAATGCTGTCCAGGATCTAATTAATTCGATGGGAACATTATCTAATATTTATCAGGACGTCGAAGCTAATTTAAAGGAAATTGATGCTTTACTAAAGGTAATAGTGTTATTAAATCGTTTAAATACAGAATTAAAAAATTAAGAAAAATTCGAGGGGTCGTGGAACGCCTGGCAGATGTGAAACATCGAAACTATATATATATATTATATATATATATATATATATATATATATATATATATATATATATATATATATATATTATTCAGATAATATTACTCATGTACACACATAAATGCACACTTTTTTTTATTGGAATGATTTTAATCATTGACAATAACAATAAAATACAATTTTTACTCAAGTACATGACAACTACAACTTCTAATTGTATAATAAATAAAATTTAGAAAAATAGAAAACTCGCCTTTTGACTCTGCCTCCATCTTAAAGTTCTGGATGCAACTAATACAATTGATGCCAGTAGTCCAACAATTAGATTTGCCTTGGAGGTACACTTGATAAAATTTTACCACTAAGAATTGGCGAATTTTCAGACTTTTTTTTATGTATATAAAAATATAAGTAACTTACTCTTGACTTGAATCACTTAATAATTTTACGTTCTTTGCAAAAAAACTTTCATGTTCTAACCATTACTGTTTATCATATTTTATTTGAAATAAAAAAAAACATCACATTTTAGTTTTATGTTATCAAGACTATGTTATTTACATAAAAAAAATAATAATCCAAATAAAGTTTAAAATTCAGTATTATTTCTGTAATAATAACACTCGATAATGTTTCTGATGGTATCAAAGTTACAATAGACCGATGATAACTAAAATAAGCAACGAAAGTGTCACTTGTAACGTAGGCGAAGCCTAAGCGATGGAGCTAGATGAATAGTTATGGGGCTGCTCGAAGCTTTCGCATTACGGTATCGCGGCACCAACAATCGTTGTTTATCTCCAAGCGCGCGATTGGATGTTTCACATTAAAATTGTTACTGAACTAGAGATGAATTAATATTATTAGGGAGCACTTCCGGTTGAAATCAGTCGAAGTAGGATGAAACGTTAAAAAAACACGAAGGTTGACGAATAAACAAAGAAGTTCGCGCGTATATTCTTAATCGGAAATAGGTAATCATATTGAAGAAGTAAAGGTGTGGTTGGGTAATGGTAACCAATTCGGTTAAAATCGGCATTCGACATCCGCTTCGTTGGGAATAAAGTGGGGCCTTTGACAGGTCTCTTTCTTTAATAAATCATGACCCATTAAACTGTTCATCTATTAAAATCAACATACTTCTCTTCGGCTACAAATTTCACTCTAATTTTCAACTATTTTACTGGCTGTTGGGTTAGGTTAGGTATCATGTGAGTGAGGCGTAGGGTCGCCCCTCCACTGCGACCCTTGCGGGGTCTATTGTGGTTCACCCCTAGAGGTTACAGCTCACTGCACCGCAGGTAAGATTTTCTTGAAATCGGTATGTTCTAAGTTGGTAGAACCAAATATGTTGAACCTTATTTTTCCTAAGTAAGGGCAAGAACATAGTATGTGTTCAGCAGTTTTGTCTTCCACGCAGCAAAACCGACAGACCGTTTGTTGGTTCAGAACTATCCTTCCAAGTTGGTATCTTGGTCTGCAATGTCCAATAAGCAGTCCCGTAAGAATTCGCAGGTCGTTCCTACTCCATTCCAAGATCTGACTAATTGTGTTTCTCAAGGGCTTAGGCAAAAACGCCTTCGAATGTGTCAACCCTAGAGCATACCTACCAGGACTAGTAGATATTTCAGTCTTAGGTTTCCTGCTGAAAACACTGGCTAAAACTCCATCTGGGGTTTTTGAGCCATCTATTAATGTGCTCCCTAACTCTAACGTTTTTAAATGAATTATAGTGGTTCTTTTTGTTTCTTTACCTCACAGTTATAACAATAATAATGTGAGCAATTCATTGTTCTAAAAATAAAGTCAATAAGGAATCGACACTATTAAATAAAATTGCTTCAAAACCAAGTAAATCCATATAAATAACCATTTGCCATACTATACAATAAAAACTTAACATTGATAGCATTAGTCCACGGAAAGGGGTAAAAAGGGCGAAAAGTTTTGTGTGACAATGGATGAAAAGACTAGTGTGCCCAATATAATTTGGATATTGCTGAGAATATTGCCTAACCCAACATTCACTACCATACATGAGTGTAGTGCCTTTTTTAAGACATTCTGGCTGCTCATAAAGTTATGCAGTGCGTTATTCATTTGTTTTCCTACCAACACCCTTCGCTCAATGTCAGTCATACTTTCCGTCTCTCGTAAACTTTGAACCCACTTCACACACTCGTTCACTTGTTTCACTTTTCCCCCCTCAATCAGCACCTCAGTTTGTCAAGCTTTCTTTTTTTTCAAAACCATTTCTTTCGTCTTGCTTACATTTACTTTCATCCCTTTGATTTTTAAGTCATCATGCATACTATTAACCATCGCCTGCAACTCATCTTCAGATGATAATATGACCTGATCATCGGCGTACAGGAGAGGAGGCATTTGACAATCAAATCCTTCATTCTCAATCCATATGCACTCCCTTTCAAAACTCTTAAACGATCGTGTATGTATAAGTCAAGCATTCGTGGCGAAGCCACACATCCCTGTCTTGCACCTCCGTTTATCCTGACACAAGCAATGGAATCCTCGTAAAGTGATTTCAGCGCTCGTATCAAACTACCGCTTATCCCATACTGCTGTGATGGAAGAGTATTGATTGGTCTAAAATAACAAGCATCTATTGAGTTATTTACTTTTGGGATAGGAATGATGGTGCTTATTTTAAACTGATCTGGGAATATACCTTTTTCTAGAGTTGTATTAACAAGATTTAGCAACACATGTCCGAAACAATCAAGAGTTTCTTTTAAGAATTTACAGTTTAAAATTTCATTTTCACTTTTTTTGTTATCTAGTTGAAATATGATTTTACGGAGGTGACCCATACTTAGCAGTGTGAAATTACTGAATGATTTATTTGGGGATAGTTTTGGCTCGACCATATTCCATCATAATCAATACTGTTTGCAATTTGATGAACGCTGGCGACAAAATAATGGTTGAAGTTTTCAGCAAACTCTAAGTTATTAGTATAATAGTTGGGTTGAATACCATCATTGAATAATATTTTGTTATAACAAAGGTCGCTTTTTGGACTTTTCAGTTATTTTAGGTTTTTCCACATTTGTTTTGAGTTATTTCTATTTAAATCTATTTGTTGTTCATAGTAATAAATTTTTTTACATCTTAGAAGATTAACATACTGGTTTCTCAAATTTTTAAAGTTTTCTCACATTTGGTCTTTAAGATGTTTACTGCTATTTTTGAAATTTTTCAATTTCCCGTTGAAACTGGTTGAGTAGTTTTGAATTCAAGTTTATTTATTTTTTGTGTCAGATAAGTGATACTATTTATCCTGCATGGCGGACAATAAAATGGCATCACTCTAGTGGGGATCACTACTGCACTCACTTCCGAAGCTGATAGACCTGCACAATTTTTACACACAATTCGTTTGCATTGGTCACAAGGGTACCCAAATATGTCGATCTTATTTTCTTTCACTACACACTCGGTATTGCATTTAAAGCACTACTTTCTGCTTGGCATCGCCTTATCAGTTTTAGTTTTTATTGGAGCAGTTTTTGTTTTCCTATGGAGATATAGAACAGATGTTGTTTGTGACAAAAAAAACTGAATTACTTGCACTCACTTGTAATGCACAGACTGCTAGATAATATCTTTTATAATTTGCACTACAGCTTGAAGGCTGCCTTAAACTGCATATTTTGGTAAAAATTTCAATATTATTCGCTTTTTTACTACTGAATTCTCACTGAAAGAACACGGAGCTATTTTAACCACCTGTGACCTTTACCAAAAATTCTCTCTTTAGTTTCATTCGTCACTTTTTTAGCCAATACCTGTGCATACAGTTTGCGACGATGCTGAGTAAACTAATGCCTCGGTAGTTCTTACAATCCTGCTGCCAACCTTGTCCATTGTAAAGTGGAACGATTACTGCCTTGCACCAGTCTCCTTTACCCAATTGATGACTTCAAAATTGACATTGAAGACTATCGAGTGATAAGTTGTGATGTAGCTAACCATCACACAGAAGGAGTAGTGATTTTTGTTCATGTTGACTACAGTTTTAAGGTTCACAAAATTGTTGTTAAAATTTTTTATTGTTGTTTGCTTAAAGGAGATCGAAACTTTTGACATTGGAACCCAATTTTATATTGGCACTTGATTTTATACCATCCCTTTTCTATTATTTTATTTTTGTTTTAATATGTTTGATCAGGACATAATAGGTGATTCCATAATAAGTTTGGTTGTGTGTATATACTGACACCTTTCTTATATTCATTGTCAGACTAACTCAAATGTAATACCAAACACTTAATCGGTTTGTTAGATCATATTTATAAAATTTATGAATAGAAATGTTAGAGTATAAAGTGATGGATAAAATATCAAGACTGAAAGTTATTATTTTGTAGAATGAAGAAGAATCCGAAAAAGTATATCAAGAAAAAATCGGTAAAAGACCCCCTAGTATACTTGCAACTGACTTAACAAGAGAAGCTGCAAAATACAAAGAAGCCCATACTAAAGCGAACGATTCCAATCAAGCACTACATAGAGCTATGACAGCGCACGTAGCAAATTTAAAAGTTCTTCAGCAACCATTAAAACAATTACAGCTTCAGCTTCCCTTTGTCGAATTTCCAAACGGTAAGTTTTCAATAAATACTGCAAATTGTCAAACATGTCGAATGAAAAAATCCACTTTAATATTTTAACTAACATAACAATTAGTTTGTGAAAACTTTTTATGTATTTTATTTAAAAGAACTACTGCTACGTTTACCTGACAAATTATTTGCAATCATTCATTTATTTCTACATTAAGTTCGTTTAGCACCCGCTAGGTTGTAATATTTGTATCGATGCAATGGTCTTTTATAATAATAGTGGAGTCGCTTATAGGTTTGTTCCAACTATTCGAAAAAACCATACAGTGAACGGTGACCGTTTATTGGACGATTCGTTTTTCCATTCTAACCAAACTTGCGGTCGTTCGTAAACCAGTTTATGAATGACAATTTCGGTGCATTGTCGAATGTTGAAACTGTTTGGACTGACATGCGCATTGGGTATATCATCAGCTGTCGCTGACACTTTTTGTTCGAGATTAAAAGTGGACTGTAAATATTGATTAATTAGATGTATTTAAATTAATTTCGCTAATGAAAATAAACAAAACACAATCATTCCTTACTTTCTTGCTGGCAAGGTTATGATGGGATCCTGATTCTGGAGGAACCACCTTTTTCTTTTGTCTTCTTGAATCTGGTTTCCGAATAAGAAATACACTTATTTAATAAAATTGTACTAAAATTGCCATACTTACATAGATACATATAGAAACGCCTTTTTCCCGTAGGGCTAAGTAGAGACCACTTTTTTCCACTTGCTATGGTTCTTACATAGGTCTTTCGCTTATTTTACCTTCATACATGCTCGTCGGTTACTGGTACTTATGAGCTGGCCTTCAAAACAATTTTGATCTGATTGAGATACGTTCGCCTAGGTTGACCTCTACTGACTTTCCATTAATTTTTTCTTCTTCTCTTGCCTTTTATTTTGTCTTGAATAATTAGCTTAAGGACATTATATTTATCTCCTCTCAGAACATGTCCTAGATATTCTAATTTTCTCCTTTTTATGGTGTTACTAATTTCTTTGGCTTTATTCATTCGGCGTAGTACTTCCTCATTTGAAACCTTGTCAACCCATGGTATTCTCAGCATCCTCCTATAACACCATATTTCAAATGCTTCTATGTTCTTTATGATTTCTGATTTGAGTGTCCAAGCCTCCATTCCATACAATAGAATGGAGAATATATAGCATTTTAGCATTCTGGTTCTCAGTTATAATATTATATATCGGCTGCAGAGTATTTTATTCATTTTTATGAAAGTGCTGCGAGCTACTTAAATTCGACACTTGATTTCTTTTGCGTGTTCTGCTGTTTCAGTTACCCATGTGCCAAGATATTTGTAGGAGGATACCCATTCCAGGTTGTCGTTATTAATATTTATATATGGTATATAGTGATTTGTGCTTTGGTTTTTTGAAGTTGCAATGACTTTGGTTTTCTTTAGGTTCATATTCAGGCCATATTTCTTGCAGAAAATGCTTGTTAACTCAACCAGATGTTGTAGGTCTTCCAGACTGTCAGCGAAGATAACAGTATCATCTGTGTATCGCAAGTTGTTAATTCTTTCCCCATTTATGACAATATCACCAGTTTCCTCTGACAGCGCTTCTTCAAAGATGCCTTCACTGTATACATTGAACAAGAGAGGCGATAATACACATCCCTGTCTAACACCTCGACATATCTTAATCTCCTCACTCAGATCTTCTCCGACTTTGACTCGTGCTGTTTGGTGCCAATAGAGATTGGATATTATTCTTATGTTTTTGCTATCGATGTTTTTTCTCTTTAGTATCTCTAGGAGGTTTGGGTGTTGCACTTCAACAGGTCCTGCTGCCTTTCCGGATTTACAGTTTTTAATTGCATGTTCGAGTTCTTCCTTTAATATTTCTGGGCCAGTATACTCCATGTCTCGGTTCACCAGTTCTATCCGATTATCGTTGAAAAGTTCTTGTATATATTCGCTTCACCTTACCAGTTTGTCTATTGGTTCTACAATCAAGTCGCCGTTCTTGTTTACCAACACATCTGGTCGTCGTCTCTTTGATATCCCAGTCATTTCTTCTACCTTTTTGTGCATATTGAAAAAATCGTATTTGTCTTTATATGCTTCAACCTCTCGACATTCATCAAGTAGCCATTTTTCCTTGGCCTGTCTCACTTTACTTCTGATGTCATTGTTTATGGTCTTATAGATTTGCACATCTTTGTTCTTATATTGACTTCATATTACCATTAGGTCTAGTATCTCCTATGTCATCCATTCCTTGTTCTTTCTCTTTATGGATTTCAATTCTGCATTTCCTACATCCTTCAGTTCTTGTTTTATGTTTAGCCATTGTTGGTCTATAGTGATATTATTGTTATCGTTGTGTCTTAGTTCGTTTAATTTGTCGTTTATGTTCTTCTCAACATTTTTGTACACTACGTTGTCCTTCAGTCTTCTAGGGTCCATACATTCCTTAGTTGTTTTCCGAACGGGTTTTTTCAGTTTTACATGAATTGCAGCTACGACTGAATTATGATTGGATGCTATGTCAGCTCCTGGATATGTTTTTACTGATTTAATAGTATTTCTGAATCTTCTACGGATCATAATATAGTCGATCTGGTTTCTAATTACACCTGATTTTCCGTCTGATGGTGCTTTCCAAGTAGAAAGCCGACGTGGAGGAAGCTGATAGAAGGTGTTGGTTATTATCATGTCTTCCCTTTGACAGAACTAGATCAATCTGTCTCCACGCTCATTGCGAAGACCTAGTCCGAACTTGCCGGTAGTATCAGTCACTTCTCCTTGTTCTACCTTCGCATTTAGATCCCCCATTATAATGAGGACTTCGTGTTTCTTGATAGGTTTGATCACTTTAGCTAGATCTTGGTAAAAGGACTCTATTTCATTCTTGTCTTTATCTGCTGTAGGAGCATATACTTGAATAACATTTACTGGAACTTTATTTGAGGTCAGTTTCAGTAGAACTGAGAAAGGGACAAAACTGGATACCGTATGCTGCACTTTCTTGTCGACAATTATTCCTACTCCATATCGATGAGAGGCATCATCATTTCCTAAATAGTACATTGTGCCATTATTGGTGATATGCTTCCCCGACCCTTTCCACTGAAAATCGCTTAAGCCAAGTATGTTAATATTGAGTCTCTTCATATCTAAAAAGACATTATCCACTTTCCCAGGTGCATAAAGACTTCGAACGTTCCATGTAGCAATTCTATCGTTTCTATGTGTTACAGTTCTGTACTCAACTTTATTCAATGCCCTCCTCCCTGGAGATCCGATTGGAGGAGTTATAACTCCGGAACATTTCGAATTTAACAAAGCCATTGTAATGTAATGGTGTGATGATTATCACTAAGGATATCCACAAGGGATCTTTAATTCAGTGGTTACACTTGCCTTCTGAATTCTTACACCGTTGACCACTATCGTGGTTCTTCCGCTTTTGGGGCCTGTTCTAGGCCCTGGGACAAAAGAGTGCCCGATTTACAGCCGCCCAATCTGGGACAGTCGCTGTATTGCTGGTTTTGGTTCGCTCTGAGTATTTAATTTCCTCGATACCACCCACATCTGGAAGGCGTCCCCCTATCCACCACCTGGGGAGGCGCCTTATAAATCTGTTTCGTCAATCTTTCATCCATCCTCTCTACGTGTCCCAAACTCTCTAAGCATTCCTTTACCATTCTTTGTTACCACCTTCTTTCACACCACATACATCATACGAGGGTGGATCAAATATAAATTGGACTTAAGTAAAAAAAAACGTATGTATTATTATAAAAAAATTTAATATATTTTATTTTTCTACATCGTCTTGCTTTTATTAAGAGACTCCCCATACGGGTCGTTTGGCACTCGAATCAGACGCGTCTCAAGCCGAAGCGATTCTCCATCCAACTCCACTTTGTAGGTAATGTAAGGACGGTGCACTAACGGGTCGATGTTTTAAAGTGGGTGAAAATCATGTCCAAAGATTCCGTTACATAGATAGATAGATACAAGTCAAACTAATATAAAGCGTGTAAAAATAACAGCGTCCTTTTAATCACTTGAGCTGTTCATTATAAAATAGGTGAACTAAATTGTTTGGACAGACAACGCGAACTGAACTGAGACTGAGATAAATATCGTCCCGTGTACGGTTCCTGTCTGATTAAATCGCGTTGTTCATATGTGGCGTACATTCTGCTTCGACTTCGAGACGCGTTCACTTCGAGTGCCAATCGACCCGTGTGCGGAGGTTCTAACACATTTTTTCCAGCGAAGAGGAAGTTTTTTAATGCCATTATCGAAGAATGTAGTCGGTCATGTTTTCAGCCAATTTTCTTCTTCCTATGCCGTCCCCATTAACGAAGGTTGGTGACCACATTTTTAAAAGTTTCTCTGTCTTAAGCCGCGTGGAATAATTCCTCCACATTCATGTTTGTCCAGTCTCGAATATTTCGTAGCCATGACTTTTTATTCCTATCAATTCTCTTTTTCCATTCTACTCTACCCTGCATGATGACCTGCATTAGCCTGTATTTTTCGTTCCGCAATATGTGTCTAAGGTATGCTGTCTTGCGTACTTGTTCTTAACAATTTTTTCTCTCGACCCATCCTTCTTGGCACTTTCTCGTTGGTGACTCTGGCCGTCCATGGAATTCTCAGCATTCTTCTGTATAACCAAAGTTCAAAGGCTTTGATCTTTTTTATTATTTGTGCTTTTAACGTCCATGTTTCCATTCCGTAAAGTAGTTGAGACCAGTCATAACATTCTACAAACCTCAATCTGAGCGCAGTATTTAGATTTATGTCACATTAATAGTCGGAATTTTAAGAATGCTGTCCTTGCTATTTCTATTCATAACCTGATCTCCTGATCTGAATCTGATGTAGGCTCCCAGATATTTGTATTTTTCACACTTTCTATTTGTTGCCCACCCAGGGTTAGTTGTTTATTATTTGTAGGTCCCTTCGATATTATCATAAGCTTGGTCTTATCGATGTTAATATCAAGTCCCATTTGGAAGCATTCACTATTCACTGCATCTAGTAGGGTTTGTAACTCTTCCATACTTTCAGCAATAATCACTGTGTCGTCTGCAAATCTTATGGTATTTATTATTTCGCCGCCAATTCTTATCCCCTCTTTTCGATCCCATAAGGCAGTGTTTTTCAACCTGCGACACCCAAGCGGGTCGCCAAGCCTTGCTCAGGGGGTCGTGATCGAAAGACAGGTAAAAGTAAAAAACGAGGGGGTCTTACACCACAATAAACATACAATAATTTCGGTGAAAAGGAAAATTGTCAAAACGGGATTGTATTTGTTAATTCGAACGGAAATAATTTTATAATTGAAGTCTGCTTCATTCCTAATTTTTATGTTCACCATCGAATAAAAGGAAGGAAATAGTAATTTTAGAACTTACCTTCCAGCTCTTAAATTTCTTCGTTTTTTTAATTCAGAAGACGTCAATCGTTTGAGAATTAAATACCACTTTAAGTATGCAGCTAAAATCTAAAAGATTTTTTTCATCTTCATAGTCAGTTTAGTCAGTGGTACAAACATATCCAAAAAAAGAGAAAGATTTCTCAATAGAATAAAAAATAAATATGTTGTTTCTTAAATCACTATCACTGACATTTACATTACATTACAATCTTGCAGTTGGCCCTTTTCATTTAGATCCCTTAGATCCATTATTATGCGGCCCCAGGTTTGATACCTGTACACCTGTAAACGGTCAAAGGCCTTTGAAAGTCTATGTAGCACACATATACACTCTTGTTGTTTTCCCGACATTTCTGTAAAAGGACGGTCATTGCAAATAATGCTTCTCTTGTACCCATGCCACCCCTGAAGCCAAATTGTGTCTCATCTATCTGTTCCTCACATTTCTTGTGTATTCTGTTCTGAACAATTTTTAGTAGAATTTTTAGAGGGTGGCACACGAGGTTGATTAATCTTTAGTCATTACATTTTCTGGGGCTGTTATTTTTTGGTAATGGTATAAATCCTGATTTAAGCCATTCTTCCGGAATGCTGCCTTCTTTGTATATGTGGTTGAGAATCTGGGTGAGTATCGCTATATTATTAACATCTAAGACTTTCAACAATTCTACTGGAATTTCATCTGGGCCTGAAGCTTTTCCTGGTTTTGCATTCTTTATGGCATGCCTTACTTCCGATGGTAAAATTTGTAGATATTGTTCTTGTTTTTCACTCGTATCTTGTTCATTATCTCTCGTCATCGAATAGTTCCATTATGTATTGTTCCCAAATTTACTTTATTTTATTATGTTCTATAAGTATTCCTCTATTGTTATCTCTTCTGATGATTGTTTTTTTTTGTCTATTGTTGCCTGTTAGTTCCTTCTGCTTCTTATGTAGGGTTGAGATGTCATGTTTGCTGTTGAGTTCCTCCACCTCCTGGCATTTCTCTTTCATCCATTTTTCCTTAGCCTTTCTTATTTCATATTTTATTCCTAAGTGCTCTATATTTATTTCCATCTTGATTTTTATATTTTCTTTTTTCATTAATTAGTTCAACAATTTCAGGTATCATCGTATCATCGTTATTTTCCCTTCTTCACCTAGGACCTCTTTTCCAACCTTAAGTAGAGCGTTCCGTGTTCAGTTGCTGTTTGTATTTGTTGTCTTTTATTTTTTTGATGTTAACTTTTGTGGGTTTAGCTTTTTTACTTGGTTTTCTAAGTTTTATGCTTATGTTTGCTAACAAAAGATTATGGTCCCTATCTGAATCTGCACTTGAATAAGTTTTTGTACTTTGTATTCCATTTCTAAACTTTTTGTTTATCGTTATGAAATCTATTTGGTTTCTAATTATTTTGTTGTTGTTTTGTTTTTCAAAACAATGTCGATCTGATCGATATACATTTTACCGACTTGCTCATTCACACTCGCATTATAAACCTGTTTCGCCAATCTTCTTTCATCCATTCTCACTACGTGTCCTAACCATCTAAGTATTCCTTTATCCATCCTTGTTACCACATATTTCACACTGCAGCAATCCATTATTTCACTATTCCTCACTTTATCCATCAGAGTAACTCCGGCTATACTTCTCAGATTACTCACATCCGCAGCATTAATCTTACTTTTATGCTTTTTATGCCAAATTCAACATTTACTACCATACATAAGTGTCGGGACCAACACTCCTCTATACACAGCCAGACGTGCCTTTTTTGTCACTTCTGGCTGCTTATTTGTTTACCTGCCAACACCCTTCGCTCAATATCACAGTCATACTTTCCGTATCTCGTATGCCCAAGTATACAAACTCATTCACTTGTTCCACTTTTTCTGTGTTAATCAGCACCTCCCAGTTTGTCATGCTTTCTTTTCTTTTAGAAACCATTATTTCGTCCTGCCTACATTTACTTTCATCCGTTTTCAACCGCACATGCTTCATCTAAACTGTCAAATTTATTAATCAATTTGCTTAAAAACTCCTCTTTTACACCTTCTTCTTGCAAATTCTCAACTTTGATACGCTCTAGTATACTAATTGATTCCTGCACGCGATGCCGTCACCTCTTAAAGAGACTTCTTATTCGGCTCATTACTTAGAAGTGGTCTGTATCAACGGCGGCACCGCGGTATGCCCTAGTGTCCACCACTTTCTTTCTCAATCTTTCATCCATAATCACAAAATCAATCATACTTCTGGCATCCTTGTCTTGTGTACAAGTGGATCTTTTTATGGTTAAACAAGATTCTACTTCAAACATAATTCAAGCAACTATTAAAATCGCCTAGCATTACTATTCTTTCATTGTGGTTACACTTATTTGGAATATCTGTCACACTTTCCCAAAACTCCTGCCTCTATTTTTGGGCTTTCGAAGCATCTTGGGGGCATAAATGGGTAAGACCAAGCTTCAGTCTTACGCAGAGAAGACTTGGGCTCACACATTAGAACACACACATTCATTCCAGCAGAAAGTATCGCACCAAGCCTTGACAACCTCTATTGGTTTCCGAAACTCCTGAACAGTAGGCTGTATAGGGTCAATGCGTAGTGATGACGCATCCTTGCCGCTTGGTCTCGTTCAAACAAAGATCATAATCAGCCTTAAGCTCATAATCGGGTATATTTCCTTAATTTTATTATTCAATGATAAAAATAAATAAAAACAATAATAAAATGAACTTGTGTTGTTTTTACAAAAAGTAATTATCGACTTAACTATTGGACTACTGTTTTACGACTCGGATCGGATCGGATTAATTGGGGATGTAACATACATAATTATAATACGAATTTATTTATGTAGACACGAAATTATTGTTATTTTATACTTTTTTTTTATTTTGTTGAATTTATTTTGTTTATTATGTGCCTTTTTGTAGCCAATATAAATGAAAATTCATTGAAAGATTTAGAAACGTTAGTCGCAAAAGTAGAAGAGATGAGAAATCAAAGAGCTATGTTGTGGGCACAACTTAGAGAATCGGTACATAAAGATGATATTACTAGTTCTCTAGTGACGAAACAACCCAATCAATCTCTGGAACAGTTGTTTCAGCAAGAACTTCAAAAGCATCAACAATTGGTAAGTCTGTTTTTTTTTGTTTTAGTAGAATCTGCAAAATAAGTACAAAAAAAGGTGTGCATCTCGGGACGCCCGACAGAAGTGATAACTTTAAATGATTTGCGTAGAAACTATTAAATATTAAACGTATTTAACGTAACAAATACTTAGTTTATTATAAGAATTAAAATAATCATTTGGGTGAGGACTAAGAATGAATACAAAATTTTTAGTAAATTGGTGACTTAATCAAAATTTTTTGAGAAACTGAACAGCTATTTATTTAATATAAAATATATCTTATGTATAATAATTAACATTCTTCAATAGATACAGTTGACTCGCTTTCATTTACATTATCATTATTCAAAATCACTTCAATCGCTCTCCATTTTTCAAAAATTCAATTTTATGTTCAATAAACGTAACGCGACTTTGCATACTATAATACGTATCGACGACGACGACGACCCCCCCAAACTATTAATTTATTTATTCACGGGCAAGCCCTTTGAAATTATATTAAAAACAACAGTAAGAAAAATATACAATGTTCAGACATAAACACTAAAATGAATATACATAGTTTTTAAAACAAGATATACAAAAATCATGAAATGGTAAAATATAAATTACTAAACATTCAAATCGCGAATATAGCTTTTAAATTTACTAATTGAGACATCAAGAAGTGGAAGATCCTCCAGTGAATTAGCGAGTCTCATAGATCTAGGAAGAAATGTGTAGAATGCATAATTATATCTATGGATAGATATGTGAAATGTTCGACTTTGCCTTGTAGTCCGCGTTGGAACGAAGAGACTAATTTTACTTAAAAGTTGAGAACAGTTACATGTACCATTGATGATTTTAAAAAGTAATGTAAAACATCTGTTTCCTACGGTTCTCAAGAGAGGAAATTCGCAGCTGTTCCAGCCACGCAGCATAGTCTTGAGCGACATGTTGCTTAGATGCAATATAGCATATAAAGTTATTTTGATCGCGTTCGAGATTCCTAATGTAAACTAAGTTATGAGGAGACCATACAGAAGAACAGTAATCAAGGTGTGACCTAACTAAGAAAAAATACAAATTTTTTATTGAACTAACACCAGTAAAATCACGAGTAGTTCTCTTAACGAAACCCAACATTAATATTACTTTTCGACATGTAAACTTTGGTTATGTGGTTGCCGAATGAGACTACTGTCTGTTTAACACAGCATTGTATTTAGGTTCAAATCACCTAGCAACTTTTATTTTCAACAAACTCGACGTCACAAATATAATTTGTATATCTAATCTTGGACGTTTGAACTAAGAGTGCGTGGTGGCTGAATGGTACATCTATCTGTTTAGCACGTCAGTGTATTCAAGTTCAAATCCCCGAGTATCCAACTTTTTTAAAAATAATAAAATATAAGAGGGGATGGCGGTGCCCTTACGCGACCACGCGCTAGAAAGGTTCACAGCGTGCCATAAGAAGTTATCAGTTCAAAAAAACATGAATGGAAGTAAAAAAAGCTTTTAACAGTGCATTAAAGTGATTTTGTATACATTTTTATTGTTTATGTGTAATGGTTTGTATAATTGGTCGTCGAAATTTGTCACGTGTAGGTGTAGTGAAAAAGAAATAGATATTGGCTACAACATTTACAATAAAGCGTTGCACGTTACATATTGACCTGTATTAATTTTATGCTTTTACTGGTGGTTCTGTTCTGGTACCGTAAGTTTTAAAGAAAATATTTAAAAAAACTCAGATCGGTGAAAAATTGTATGTGGATGTATTAGTCCACTGATCCTCTACAAAGGGAGGATCTTAGAAGTAATACGTCGTTAAAAAAAGACAAGTGCTACCACGTGCATGTGTTAATTTATGATGATTTTAAGCATTTACATACTTTTCCTTAAAACGTCAATTAAGTCATTACAAGAATTGGTTTTGAGTTTAAACAATCCATTTCTT
The DNA here is from genome assembly GCA_950111635.1 of Agelastica alni. NCBI lineage: Eukaryota > Metazoa > Arthropoda > Insecta > Coleoptera > Chrysomelidae > Agelastica > Agelastica alni. The sequence continues at coordinate 25,310,677 of OX467719.1, read as the reverse complement.
AGGCGCCTTGAATATTCGTTTATCAGATGTCGAAAGTAATACATTTATAAGAAAAATTCCTAAAATACGACAATTTTGAAACTATAACGAACTTATGTAATATAAACAAATGCAGAACCCCCTACACTAGATTGTTTCAAAGAATAATTAAAGAATAAAAATCCAGGGTGATTGATTAGTGTGATAAAGCTCAGAAGCTCTGTTATCATAAGAGATACCAAAAAAATTGTGTATAAAAATTGTAGGCACCTTTAAGCTTCACATTTCAAATTTAATTATAATGTTACAGGGTGTTCCATAACGGTTTGCCAGATCAAACATGTTTTTTTAAATAAAACAACCTGTATTTTACATTAAAATTTGCTTTACCTCCTCATTACAACAATATAAGGTTATAGTATGTTTTACAGGGTAATAAAAAAGTTATAACCATTCTATGTAGAAATCTTAACAAGTTCCACGCCCTGTATAATTAAAAAGGAGAATAAGAATAATAATCTATTGAAGCCAAAGTAAGCCAGTGTAAGTCGAAACTTGAGTACATTATTTTCTCAGTAATTTCAAATGGATCACCCTGTAATTTATATCACTGTCGAAGACTACTGTCACCATACTTCTATTTTTATTAACCATTCCATATACCTAAAGTTATTAGTTTTTGAGATATTTCCATTTTTCTGCATTCTTGCATACAAAGTTTAGGCTTCTGATTTCCTTAACACAGTATTCAATGACGATCGTCTCGACCGTAGCGTGCCGACCCAGATTAATCGCAATCTTTATTTTCCTTGATTTTTCATACACACCCGCTCCAGTACCACAAGATATTTTGGAGCCGGCTGTATACCAATTGAGTGAGCAAACACTGAAATCCGGTTTCAGGAAAGAGGATATCAAATTTTCTGATAAGGAAGCGTGAGGCGACTTCTCATCGCTTGGTATATCCAATATTAGATCTGCTTGGATTATCTCCCTCAGTTTCAGCTGAGTTAACCCACGTTTGGAAATAATTGGTAATTGTTCCTGCATGAGTTGGTAGTTAATAATAATAATAAGCTGGGAGGCGGTTCCTTCCGAAACCAGCCAACGGCGCTCATTGTCCATTGTCCATTGTGTCTCCCCGTGACAGCCATTAGTGATCCACTACACCCGTCTTCCTCCAAAAAAGGAGCAGGTCGTTAATCAATAATTGCCTTAGTTGCTCGGGCCCAAGTAAAGCTGAGCTCAGCACAGTCAGGCCTAGTCCAGCATACGCCAGGCATTGGCTATGAAAGCTAGTTTCCTCCTCTTCACACAATCCACAATTAGGGCTATCGGTAAGCCCCAGGTTGTGCATGTGATATCTGACCGGTCAGTATGTGTACTGCTAGTCTTGCATCCAATGCTTCTCCCGGGCACTTGCCGTTCTTCATTCTACTAAGTGCGTTTCGTACTTCTTCCTCTGTGATATCTGGCATGTCTTTCAAACCAATATTCAATACTGTTACAGTTCCATCCACTGGATGTTCAAGTGTGAACGAATAGAGGGTATGTAGAATTCTATTGTTCTTGCAATGTCGTTTTTATTTGTCATAATTATCTTGTTCTTCTCTTCTATAAGGCGTTGAGTCATGGACGTTATCTGAAACATCTTGTAAGAAATTAGAAGCCTTTGAACTCTGGCTCTACCGTTGTGTTCTGAGAATTTCATGGGTGGATCATATAACCAACGAAGAGGTGCTACGTAGAATAAAGAAAGAAAAAGAAATCTTATATCAGGTAAAGAAACGTAAACTTAAATACCTCGGCCACATCATGAGAAATCCTGAAAGATACTGGCTTTTACAGCTTTTACTCCAAGGCAAAATACAAGGTAGAAGGAGTGTAGAAAGAAGAAGAATATCATGGCTAAAGAATCTCCGAGTATGGTTTAATACATCAACTGTGGACTTATTCTGTGCATCAGTGACTAAAGTTCTTATAGCCATTATGCCCGCCAACATCCGGAACGGATAGGCATCAACAGAATAAGATGTGTTTCTTGTTCCTCACCTTCATTAATTGTGTTCTTCCTCTTGACAACTTCGATCTTGACACCCTCATGTTCGATAGTATCTTGTATTAATTTGGTGTTGTTACTTTTAATGTCCTTGCGTATTTACTTTTTTATATTTTTGTTTAGCTCCCTGTATTGTTCCGTGTGTCGCTGCAGGTTTCTTCGTTGGTTCATAAGATTTAGAGTGTTAGTTGATACTTTGTTGTTGGTATGTGTTTTCCTCCTTGAGAATATCTTTTTTACGCTTGTATGGATGCAGTTACTATTTTCTCAGCAATTTCCGATTTCTTGTATTGTGGGGAAACGTGACGCTCTGACTAATTTATTTCTTTCCGTCTGCAGGTTGAAGACAAAATGGGCTCGAACGAGACGATGGTCGCTACCCGTGTGTATTCTGTTTATTACGGATACGTCCCTGCATGTTGTTCTTGCATTTGTTAGTATGTAGTCTATTTCGTTTTTTGTGACCCCATCTGGACTCTTCCATGTTCATCTTCTTTGTTTTGGTTTCTAAAAGAAGGTATTAAGGCAATACAAGTTCTCATTCGCTAGGAAGTTGAGTAGCAGTTTGCCTCTGTCGTTTCTAACGCCCAGCCCAAACTTGCCTATGTTCTCTGGGTTGTCTTGGATTTTTCTTCCTAATTTAGCATTGAAGTCACCAGTTATGATAGTAAATTTTGTCTTCTCCATTTTTAACGCTCTGGATATGTCATAGAGTTGTTCCACTTCTTCATCTTCCGATGTACTAGTTGGATCGTATGCATGTAGGGAGTACCTGCTGTTGAGACTTACGGTAATGTATATAACACGGTCAGACACTGCTTGGTAGTTTGTGATTAGATGTTTTATGGTTTTGTTGTTCATAAGAGCTACTCCTCCTATATAGTGGTTGCTATAGTTGTTGTTTTAGAATATAATGTGGCCCGATTTTAATGTATTCATTTTTTGTCCCGGTAAACGTGTTTCGCATAGGCCTATTATGTGCCACTTGATATCCTTTAGCTCTTCGTCAAGTTCCAATTGGTGTTCCTCGGTTCCTCAGCATATCTTGGAAATAGGAAGATTTAGCAGTTTAAACGCCACGCTTGCCGTGCGGGTTGGTAAGTGTTAATTACAGCCGCTCCTAACCTGGAGAACCGACGCTGTTTGCAGACGCCCACTCTGGAACAGATTCTGCGTGGGAGTTTTCTTAGCTTCGCCTTCCGCTCTTCGAGACCTTACCGGCATGGGTGACCATACCAGTATCTACGCTACCGCCGGCATCGTTCCCTGGCCATAAAGGCTACTGAGCCCTCTCACGAACGACAAGGTGTGAACTCCCCTAGAGAGGGGAAGAATAGTGAGATAAGGGAACGATAAGGTGCAAAAGAAGATGTGGTAACTAAGATGGAAAAAGGAATGCTTATAAAGCGAGTGTGAATGGACAAGTCTGTAGAGATCGACTTGTACCAACAACCGACGAGCATGGATGAGAGCGCTAATGAAAGTGGAAAAAGCAAAATATGTGTGTAAGAACCGTAGCAAGTGAAAGAAAGTGGTCTCTGCCTACCCCTACGGGAAAAAGGCGTGACTATATGTATATATGTATCACTGATCCGTATGCTATCATCGGCCTTACAACTTGCATGTATAACCACTGAGTCATTTTTGGGTTAAGTCCCCAGCTTTTGCCACAGATTTTTCTGTATCTGCCCAGACAGATGGCAGCCTTCTGAGCAGTTTTGTTTAGGTGTTGATTTTACGTAAGTTGTTGGTCGAAAGTGACTTCCAAATTTCTTTCTTTCTTTAGCATATGGATTTTCCAGGTTGTTTAATCTCAGGGAATTTAGGCACTCGAGATCTCTCTTTTGTACAGGGAACCAATATAGTTTTAGACGTGTTTATGGAGAGGCTCTTTCAAATACATCAGTGTTTAATCTCCCACCCGATCCAAGACTGTGGTCGGGAATTTTAACATCGGTGGTACTTTTTTTTTGGACCTAGGCGTCGCATTCTTGGATTGTTTTCAAACGAAAATGCAAATTTTAAAATTTCCTGTATTAACAAACCAATACATATATTACTTTGAAAACATACTTTACCTTTATTCTCCAGTAATACTATTTTATAGTTTATTTGTATGCCAACATCTTCTTAGGACGCCGTCTCCCTCCGGAGGTTGGCGATCCAACTGGCAATAATGGTGTGCGAAACTGCACCTCTTAATATTTCTATTGATGTTTTTCCGAACCATTGACGTAAGTCTCTGAGCCATGCATTTTGTCGCCTTCCTACCGATCTTTTGCCCTTGATTTTTCCCACAATGATGAGTCTAAGGATCCCATAACGCTATCCTCAGTATCGTCTCAGTATCTTCTCATTAGTGACCTTATCTACCCAGGGCACGCGCAGCATACGACGGTATAGGTACATCTCAAAGGCGTTGATTCGGTTCTCCATTGATTGGTGGAAAGTCCAGCTCTCAGAACCATAGAGAAGGACTGTGAATATGTAGCAGCGTAGTAGGCGCATACGGATTTGCAGGTTTAAGTCTCGACTAGTGAGGAGAGTTTTGTTGGATGTAAAGATTTTCTTGACCTGTTCGATCCTAGACACGATTTCTTTTTTAGGATCGTTGGACTCGTTGACATGAGCTCCCAGATATTTAAAGGATGATACTTGTTGTTCCACAGTTTCGTATTTAATTCTACGCGTCTCGGTGTTTTTGAGAATACACCAATTTTAGTCTTTGTGACATTCATCTGTATGCCAACATAAAGATCTTAAATTTTTGTGTTTAGCATAGCATATGTTTACTGGAATTGGATGCAATACAAACATATTACATATTTGGCAATCGACAACAGCGCACTGCCTTCGCTTTAGTTTGTTTTAAGGCACAAGGCATAGTGGGGTATTTTACAATAGATTAGGATATTGTCTTGCCAACGGCGCAGACCTTTTTAAAAATGTGTTATGAGAATATATTATTCATTTTTATTTTTTATTATTCATTTTGTCTTAGAATAAATTTTTAGGTTTTTTAGAATAACACTTTTTGTTTCGTTTTATTCACCTATACAATAATCATGCTCATTCATTTTTATTGCGTTATTTTGATTAACGAGAGTAGTTTACATAATATTTCATATTTAATAATCCTTACCTCACTATCCATCAAATTATTCCAATTCCAAAGTCCAACCATACAGTATGAACAACGATCGTTTCACATAAATGATTTCCACCAGCGCTTAGCACTTTTGCCAAGACTATCGTGTTGTTGTTATATCTTGAAAAATATAATCGCCCATACCAGACATAAAAGTGTCAGATCTGTAGGTACATTAAATTAAAAATTTGGTTGTGTCTTTTAAAATTCATTTTTATATTTTTTTCACATATTGCGTCAGATAAGCGATAAGAAATTTGTAAAAAAGAAACATAAGGGTCTAGAATAAATTTTAGAATTGCATTTTGTTATGTGATTGTTTTGTTTTACAGATTTATCTCATAGAACAAAATACAGCTGCTCAAGAAAATATTAAGAAAGCACTAGTAGAGGCATATGCACAGGCTGTAAATTCCCGAAAATATATTCAAGAGATACTTCAAAAACGATCGACTACTATTGCTTCATTAATTACATCTTGTGATTCATATGAGGATTTATTATCCAAAGCCAATAAAGGAATTGAATTTTATACGAAGCTCGAAACAAACGTTTCCAAATTACTACAACGAATCAAAAGTACTTGTAAAGTACAACAAGAAGAACGAGAACAAGTACTGTCTACTTCAGAAGTACCTAAATTGGAAAGTTCTTCTATAACGACAACTCCAAAGTTAAAAGATTATTTAGATTCGAGAAAAAAAAACACCAATGTTATTACTTATCCCGATCGAAATGTGCAGTATCAACAACCAACTGAAAATTTTGCAGGCAACATCGAATTGCCACCTGGCATTAGACCTAATCCCGTCGGATCTGAAGTTACAGATATCCCAAAAAGTCGAGATCCGCAAGGTTATATTGCATACAATTATAATTATTATCAACATCCCACAGTTCCATCAGCTGGTTTAACTCACAACCCAGAAGAAGAATTAAGAAAGAAAATGAATGTAGGACTTAATACAAAAACAGAAATGTCTTTTCAAAATTACCCTCAATACACTTACAATAGCAGTAACCCTTCAAGTTATACTGCTAATTTGTATCAACCACCTAGTCAATCATATAGTAGTATACCTATTTCTGAAGCTATTTCTCAAAATGATCCAATGAAGGCTAATACTAGCACAACTAATTCATATCGTTGTGCTCAGACTTCTGCAACATCTGGTTACATCCATTACCCAAATGGTAATTTATCAGGTACCACTTCGGTTGTTTACCCTAATAATTATCAATTCCAAAATAATTATGAAACAGCACCAGTTTCTGGAGATAAGAACATCAACACTTACTATCCCCAAGGATATGCTCCCGAGCAAACTTTACCAAATTCAAGCAGCAGCCAACATATAGTTGGCCAAGTAAAATATCATTCCGTCGAGTATGCTACTTCAGTTCAACCTAATCAGATTAATTATAACTGTTCTACTTATTCTTCCCCTCTTTCTAATATGTCTAGCACTAATAGTACAATTCCTTCTAATTCAGATTATACGTCCAGTAATTACAATTACCGTTTCCATTCAAATCCCACTGGAGGTCCCAGTGCAGCTGTAGATACATCAAAAACTGCACTGCAGTATACAAATCTTCAAGTTAACCAAATGCCGTATTCTACAGAAACGAGCTATTATCCTAATAGTTATTCTACAAATGTCAATGGAGTTGCAGGACAAACAGGGGGTAATACACAAACTTATTCACAGGTTAGTCAAATTGGTAATGATTTTTAATTTATTATTAAAAATATTTTCAAAATCTTTAAAATATTGTTTGCTCTGTAAAATTCTGCACAATTTTTGTGAATAAAAAAAACTGGTGAAAAATATTGTTCTTTTAAGTTAGAAAGCTTTTAAAATAAAATATCTAATATTAGAAGTAATTTCTTTTAGTTAAATGTGGTCTCATTAAAATTTTTGTGTGTAATAAAATATTAACCATTTTACATTGGAGACATTCTAATATTACAATGATTATTACATTATGGAGATGGTTATTATTGGAACCATATAGTAGAGACAAGGCTAACAGATAATGGGATTTAAATGATCCAAGTGGTAAATGTGTAATGTGATATCTTTAGATTATTTTTAACCCGCAACTTTCGTATCGATTTGAAACAGTATTCGGAATCGTTTGGATCGAATTTATGCGCATGCGTTAACTTTGTATTTACTAATGTAATACCAAATAATTTGAATATATGAACGGTTTTGTGACCGTTTTATGTGTTCTAAATATAAACAACCGACTAATCGGCCAATAAAAAATAAATGAAAGCCGATGAAATACACATTGCGCATGTCATTTTCTACTTTCAACTATACACCGAAATTACCGTTCAGAAACTGGTTTACGAACGATCCCAATTTTAGATGGAATGGAAAACGGAATGGATTTCATCCCTACACGGTTGAAACGCGCTTTATCTATTTCTGTACAGTTTTTCTAGTAGTGGTAACAAACCTTTAGTTCAGTGATTTTCAACCTTTTTTTTTATCACTTTTAATAATTAAAAAATTTGGCGGCACATTTATATCAAGATAAATTAAAAGAATTTTATTTAGTTTTTTTATTCATATACCGCAGCAGATTCTGTATTCTGTAAAATGTTACTACCTCCTCACTTCAAACGATCAAAAAATATTTGGACTGAATTGATAAAGAAAAAAATAATTTCCATTCCAGAAGAGGCCACTGCCTGGCAGTGGTGGCACCCTTCAAGAATCTCGCGTACACTAAAGTGCCGTGTCACAGTGGTTAAGAATCATACATACATACATATAGTCACGCCTTTTTCCCATAGGGGTAGGCAGAGACCACTTCTGCTACGGTTCTTACACACATCTTTTGCTTCCTCTACTTTCATCAGGGCTCTCATGCATGCTCGTCGGTTGTTGGTACTCTTGACCTGGCCTTTCTTCAAAACAATGTTGATCTGGTCGAGATATGTTCGCCGAGGTCGACCTCTACCGACTTGTCCATTCACACTCGCCTTATTAATTTGTTTCGTCAATCTTCCTTCATCCATTTTTTCTACGTGCCCATACCATCTAAGCATTCCTTTATCTATATTTGTAACCACATTTTATTTTACACCACAGCGTTCTCTTATCTCACTATTTTTTACTTTATCCAAATATAATAAATCATATTGTTACAGTAAATGCAAAACAAAGAAGTGATACCACATACTGAAATATTCAGCTTGGGCAACGTGTATCGGCGTGCGCAAGTTTTTGTGAAATTAATTATTTAAAGTTCATTGAACACATCGTTCCGTAACAATTTATGCTGCTGTACTATTTTTTTTTCCGACTGCTGTCACCACCAGTGTAGTAGTGGCACGGCCCAGTTGTACACCGATATTTTGGTCGAAAGGTTTAAGTACACAGTCACTGGTAGTCAGGCGTTATTCAACTTAACGCTTGATGCACTGGGTACGTATCAACGTTAAGTGGCGTAAAAACCACGTACGTGTCTTTCCATCGAGTTAGCGTACTGTAGCCATTCTCGGTTGAACATCCATCTGTCCTAATAATGGTACCTTAGAGTATGTGTTTCCTATTCAAAAAGTAGGCCTTTGTCAGCACCACTGTACAAAAGTTACGTGACCCAAGTTGTACACAAACGGTCTAGAGGTTAAAGTACACGTTCACCGCATAAATGAGTGACGAGAAAATCATCAAAGATGGGTTGGGCACGATTCATCATTCTGTGGCTTAAAAACTAAATATGTGTCTTCCTCTGATCGTTTTCACCCGGTGTTTTGGAGGTTGGGATCTTCGGGAATTTCAGGTATCTGGTTAAGGGTAACGCAACCGTCGGGGAAACCCAAACTCATGTTTGAAGCTGGTCTTCGATATGTTTATACCCACTTGTTCAGTTGTCCACAACTGAAGGAAGTAATGAAATATTAAGTGAATCATTATCTAATTACTAATTCTGTAGACTATGCATGCTTTAGTCGTAACAATTATTCTATACACTTTTTACTCACCCCATACATTTGAAATGAACCATTACCACTGCTGTAATTTTTTTAAATGCAATACTAATAAATTAATTTTTGTTGCAGGTTAATCAAAACAAACCTTTAAATACTCAATTTGATTTTGCAACAAACCCCAATTTTAACATTTCTGGGAATCAAACTTATAATCAGTATTACACACCTGGAAATACAATGGGTACTCCCCAACAATTGGTAAGCGGCACTACTTTACCTGAACAACATGCTCCAACACAATATTATGAACATACTTATCCTGTTTCAAGTCAGCCATATAATCATACCGACAATACAATGTCACAGATGCAACCATCTCAATCTGTATCAAATGTTACTGTACCAGTCGCTATAAAATCGTCCAATGTGGATTTGTTAAGTGGACTTGATTTTAATATAAGTCAGGCTCCTCTTATACCTCAGCAAAACGTAACTCCAACACCACAAGAAATCGAGACTAAAGGTATAACAGTAGAAACTAAAAACATTTCTACAAAAACCAATATAACAAATCAAAATCAACAACCAGAAGTAAAACGTCCCAACATAAAAATTTTATCCAGTAAACCTTTAAACAATAAAGATGTTAAAAATCTAATTACTCAAGAATTGGAAAAGTATGAAAAGTTTGTAGATACCTTAACTCATAAAACTTTAAGTGGACCGACTACTTTAGAAATTAAATGGAAAGAAATTCAGGAGCAGCAAGACTGTGATCTACAGAAAAAAATCATTTCTGTTGCTAGATGTTACCCAATGAAAAATAGATTTCCTGACATTTTGCCTTATGACTATACAAGAGTTGAGTTATGTGACACTAAAGATGATTACATAAATGCATCCTATATTAAAGTAAGTATGTACATATTAAAGTACAAGCACTTATGAACTATTTTAAATTACTTTACACATTGTTTAATAATTACATTGTCTTAAAATTTAATATCTATTTAGCCAGTCAATGTAGTCCTACTTAAATTTTTTCACATTTTATAAATTTAAATACCAATTGGGTCACTTTTATACATTAAAATTCAATAAATTAGTTTTAAAACACACACATTAGAATCTAATGGGAGGCTTTTTGTTAGTATACACTTCGACCTGATAAGGTCTATTGTGCCCTCCCTGTGGTTAGAGCTCCTCCTCCAGCCCCAGTTGTTCTACCAACTTCCAGATGCTGCTGGGGGTCCTGATGTTGTAGCTCTCTGGCTCAGGTTTTTTTTGCCTAAGTACAAAAACCTTGCCAGTCACTCACAGTGGTACATAATACAGAAACGGCATTTACTGTTCTTAGGCCCTCTTAACCTAGAAATGTGTTTGCGGAGTCGACAGTGTCCTGTCAGTAGGCCCACTAGTACTCTAAGCCTAGTACGGCTAAGGTAAAGCATGTCTGCATTGGTCGCATGCGAGGGTTCATTTTAACCTGTGGATCTATTCCATTTAGCCAGAGCTTCTAAGTGTATCCATTTTTTATGGTGCTCCTTTCGAGGCATTTTAAAACCCCACAGTGGGGTTTACGTCCGATGGGGACACTCTCTTAGCCCGTTTTGGCCAGTGTATCTGCCTCCGAGTTCCCTTCTAACCCAAAATGTCCTGGGATCTATACCAGTGTGACATGTCTGATATGTTCTCCAGAGCATTCATGCAATCCATCACGTTTCGTGAGGTGATAACCGGAGAGGCTAATGCCTTCAGCACGGCTTGGCTATCGGAGCAGTTTTGTTTACAAAGTTTAGATTTCGGATTTCTTTAGCATAGTGTTCAATGGTGACCGCCTCGGCTTAAAACAACGTAGCGTGTCGACCCAGATTGATCGCTATCCTTATTTTCTTTGATTTTTTGTATACACCCGCAGACATTTTGGAGCCGTATGTGTACCAAATTGAGTGAGCAAACTCTGGAATCCGGTTTTTCCATGCTTCTCTTTCTGCTGAATTAACCTATTCCTGGGAATAATTGGTAATTGTCCCTGCATGAATTGGCAGATGTTCTGCTTAGCTGTACTCTGTACATACATACATGCTTATAGTCACGCCTCTTTCCCGTAGTGGTAGGCAGAGGCCACTTCCCTCCACTTGCTACGGTTCTTACACACATCTTTTGCTTCCTCTACTTTCATCAGTGCTCTCATACATGCTCGTCGGTTGTTGGTACTCTTGACCTGGCCTTTCTTCAAAACAGTGTTGATCTGATCGAGATATGTTCGCCGAGGTCGACCTCTACCGACTTGTCCATTCACACTCGCCTTATAAATTTGTTTCGTCAATCTTCCTTCATCCATCCTTTTTACGTGTCCAAACCATCTAAACATTCCTTTATCTATCTTTGTAACCACTTCTTCATTTACACATCATTCTCTTATCTTACTATTCTTTACTTTATCCAACCGAGTCACTCTGGCTATACTTCTCAGACTACTCATCTCCACAGCAATAATCCTATTTGCATGCTTCTGCCAAACCCACCATTCACTACCATACATAAGTGTAGAAACCAACACTCCTCTATGCACAGCTAGACGTGTCTTTTTTTACACTTTCATAAATCTATACAGTGCCCCATTCATTTGTTTTCCTGCCAACACACTTCGCTCAATGTCACTGTCATACTTTTTATCTCTCGTAAATTTGGAACCCAGATATACAAACTCATTTACTTGTTCCACTCTTTCTCCCTTAATCAGAACTTCACAGTTTGTCATGCCTTCTTTTCTTTCAAAAACCATTACTTTTGTTTTGCTTACATTTATTTTCATCCCTTTGATTTTCAGGGCATCATGCATAATATTAACCATCGCATGCAACTCCTCTTCAGATGACGCTAATATGACTTGATCATCGGCGTAAAGAAGGCTACTCTGTACATATATGTGTAATGGTGGGATATTGAGTAGGATGATTATTTTTTAGTATTTAAAATGTTAAAAATTCACCTAACAAATATTTTTATGGACGAATAGACCGATGTTTTCAGTGTCAAATTTTGCAATGATGCCAGATAATCAAATGCGTGCAGTGATGTAAGCCTAATGTCCATGAGATTTTCTATTACCTCTACGGTGATGCATAATACCCTATCGGCATTAGCGCACTGCTATCGCACTGGTTCGCTGTAAACCACGCAGTGTAGTGGGGCGATAAGATGGTGGAATCGTATTGGAATTGTTGCCAATGCTATCGTGTCGTTCTTGAAAAATATCATGGCTTATGCCAGCCACAAAATTTTAAGATCTGTACATTGACATTTAAAACCGATGTATTTAAAAAAATTGTTTAGCTTATACACATTTAAATTTTTTTTAGGACGTTTCCCTGTATGCACCATCATTCATAGTGACGCAAGTTCCCCTTCCTTCTACAGTTGGTGATTTTTGGACTATGATAAGAGAACAACAGGTTGAATTAATATTGTGCTTACAAAATGACAACGAGGTAATTTTTCATTCATTTGAAACTAATAGCAATGCGTATTTATTGTTAAATCATTTTGTATAGAAGATTGAATTTAATATTTAATTAGATTGTTTAAAGTTAGTTTGTCGTAAATAATTTTTAATCAAAGAACCAGTTACATTTTTAAGTAATGCTTTGAAAAGTATTTCTTATCTTTTTCTTTCATTTTGTATTGAAACTTTTAGTAAATGACATAAAGCCGCAATACCTTTTTTAATTTTTTAAAACAATTTGACAAGTAAAAATTGATGTATTGCCCATTCATACATACTTTTATTTGCATTATATTTTAAAAAATATATAAAAAATCATCATTCAGAAATGATTTTTAAATGTTAAACAATAATGGTATAGTCACAGTTACTATAGTGGATGTAAGTGTAAGTAATACAAGGTTTGACAATAAAGTACTTGATTTGGTATGATTAAGACTCAATAATATTCACAATACCCTTCAGTATACTTTCCCTGCCTATTTACACACTATTGCATACCTTTCTACCATTGTTCAGAAGGGTGAAGAAATTCTTCAGGCGTTAGGCTGTTTAGTTATCGCGCCTTTTTTTCTTAACTTCTGAGGACTAAAGGACGACGTCGTTTCAAGTACTCGCAGTCTTACTACTGAATAACTGAATAACTTTGTGAGCAGCCACAGTATGCAATAAAGGCTGGTCATAGAGGAGTGCTGGTCCCTAAACTTATATATGGTAGTGAATGTTGGGTTTGACAATAAAAGCTTAAAAGTAAGATAAATTCTGCGGAGATAAGTAGTCTAAGAAGAATATCCGGAGTTACACTGGTGGATAAAGTGAAGAAGAGTAAGATAAGGGAATGCTGTGGTGTAAAAGAAAAAAGATAGAGAAATGGTTAGATGGTTTGGACACGAAGAGATGATAAATGAAAGAAGATTTATAACACAGATTTATAATGCGCTTGTGAATAGGCGGAAGTCGGTGGAGGTCGACCTCGTCGAACATATCTCGGATCAGATCGACATTGTTTTGAAGAAAGGCCAGGTCAAGAGTACCAACAACCAAAGAGCATGAATGAAAGCACTGTTGAAAGTAGAAGCAGCGAAAGATGTTTGTAAGAACCGTAGGAACTGGTCTCTGCTTACCCCTACGGCAAAAAGGTGTGACTATGTATTATTGCATATTGGTTTCTGGATCATACTGGAATATCCAAGTTTTATCACAAGTGAATTTCTTTTACGTTTAATTTATCTTTTATTATTTTAATCACTAAACTCAAAAACACAGTTCATTTTGCTCTCATTCGTCCACCTTTTTCATGTTGAAATCGTCATGTAAAATCTTTCTTTTTTCCTGACCATATCAGCTATCATTTTAATATTCAATTTCAATTTCTCCGATTTTCTTCACACTGTCGTCATTTTTGAAAATCACATTTACCGTCTTCTACCGATGATTTTCGGTCCTCCAAAAATCTCTTGGAACTACATAAAAATTGCCAAACGGGACATGAAATTCTCCACGTACAACTATGTCATCATCTGTCAGCATTCGAGCGGTTTTTTATTAGGAATTTTAAATTGACGCACTACTCGAAGTTTAATTTTGTTTTCTTATTTCAGATCGGTGATGATATCTACTGGCCAAAGGAAAAAGGTCAAAGTATAAACATATTAAATATGGTTATTTCCTTGCAAAGCGTTATAGTTAAGTCTCATTGGATTGAAAGGGTAATATCTGTGAATTTACCCGAAAAACGTGAGTCTCGTGCTGTATTACATTTGCAATATACTTCATGGCCTGGCAGGTAAGCACATTTCTATGTAGTAAATAAAATTCTTAATTTTAAATTGAACAACGGTAGTGTAAACATTATTATATGTTAAAATATCTCTGTTATTGCATCCGTTCCTTGGTTAGAATTTGATCGGATTTTTACAGACGTTTCGCCAAGTTCTCAGTTGACATTTTTAATACGTTGTCTTCGCTGGTCGGCTAAGAACTGAGAGTTTCTGTCAATTCAGCTAATATTTATAGGTTTGCGCTCATTGGTTGGCGTTGGCTCCGCCCCCTCCGAAATTTGGTTTGGTATTATGTCAGTTGTGTTCAGATGTTGTGGTTTGACTTGCTTTTTAATTATAGTTTTCCATGTAGATGGTTAATGCAAAGCATCGTCTCTTTTGTTTAGGTGCCCCATCTTCTCTATTTCAATGGCCTCGCTTATTGTTCTTGTTTTGTAGTTTTCGACATTGGCTATTTGTTTGCAATAGTCGAAATTAGTTTTGTGTGAATTGTGGTCGTCATTGTCTATGTAGGGGGTGAATGGTAGTTTAATACGAGCACTGAAATCATTTAACAAGGATTTCACTGCTTGTGTCAGAATAAACGGAGCTTGCACGGAATGGTTTAACATCGAAAAGGGTGTGAGACAGGGATGTGTGGCTTCGCCATGGCTGTTTAACTTATACATTGACAATTGTTTAAAAGATTTGAAATATGGATTGAAAATGAATGATTTGATCGTCAAATGCCTTCTTTACGCCGATGATCAAGTCATCTGAAGAGAAGTTGCAGGCGATGGTTAAAGTTATGCATGATGCGCCGAAAATCAAAGGGATAAAAATAAATGTAAGCAAAACGAAAGTAATGGTTTTTAAGCGAAGGGTGTTAGCAGGAAAACAAATGAATATAAAGCTTTATAAACAGCCAGAAAGTGTCAAAAAAGGCACGTCTGGCTGTGCATAGAGGTGTGTTGGTTCCTACACTTATGTATAGAAGTAAATGTTTGGTTTGGCAGAAGAAGCATGAAAATAGGATTAATGCTGCGGAGATGAGTAGTCTGAGAAGTATAGCCGGAGTGACTCGGTTGGATAAAGTAAAAAATAGTGAGGTAAAAGAACGCTGTGGTGTCAAAGAAGATGTGGTTACAAAGATAGATAAAGGAATGATTAGACGGTTTGGACACGTAAAAAGGATGGACGAAGGAAGATTGACGAAACAAATTTATGAGGCGAGTGTGAATAGACAAGTCGGTAGAGGTCGACGTCGGCGAACATATCTCGATCAGATCAACACTGTTTAGAAGAAAGGCCAGGTCTAGAGTAACAACAGACGAGCATGTATGAGAGCACCAATGAAAGTAGCGGAAGCAAATGATGTGTGTAAGAACGGTAGCATGTGGAAGGAAGTGGTCTCTGCCTACCCCTACGTGTATGTATGTTTGTACTGTAGATTTAATTAAATGTTAAACATATTTATAGTTTATCGATTCAATATTATTAACTTAATTTATGGCTCGTTTGTGCCACTGGAAAACCATTTTAAATAAAAAAATCTAATTCATGTAAATCGTGGCATAAAGCTTAACTTATTCTTATAAACTCCTGGACAAAATTAACGCAACAATATGAAATTATTTAAAAAATTAATTTATCTTTTTCTTATGTCCATTTGTGAAGTTTATTAAGTATTTGATAAAATAAAATATGCATATTTTGTCTCGTTGCTAATGACAGCTATCAAAACAATTTGTTTAGATTTAGTTTTAAAGAATTTTTTATAAGATAAACAATTTTGTGCAGTACGATAGATTTTCGTTAAAAGTAAGTTTCTAAATTGTTCCTTTTTTAAAAGTATTACGCTTTTTGTGGTAGACTGTGTAATTTTTGACCCCGAAAAATTATAAAAATGCAAATTGCTTTTGCATTATCGAATGGTTATTTATAACTCCCATTCTTAAACGCAAAAGTATCATTTGACATTCTAGATACAAAAATAACAATTTTTCAACATTACAATTTTGTTATTAAGTCCTAAGAATAATTTTAATTTTAGTAGATAGTAATTTTAGTAAATAGAAAAATACTGAAGCTAATTTACTTTTAAAGTATCCGAATACATTTTAATGTTACCAATGTCCATGACAAATTATTAATATTAATTCATTATAGCTATTTGTCTGATTTAATATTAATTCATTATAGCTATTTGTCTGATTTAATATGTTGTTGCGTTAATTTTGTCCAGGAGTTTACTGACTCTGGGAAACTGGTGGAATTTCATTTTGCTTCTCGGAAAATTATTAATAATTGAAAAATATTAAACAGCGATAAGGATTATTCCTTAGTTTAGTTATTTTTAAATTTTTATTAAATCATCAGAAAACATGTTTGACGATAGTTATTTTTACAATTTAATTTAATATTGATAATAGTCAGTTTATGTTGTGGAAGTAAATAAAATAGTTAATTTGGTTTACATATTATTTTAGTCTATTTCCTACAAGTCCTAATCCATTTGTGAGTTACACACTGGAGTCGATAAATTTGTACCAACAACAAAAATTCAACACGCACCCAGTAGTTGTTCATTGCTCTTCTGGTATTGGAAGAAGTGGTTTACTGTGTTTATTAACAGCTGCCATATTCGATGTTACTAATAACGCAAACTGTTTACCTGATATTACTGCTTTAAGCATTAAATTGTCGAACAGTAGAAAGAACATATTGAGGGATCGAGAACACTTAAAATTTGGATATGAATGTTTCTTGGCTTATATAAAACAGGTTGTTTCTGAAGGTAAGTTAAACTCTATATTTGTAGATACATTTATAAAAAACTATTACGAAATTTCATAATTCAGCCAAAGTAGTTGCCATAAAACGTATTTTTACTAATGCACATAAGGTATTTGTATTATTAATTTTAGGAATCCCTAACCAATAACTGTTTTTACCAATTCAACATTTACATTTTTAGTAAACATTAAAAATTGATAAAAATAATACTGTTATTGAATGTTGATTTATAAAATATAAAGCAGATCGCATTGGGAAAGTTATGACCAAGAAAACTTTAATTTAAAGGGATGCAGCAAAAGTCAATTAACGTACCAAATTTATTAAAATTTATATCGGTTAATTGACCGCACCCGTATATTACCTACTCTTATTTAATTAAAAATCGACGGGTCTAAGCGTTTTTCTAAAATGTTGACGAGGTTTCTGCAAATCGCTCTGTTTCGTTTTCGACTGGGTGGGACAGAAGAGTTCCCGATTTGGAAAGCTAATAAAAACTAAACTAATCAAGACGTAAAAAAACTTTATTTGTTAATAAGCGTATATAATATTTTAAATCATTGGGTTTTAAAAATTATATAACCTAATTGTTCGCCTTCATTGTTGATACACTGAGTGAGCCTCTCCCAATAATTTGCCATCACTCTGCGGATCATTTCAGACGGAATGGCACAGCGGCTACATTTGCTGGTCCTGTCGCTGTCTGAGGTCGACCAGGAAGTTTTATTTTTAATGCCGATCTTGTTTCTCAAAAGTTTGAAACCTATTAACTAATTCTCCTTTTATCTGGAACCGGATCATGTCGCCTGAGCTCGAAGTGAAGGCAAAAGGCACGCTGAGTCATTATCGGCGAACCACCATTTCGAATATACTCTTCAACGACGAAAGCGCGGTGCTGTCCCGACCAAGCCATGGTTTGCACTAAAAAAACATGGCATGAATACACACGTCGAATGATAATTATATCCCCCATTGCGCTACCACCACCATAGCTGTAGCTAGACGGTTTTTACATCGGGGAGTTCTTTCTGTCTCCCCCTTTTTATTCCTTATTATTTTTTAAAAATATTTAGTGTATATCAATACTGTAGTAGTTAAAAAAATGTTAAGATTATTTGCATTTATGAAAAAAAATAAATGATAAACTTAAAATATGATAATATTTGATGCATTTTAGACAATTTAAGAAAGAAGTTAAACGAACTTAAACCGAAAATCAAAGAAGAAGTCGAAAATGTTACCATCATTGCTGAAAAAAATATTGACCCATTAAGTACTTTGGATCCATTTTGGGCCAGCAAGAAATAATATGTATTGTATTTGATTACTATAAGCAAGTATTCATTAATAATAAATATACTCATGTATTAGAATTTATATAAAATGTATTTTTTCCTAAGTTAAATAATTTTTATTTATTCGTAACTAATAATGCAGTGGAAGAGTCTTAAAAATTATATATTGTAGCTAGATATGCCACTTATTTATTAAATTGTTTTAAATTAAACTGCATTTTTTTTTAGAATCTGAATTGTACTTTATTGATCATGTTGATGAAATTTGAGATGATGTGATTACGTGATGGTGATAATTTCTATCTACCTATTTTTATTACTAAAATAATAATTTCTCCGAATTTAATGTATTTCAAATTTAAAGTTTAACACAGTAAATAATTGAAGACTCAATGTTCGCATCCATTCGGTGTTGAATTTATTTCTGTGTTTCACAGAATCTCACGGTGAGTCTCAACCACGAAGACTCAAATTATCCGATGATGACACAAAATTATTCGATTTCCAGACATAACAAGTATGTTGTTTTCGGGCATTGCGGGTAGGGGATTGACTCAGTGTTGGCAACCTCGGAGAGTGGGATTATTATACCAGGAGCCGTAAAATTGTAGCTAATTTTGATTTGAAAAAAAAAATCGACAAATATAATGTTATCGCATTAAGGTAGTTGTCGTGGTGCAGGCATACTATCAGAAAATTCTAAATTTTTGTATACTTATTAAGGACATTCTACTTCTTAAGTACCATGTCCTTCTAGAACGTTGGTCACCAACAAGGCTATCCTTACTCTGTCGACGGCAAGTCTGAATAGAGAGCTTGAGTTGAGTTTATACCAGTCACGTAGATTCTTGAGCCATGATGCTTTTCTGCGGCCCGTCTTTCTTTTACCATAAATTTTTCCCTGCATGATGTTCTGCAGTAATCGGTATTTTTTGCCTCTCATAACATGCCCGAAATATTGCAGTTTCCTTCTTTTGATGGTGGTAAGAATTTCGGTGGATTTATTCAGACGTTGAAGTATTACCAAGTTGGATACTTTTTCCGTCCATGAAACTTTTAATATTTTCCTGTAAGCCCACATCTCAAAGGCTTCAAGTCGTCTTTCTTCGTACTTGTTTATAGTCCAGGCTTCCATACCGTACAGCAGGGTGGAGAAGACATAACATTTGAGAAGTCGGTTTCTTAGAGTTAACTTCAGATCTCTACAGCACAAGACCCTACGCATGTTTTTAAATGATGCTCGAGCCTGCTCAATCCTTGATTTCACTTCAGTTTGACTATCCGCGCTGTTAGTTATTATGCTGCCTAGATATTTAATTTGGTTTACTTGCTTCAATAGTTCACCCCCAAATGTTATGTTAGCTATATTAGGTTGCTTGCTAATTACTAATACTTTGGTCTTTTTTGCATTTAATCATTTTTCGATGACTGCATCTAGTATCCGTTGTAAATCTTCCTGACTGGAGGCCAACAGTACCGTATCGTCTGCGTAGCGAAGGTTGTTTATGATTTCGCCATTTATAATAATGCCAGCTTGTATATCAGTTAGTGCTTCCATAAATATTCTTTTAGAGTATACATTAAAGAGCAAGGGCGATAAAATGCAACCTTGCCTTACTCCACGTTTGATATTTATTTCCGGTCCATCAATTCTAATTACTCAAGTTTGGTTCCAATATAAATTTTCAATTATCCTAATATCCCTTCCGTCCAGTCCTATATGGTCTAAAGTCTCTACAATACATGTTTGACCCTGTCGAATGCCTTTTGGAAGTCTATGAAGCATGCATAGACATCAACTGACATATCACGACTTCTTTGAGCCAGGACTTTTATCCCAAATAGAGCCTCCCTTGTGCCGAAGCCATTGCGGAACCCAAATTGCGATTCGCTTAAGTATTCTTCACACTTGAAATAGATCCTGCCATGAATAATTTTGAGAAATATTTTTAGTAAGTGATTCATTAAGCGGATTGTTTTATAATCAGTACACGTCTTGGCAGTTGTTTTCTTTGGCAAGGTGACAAATATGGATTTAAGCCAATCGCTTGGTAACTTTCCACTGGTGTATATTTTATTGAATAATTCTGTTATGACTTTTAATGCTTCAGTGTTATCAATAAGTTTATATATTTCGCTGGGAATCTCGTCACTGCTTTACGGTTTTTAGAACGTTTTATGGCATATTCTACTTCAGTAAATGTAATTAGAGGTCCTTCATACTTTGTTAATTCCGGTGGCGTTATTGGTCTATCATCTTCAAATAAATTTCTGATGTACTTTTCCCACTCCTTTAATTTTTCTTCTTTTTGATGAATCACCTTTTCATTTTCGTCGTAGAGTATACCCGATCCTCTGCTTGTTCTAAATTAACCTGTAGCCTCTGACTCTTTTATGCATGTTAAAGGAGTCATATGCAGCTTCCAGAGCTTCTATTTCTTTACATTCGTTGGTCAGGTGTTCTGTTTTCGCGTCTCAGATTTTCTGCCTTATTACTTTCTGGATACTTTTGTACGCCTGTTTGTTGTTCTTAAGAATTCTGCGCTCTTCCATCAATCCTATTATTTCGTTAGTCATCCAGGAGTTCTTTTTAGGTTGGGCTTTCCCCTTCAGGTTTTTGCAGCAGATTTCCCTTATCGATGTTTCCATTTTCCTCCATTGGGCATCCATGTCTATTTGTTCGCTAGGATTTTCAGAGTGGTGGAACCGAGAGTCAAGCTGGCGAAGAGAATCACTTGGAATTTCAGTAGCTGTTCAGCGAAGAACCATCCCACCACGGAGGACCAGCAGGACCAGGCAGCCAACCGACTAGCAGAGGAGAGGACAGACCAGCCACAAGGAGAGGAACCGGAGAAGCCGTCCGGCCGACACACCGAGAGCCGTTGCGACACCGGATCAACCGAAGAGGAGAAACCGAGTATAAGGGTATTAACTAATATTATTTTCAGGATTATTTTCATTATTTTATTTTATTTAGTATATTGGTAGGAACTCCGTCCGGTCTTTTTAACACGGCCTCCAATATCCGCAGGGATATAGCCCCGGTATTTGAGGAAGTCTTTGACGAGATACCCGTGTGGTTTATCACCGCGAAACGAGGAACCGTTGCTACCAATTGATTAAAAGAGTATTTACTAATATTATTGTTATGACTTTTAGTTCCTCTGTGGGTTCGGCGATTAAAACTCTCGATACAGTAACAAAACAATGTTTATTCCAACACAATAAATTCTACTCTTATTAACCACTTAGATAAACCATTGAACCAAGCCGTCTGACTGTGGATGTAGTGGGGTAGTCCTGGTTTTGTTGATTCCCATCAATTCGCAAATTTTCTTGAATAAGTTTGATTCGAAATTCCTTCCTTGATCGGAATGTAGCTCCATAGGTACCCCGAATCGTGAAAACATGTTGTCTACCAGGACAGTAGATGCTTCCTGGTTTGGCAGGGCATAAGCTTCAACCCACTTACTAAAGTAAACCTTAGCAAATGTTGCCGTCATTCGTCGTTGAAAATGGCCCGGCTACATCGATGGCAATTCGTTCAAAAGGGGCTCCTACATTGTACTGTTTCATTTTGCCTCTGGATCTTGTTTTAGGACCTTTACTCGCTTCAGAAATTGGGCATCTTCTACACCAATTCTCTACGTCGTCACGACACTGGACCCAATAGAACCTTTGTCTTATTTTATCCAAAGTTTTATTAACTCCCAGATGACCACCTGATTTTCCTCCATGGATCTCCTCCAAGACTTCATTAATCCTTGTCTTGGGCACGACCAGTTGGGAAGTTTTCTTGCCATCGACCGACTTCCAAACTCGTTTTAGCAATCCATTCTCAACAGTAAGGGAATATCCCATTGTGCCCACATGGCTTTGAATGTTGGTGCCCGGTCGGAGATGTCCTTCCAAGCAGGTCTCTCGGCTCCACTTTCCTTCCAACGTAGAAAGTCCAAGATGTTGGGATCATTCTCTTGGTCTTGTCTTAGATGGGCTGCTGTCCATTAATCTTCTGTTGTCAGTCTAATTTGTCTTATATCGGCAATCCCTTCGTGACGTTCGACCCGCACACAGTGCTTGCAGTTATCCGCATAAGGTCTTCTGGACAAGGCATCTGCGTTGTTATGTTATCGTCCTGGTTGGTGTTTGATCTTGAAGTGGTACTGGTTCAACTTTTCGATCCACCTTGCTACCTGACCGTCAGGGTTCTTCATATTCAGTAGCCACTTTAAGGCTGCATGGTCCGTCCTTAAGAGAAACTCCCTTCCGTAAAGATATTTGTGGAAGTGGTCTACTGCTTTGATGATCGCTAGCAGTTCTTTCCTGGTGACGCCTTTTCGGTTTGCTCATTATCTTGTGATGGTACGGCTCCAAGTCCTTTATGACTTGCATCAGTGTCTAGTATGAATAGGCCTCTTTGTTGTGGAAAGCCCAATATTGAACTGGAACATAGAGCAGATTTCAGTTTCTTGAATGCTCCTTCACAATTGTTAGACCAGATGAAGTTGGCTCGGTCTTCTGTCAACTTGTACAGGGGTGCAGCAATATCAGCAAATCCTTCCACAAAACGCCGATAGTAGGTATACAGGCCCAAGAAGCTCATCACTTCGTGTTTATCTTGTGGTCTTGGCCAGTCTTAAATCGTCATAATCTTCTCGTTCTTTTGGATGCCTGTTGGTGACACCGTGTGGCCCAGAAAATCCACTTTTTTCTGGAACAAGGAACATTTCTTAAGATTCAGCTTAAGGTTGGCATTCCTGAACATTCTGAATATTTTTCGCAAATTTTTTAGATGTTCCTCAAAAGTTTTGCCCATGACCAAAACGTCGTCGAGATATACCAGGCAAGTCTTCCACGTAAGCCCACGCAGTGTTAATTCCATCAGCCTTTCGAATGTCACTGGGGCATTACATATTCCAAAGGGCATCACATGAAACTGGTAGAGTCCATTTCTAGTTGAAAAAGCAGTCTTCTCTTTGTCATCTTCATGTATGCCCACTTGCCAATATCCGCTCTTCAAGTCCAGTGTTGAGAACCAACGTGAACCTGCCAATGTTGTCAAAGTGTCGTCAATCCTGGGTAGTGGGTAGCTGTCCTTCTTTGTGACATCATTTAATTTTCTGTAGTCTACACAAAACCTTGTAGATCCATGCTTTTTAGAAACCAACACAACCGGCGCAGACCAATGGCTTGCTGATTCTTCATTCACTCCATCTTCCATCATCTTGTTAACCAGCTTTTCCACCTCTTACTGTTTTGCAAATGGTAGTCGTCTTGGTGGTTGTCGAATCGGATGAGCTTGACCAGTATCAATCCTGTGTTGGACCAAGTTGGTCGTCCACTTTCCGATTTGATGAATTTCCTGGCAGCGTTATATTCATCCAACGATATGTCCTAAGGATGATTCTAGACTTCCCAATACGATGTCGGAGTTTTCCCTTTGATCCTGATAATATCCTTGCCGCATCTTGTTAACGAAGTCACATGTTCTCAGGCTCCAATGATGTCACCTTTTTTAAGCGTTATTTCCTCGGGGTATACGTTAGCAACTCTTACAGGAATAGTCTGTTCTGTCCTAACTAGGCTCGTGCAATCAGTAAACGGTTTGGGGATTCTCTGCATGGGTGAACTACTCCAACGCGGCACCTAGGGTCACCTTCCAATGTGGCACATACTATCTTCTCGGAAAGTCCTGGAATTCTTACAGACTTCACCATTTGCAGCTTAACAGGTTCCATTCTTTTAGCTGGGGTCATCAAGATGAATTCTTTTCCTTCAAATCTCATGGTTCTTTGTTCACCGTCAAATGAGAACCCATACTCGCTGATCAAGTCCATTCCGAGAATGAATTCGTCTTCTATATCTGCGACGTATACTGTATCCACGATGTTAAGCCGTCCAAGAGTGAGTGTGACTTCAGCCTCTCCTCTTATTGGTGCATTATCTCCAGTGACTGTTTGGAGGAGACAGGTTTCACACATTCTGGCCAAATAATGTCGCTGCGTACCAGGGATACTGACGCACCGTTGTATATGGTGCATACAATGTCTTCTCGGTTCAATTTTCCTCTGATGGTAAGACTATCCATGGTTCTTCTTATTCTGTTGACCTGAATGACCCTGGGGGCTTCGTTATTGCTAGCCAGCATGCGACCCGATATACCGACTAATTCTAGTTTTCGTGGTGCCGTTCTGAGAACTCGCTAGATGACCTGGTCCTCGTAGGTGAGTGAAAACGTGATTGTGTCCTCGCGGGTGAATTTGATCGTGGTGGTACCCTCACTCTGCAATCCTTTATGAAGTGCCCAGTTTTTCCACACCGGTAACAGGTTCGTTTCCGTTGATTGCCCATACCATTTATCATGGACCTGATTCCTTCCAAAAAAATTCCGAAGGGCCCATTGGCTGCGTCGTTTTGATAGTCTGGTTCTTCGATTGACACTGCTCGGATTTTTGGTCTCAAGATATTAAAGGCTGCCTCCACTTCCAATGATCGCACTAAAGCGTCACCACTTCTATTGAAGTTCGTCAGTCGAAGAGTCCTCTGGATCTCTGGATCCCTAAGTCCATCAATAAATAACTGGACGGCCAATTGCTCCCTGAAGTCTTTCGGTGCCTGTGGGTACGCTAACTGGATCAGCCTTCTCACATCTGCTTCGAACTCTTGCTGTCTTTCGACAGATTTATGCATCCTTGTTTTCATCTGCGCCCGGTATAGCAATTCTCGGTGTTGATCGCCATACCTTAACTCCAGTGCAGCTACTAAGTCTCCATATTTGTTTTGTTGGTCGGCAGGGATTGTCTGCAGCATTCCCAAAGCTTATCCTCTTATGGCCACTATGAGTTCAGTAGCCTTCTTTTCATCGCTCCACCCATTGGACGAGGCTGCAGCTTCGAAGTGTCTGCAATACATAGACCAGGATGATTGTCCATCAAAAGTTGGTGGTTTCACTGAAATTCCCGATGTGGCAACCCTGTCACAACGATCTTGAATTTGAAATAAGGCTATCTGGCTTTGTACGTCCTTTTTAATTGTGTCCACTTCTCTTTTGAGAACAGCGTCAATCTCAGCCTTGATGTCCTTTACTTCATTTCGTAGCGTGTTTACTTCCTTTCTTAACTTTTGTCGATCTTTTTGACATCTTCTTTTAATTCAACAATTTTTTCTTCTGTTTTCTGCACTACTTGTTCGAAGAACTTTTCTTGCCGTTCTAGAAGTTTCTTTTGTTCTTCTCTTTCTTCTTGTCGTCGTTTTTCTTCAAATTTTTCTTCTTGTCGTCGTTTTTCTTCCAATTTTTCTTTTTGTCGTCGTTGTTCTATCTCCTTAAATTGATTTTTTATAAATTTTATAACGTCCTCCATGTCGTCGTATGGCGTATTTCTTGTATTCACCATAAATCTTTTTTTTTGTTAGAGAAAAAATTTCACTTCTGGCACCACTGTTATGACTTTTAGTTCCTCTGTGGGTTCGGCGATTAAAACTCTCGATACAGTAACAAAACAATGTTTATTCCAATCAATAAATTCTACTTTTATTAACTACTTGGATATTCACTTGGGTATACAACTTTTACAACTCTTTATAACTATTTACATTTCTTGATTCTTAAACACTTTTAAAACCGATACTGTCTTTCCTCACAACCGCTGTCTTTTTTTATACCTGTAAATCATACTTCGACCTTATTCTCGAAGGCCATAGCCCCCTTTTCGAACGGGGGAGAACTTGCGGGAACTTTTCTTTGGTCTCCGCGCCGACAGTCCCAGTTGTGGCCGACGCGTTGTCGTGACAGAAAGGGTCAACAGAGACGGGCTCGTAACATTATTTTCAGATTATTACCATTGGGACTAGCGTGGTGCTGCCGTTAACATTATTATTTTTGGTAGGAACCCCGTCCGGTCTTTTCAACACGGCCTCCGATATCCGCAGGGATATAGCCCCGGTATTTGAGGAAGTCGTTGACGCAGCACTCGTGAACGGGGAACCCGTTGCCACCGGTTTATTGATACAAGGGTGTTTATTAATTTTATTTTCAGAACATTTTTGCTGGAACTAAGGAGGGAGCCACCGGTGCCGTCACCTAATATTTCAATGTCTTTATAAATTGTTACCATTTGTTCTAGCATGTATACATGAAGCTTTTGCGGGAGTTTTCACGAGTTTGTTGGTGGCATTGCTTTACAAACAAGCTTTTTGTTAGTTAGATGCACTTGCTTTTACGTAGCTTGGCAGAAGCGTTGTAAATAATACCGTTCCGTTTGTTAACCGTATGTCTCAGAGGGGATAAACCGATCGTGGTGACTAGAATCAATCGCAATTTAAATAGTAATTAATTAGCTAACGTAGTAATAATAAAGTAGTTTTATTTGTATGCTTGTTTCATTTCTAAGTAGAGAGTAAGTAAAATCCGTGAGCAACGAAATCCAGGGAAGTATTAACAGTCATACTCCTGTTACTTTGACAGATTGCTTTTAGAGCCCTGGAATTAACTTTCTCTACTGATAGTTGCCCGGTGCAAGTGGACCTACCACTATAAAATAGATGGCGCCCGAAATTGTAAATAAAATACCCGAGCTAGAGCGCCAAATTATACAATGGTGAGCAATAAGTCTTTACAAGTTTAATCTTTTTTATTAGATATAAAGTGAACACAGCATAAAGTGTTACATAATTATTTGAAATTTAAGCTCATAAGGACACTTAACTTCTACGAAAGCTTTATTATCCCCTTCGATGATGCCATAGGGACTTGCAGCGATGACTTGCCGCATTTACCAATGTGGACTCCCAGGTGCTTCTTTAGTTCCTTCATTGCATTCTCTTCTTTACCTATTTGATGTAAAATAAATTTAGCAAAATTTTTTTTGACGTACAAAATTAATTTTATCAAATTCTTTACGAAAAATTTCCGTTTTTTTTCCAAATTTCTGTCGAAGTTGTTATTCATATTTTCCTTTAATTTTGCCACACTTCCGAATATTTTCGTTTTATTATAAAATTCGTAAAAACACTTATGTTTGCACCCCACCTAAATTTTAATGCTTATTTTGTCGGCTAAAAATAAATAAATAGTCGACACGTGAATCAACAATTTTCACTAAGTGTCGCTGTTTTCCCAGCTCATATGGGCAAAAATTGCTCTATTGCTAAAACGGCTCATTATCAAATGGGGATTTATGTGTAACTTTTTTTTCCGCATTGTCTTCTTCAATATTTCTTTCAAGTTTAGCAACACGTGTTTGATACACCTAGTAAGTCTACATCTTATTATTATAAAAACAGCATAAAAATTTACTTCGTAAACCTTGATTTTTTTTCTCCGAGAGACAGTTTTGGCATGAAAAGTCTATTACGGTATTTGTTACCAGTACTATAGCACAGATTAACTACGCACAGATGCGAAACCCGGCGAAAGATCAAAAGGTTTTCTGATTTATGTATGGACATTTAAATGGGTTTGATTGCATTGTTGCCACTATCGTTGCTCAAATTATTTAATAACGTTTCTGTGTGATCGAGGCTTACGTCCGAACATCCCGAACGCACACGAAAGCTCTTTAAATACATACGAGGACATTTAAATTGGTTTGAATGTTTATCTTTTTCGCCGTAAGATTTTCTCCCCCTTAACTTTCGCATCTGTCTGTAATCTGTGAATATTGTAGATTGTAGGGGGAAGTCGTGAAGGCTATGCAACCTCTTAAAAACCTCGACCTATCAGATCTTTTGTGCATAACCCTTAATCTATTCGAGGCCCGGGATTCCGAGACATCGAGCAAAGTTTATCAGTTTCCTGGGGGCTAAGTTTCTGACATCGAAGGGCTTTAGGAAGGCCCCTTCCAGAAACTTAAGCCTCTTGCAGAAAAGCCCTGGGCATTCGCAAAGCAAATTTTCTGTAGTTTCAGCGAAGTTTGTGTTTAGGGCTACTTGCATGCGATTAAAAAATACTTCGTCATGTTTCGTGTTTCGTCGTGTACCTTAACTATCAGGTTGGCTACAACCAGTGACCACAGCATAGGCGATAGAATTCCCACATGGGGACCACCTTTTTCTACTGTCATCTTGACTGTCTCTTCTTCGCCACATTGATTCTGCTTTTCAGCATAGATTGTATCCATCTAATCAGTGAGGCGTTTATATTTCTTTCCTCGAGCGATCTAGTTATGGTGGCATGCGAGGTGTTGTCAAAATTACCCTCTATGTCGATAAAGGCACAAAGAGCCATTTCTTATTCCGCGTATGTCTTTTCAATGTTTTCAACTAGGCACTGTAGAGCATTTATCGTGGATTTACCTGCTTAATAATCAAACTGTTTCTTGTGGAGCGGTCTCGTCTCAAGGAGTTCGCTTCTGATGTAACAATCTATTATTTTCTCCATTGCTTTTAGGAGAAAGGAGGTGAGACTGATGATGCGGTAAGACTTTGGTTCGTCCATTGAACGTCTCGCAGTCTTTGGTATAAACTCCACCACGGCTTCTCTCCAAGCTTGCGGTATATAACCGAAGATAAAGCTGGCCTTGAATAACCTTTTTAAAGAAGGCTATAGTATTTCAAAGCTGTCGCAGTAAGGCGGGAAATATTCTTTCCTTTCCTGGCAACTTAAATGTCTGCAGGAGAACACTTAAGCTTTCCTTAGGGTTATCAGTGTATCCCCCGTTCGGATTTTTAATCAGACCGATGCCGTTGAAGTGTTCTATAGAAAGTACTTCTTGAAGACGTTGTGCTGGGACCAGTTCGGTGATCCCCTCGCACATTTGCCTCCATGTTCTTCTTTTCGATTTTCTGAGTTCTTTATTGTACTCACAAAGAGCTATTTTCTAGTCTTTCACGTGTACCAGACTCTTAGCTCTATTGAAAAGATTTCTAACTTTTCTCAGAAGTTTTTCTAGTTCCTTATTCCACC
Source organism: Agelastica alni (assembly GCA_950111635.1). NCBI lineage: Eukaryota > Metazoa > Arthropoda > Insecta > Coleoptera > Chrysomelidae > Agelastica > Agelastica alni. The sequence goes on along the minus strand of OX467719.1, from coordinate 25,281,274 downwards.
AAGGCACATCTCTAGTAGTAGCCTTTTGTTTTTCACGATAGCTGAGTTCATATGCTTTTATTATAGCATTTGCTGGTCCTCCGTCTGCCTTCTGAGATGCTCTTTGTAAGCCTCCCAGTTGGTTAACTTTGGTACCCTGTATCCCTCGAAATGTGTTTCCGACGTCTCCAAGTCAAACCTTATGTGTTGATGATCTGACATAGAAGAATCATCAGAGACATGCCAGTTATGGGTGTGGTTCGTTATAAATGGATCCGCGAGAGTCAAATCAAAAACCTTTTTCCTGATCTCATTTATTAAGGTGGGTCTATTTCCTCTGTTAATAATGCCGATGTTGTTAGCCGACAAATATTCCAGAAGATACTCACCGTACGTTTGTGTCTGTACTTTCCCATATTTAGTGGTGGGCGTTTGCATCGCAACACAGAATAAAGTGCCTGTTACCTTTTTTGCACCATCTGATGAGGTTTTGAACTTCGTCTGGCAGAGGGTGCGTTGTGGAGTCCCGTGGGAAGTAGGCCGAGGCAAAAACCACCTATCTCTTGCCTACTACAATTGGCAATTCCACTATGGCAGCTGCCAAATCTCCAGTGATAAACTCTGGAACAGAAAAAAATTTAATGTTAGTTCGTGGTTTTTCGTGAGAAGTACAATAGAGTAACTTACACGATTTAATGTTGTGTCCTTTTACCCGTCCTTAATTTATACAGGGCTGGAGTAGCCATACCTGGATGTTGTCTTAAATAAACCTCTTTCCAAGCACATTCGTGGCTGCTTTTGAATGTTGAAGGTTTACCTGCAGGCAATTGAGCTTTTGGCTCATTCTGGAGTTTTGGGTGGGGCTTTAAGCTTCCCCTTTTCCTTACCTCCGCTGGATCTATTTGGTGTCCTAGGCACCTTCTAACTTTTGGTCACCTTCTTCTCTGGAATTGCAGATTTCCCAGATTTTTAGGCAGCCTTTTCGGTTTGCTTCTTGGTACTGACCGCACTTTGTTTGATACCTGAGGTACCAGGTTCTGGAGAGTCAAGTGTGACCGATTTAGGTTTGCCACCCCTTGCCCTGAGGGTTGTGCGACCAAACTTGTAGTTAATCACAAACCCAGTTTTTCTTAGCTTTTCGGCTGATTAAAAATCAACCGAAATTGTAAGAAGTTCTAGAGGGCCTTCGGATGTTCTCCTTAGTACCCTCCAGGTGGTTGCTTTGAGACTTTAGTTCTGAGCCTCTATTAGTCCAAGGATTTGCTTCGTGGAATATCCCTGGCTGCTTGGTAGGTACGTCATTTAACTTAGTTGGTTTGGTGGTCACTAAGGCACTGCTGCCTCTGTCCGCCGCTTTCGGTCACTTGGTCAGTTGACCGTCGGGAGTATTTTCCTCTGACCGGACTCTTTTCAGCCCTTCTTATCAGTTTGCTTCCTCAACGGTTCAACCGCTTTCATCTTGGCCTCTTCTGCTGGGAGTCCTTGTTTGATGAGGCATTTAAACCTTTTTCTTGCAGCTCCGCTGGGTATGATTCTTTTCTTTCCTTTCGAGAGAGTTTTTAAGCATTTATCAGTCTCCTCGTCACTGCCGGATTTGAGCAGGTCAGCTTCGGATTCAAGACGTCCTGTGTGATGCTGCTCGTTTCCATGAGGATTTCCTCCTATATGTGTTTATTAAAATCATGGCAACCTCTGCGGCCATTTTTTAACTGGCAAGCATGGATTATCGTAAACAGGAAATATAAAACTAAATAAATAACAATAATATGTTTAATATGTTTACACCTGGAAACCCTAACGTTGCGGCTGACTGAGAGCTGGCAACTATTTTTTTTTCTATTCTTCACATCATTTCTTTTAAAATGACTTAAAATTGATTAAAAAACATATGGTTGCAATTTATATTAGCAAATCAATTATACAAAAATTAATTATCTAATCCATTGCTAATCCATTGCATACTCCCTCAACATTAATTTAAAATTAATTTTATCAAAAAAACAGATAGCTGCAGAATCAAGCAGTGGAATCCTGAACTATGAGTAAGTGAAGAATTCCATTTAAAATATAATAAATATGTTGGTGTTTCTTTAAGGACGTGACTGAGCGCTAATGAATTTGTGAACAAAGAAAAGGGTTTTTTAGGTTTGAGTTTTTTAGTAGTTAGTTGGCACTATATTTTTGTGAGCAGCGGACGCGCATAATTAATATTTAAACATAAAAGTAAAGTTTGGTGACACAAGTGTTTTATTACAAAAAAATTGTAATAATTCAGAAGTGGAATTAACAGAACTATTTTCTTTTTGATTTGGTTGTGTAAAAACAAGTTTAACCAGAGTTTTTGGATTTTTTTATTGAACAAAATAAGTGAAATTGGTGAAATTGAAGAGTAAGTGCGTCGAAATCAAATTTATAACGATTTAATTGAAAAACACATACAAAAACAAGTTACGGCTGCCCTAAAAAGAAAAATAAAAGCCAGTACAAGATCAATGGTGGTGAACACTTTAGGGCAAGTACCAAATAATTTATATAAACTGGTCGTTTTAATAAATAATATTTCGTTTAGAGTGTATTTACATACTGGGATTTTAATAAAATATAAAGGCTTTAAATAAAACAAAATTAGAATTATTGCCCTCTCTAATACGGTTATTAAAGATTTTGGTGGGTCATTTGTGTTCCCAAAAGGCATTATTAAAACTAATGTGGTAATCATTGAAATAAAAATTTTACTGAAATACTAATAGTAAATACACCAATGAGTGATATTGATATTTTTGCAGGACAACCTATATTAAATCAAGCAAACATAATGTTAGAAATAAAGTAACTTTATCGAAATATGAACATAAAAATAAAAATAGCAATCAAGTCAAAAAATTAAATAGCATCGAGTCTTCTGTAATAAAACATGGTAATATGGGGCGAACGAAGATTTTAATAAATTATTTCCATTATTAAATTGAAAAAAGTTAAGCTATATCATAAACCGTGCAGTATCTAATTATGGGCTTACAATAAAAGGGACAAAAAGTTTGGCGTATATGTTAGCGAAAAAATATAATAAAAAATTTCCTGCAACATGGATAGAAAAAAAGAAGGCAGAAGTGTGGCTCAAGCTATTTATGCAACGACATTCCATTTTATCTTTAAGATTGCCTCAAGCCACAAACATACCTTGCGCCTCGAGCTTTAATAAAACTAATGTAGCTGCTTTTTTTGACAGGTACCTTAAGCAAACATAAACCTTGCGCAAAAGATATTTAGAATGTCGATGAGACGGAAATAACTACCGTTCAAAAACCTGATAGAATAATCGCGCGACGTGGAGAAAAACAGGTCAGTGCGGCGAAAAGTGAAACCTTAGTCACACTTGCTTTGGCTGGAAACGCTATAGGTAATTAATTACATACCACCTATGTTTATATTTCCACATGAAAGATTCTGGGAACATTTCATTCGTGATGGCCCGGTTGGTTCAGTAGGAACAGGTAACGGATTTTGATGGATGCAGGAGGATGATTTTCACTTTTTCCTTGAGCATTTCAGAAATCATGTTAGACCATCAAGCAAATATTGAGTTATGCAGAGAAAACGGCATAATTTTGCTTAAATTCACCCCATTGCTATTTTTGGGCCTCTAAATAAAGCCATTAATACAGCTTGTGATAATTGGATGCTGAGAAAGTTATAACCATCTATGATTTGGTAATTTGCCACAGGATAAAGTTTGAAGTATGCGGTGTGAGAGAAACAGAAGACAAACATGCGCGTGAGCTTATCTTCTCGGTTTTAGTAACATGCTGTTTACTCAAGTGCGCAAGTACCTTAAGGTTAAGTATGTCCTTTTTCTCAAAGTTTTAAGCGCTCTTTTTAAAAAAAAACGGTATTTTACCAACTTAACTCAGTACATCCTTCTGGGACATCTTTTTAACAAAGAGATTGTTCTCCCTATATCTTCTCTCCATAAGTTTCTTTATAGTTGTCCCACAGCATGCTGTTTTATATGCCGTGGTTGTGCTATAATTTATTTATTTTATATGGTTGAAGGTGCGGTCGTGGAAAATGTCCCCGCATGGGCAATTAGACTTTGAGTCCATTTTGCCGTCCCTTCCTTCATTCTCTCTCCATGACCTTCGTGCTCTCCATGTAAAGAGCTAATGCGCTCATGGGGATCTTCATAACCTGCTCCGGTTCTCAAAATTGCACTCCGAAGAGTTTATATTTTAACCAGGCTAGTCTCGTGCAATCGCACAGTATATGTTCTGACGTTTCTGTGGTCCGCTCATCACGCCTGCGACAGCTGTCGTCTTCTACGAAGCCCAATGTTTTTAAGTGACTGAAAGTGCCCTAAAATCAGACCCACTACCATCCCCAGTTGTTGGGCTATTTTCTTGTCAGTTCTCCCCAAGAAGCTGTGGGCCCGACGTGCCTTGGGTTCGTCTCCCCATTGCTATCAGTGCTCCCTGCCCTAATATGAACAGATTTCCAATTTAACGTAGCATTCTGCTACTCCAACTGCGGGTCCTCGTCCATAGAGTGTCTGTGACGACCTCTCTCGTGCCAGTTCATCCGCCCTTTTATTCCCTTCAAACCCTGCGTGTCCAGGTATCCAAAGTAATGTCACCCTGTTGAGTCTGTCCAGGAGCCCAAGCTTCTTCCTACATTCGCTAACTATCTGCCTGACTATCCGAGCAAATACAAATCTTTTTGCTCACATAGCCTCTTATAAGGTTTTCCTGTGCAATGACCAAAATGGCCATAATTTCTGCCTGGAAAACCGTCTTAGATCCATCCGTGTGCTATGATAATAAATAATTTTTTTAATTAAAATCTAGCTATCGTAAATATACATTATTATAAAAAAATTAACAAACTGTCAATGAAAACGTTAAATAACATTTTATGTGAAACCCGATTTTATTTATTTCTGATATCTTGTAAAAGGTAAGTTTTTAATTATAAAATAGTCTTGTACGCAGATAATTATTTTATAATAAACATACAAAAATAAATTTTGGTCGTAAAAATTTATTTAATATAGTTTAATAATCATTAATTAATACACTAATTTTAATAAATCAATTAATATGCTTATAAAACGATTCGGTTTAATCACCTACAGGGTGTTCCTAGCTGCCAATTGTGATTTACTTTTACGTTAACCAATTAAATAATGGTTTTAACGAAATCGGAAAATCCCATTTTTAGTTATGACTGTTTTTAAATTCATTTAGCTTATTTTTTTTTCGTTAATTATGATTTTTTTGTAGTTTTTAATTCATTAAAAAAATGGGGGAACCAACAGGCAGCGATTCCGATTTGCATATGGTCATAAGTCTGGCCAAGCAAGTTTCCGGGGTTAGTGGTACAGACAATCGAACCAAAAGAACGAAGTCAAGTGCAACCTATTTAGCTTTACAGGAAACTTACAAGGAGAAGCTGGTATATATTGTTTTATTTTAAAGTAACTTTACAGTTTTTATGTCTGGAAAGTATAGGTATTAGTATTAGTTTCTGTATATGTAAAGAAAGTGTGTACTTACTACAATCTATAGCAGGCATGGACTGTTTTTCATGTGCAAAAAATCTCGACAAAGGTGGGGGAAGGCTATCGTATCAATCTACTGAGCTACACATTATTTTTATATGCGCAATTAGATTTTTGAATCGTTGACGTTGTTTGCTGAATGTTACTATCTAGACGATGGGTTTTAGTATTCATTTACCACTTGAATTGAAATAAATAAAAATGCATAAAAAAATACACTATACCTACTCTGTTTTAAAATGGTACGGAAGTCCTACTTATAAATGCAAAACGCAAAACAGAGTGGTCAAACAAAATTATATGATTTCTAAATGGTCTGCAAAAGCAGTTATAGTGTGGATTATTATATTTTACCTGAGCCACCTGTTTTTATTTGAAAGCCTGCCACATATCGAAGGTTTCATTAGCAAAAGGGTCATTTCCTACCTGCAGTGGTATAACTATGGGTATTACATACATACATATTATAATTACGCCTTTTTTCCATAGTGGTAGGCAGGGACCACTTCTTTACGCTTGCTACGTTTCTTACACACATATGTTGCTTCTTCTACTTTCATTAGTGCTCTTATACATGCTCGTTGGTTGTTGGTACTCTTGACCTGGCCTTTCTTCAAAACAATATCGATCTGATCGAGATATGTTCGCAAAAGTCGACTTGCCCATTTACACTCGCCTTATAAATCTGTTTCGTCAATTTTTCCATTATTCGTCCTCTTTACGTGTCCAAACCATTTAAGCATTCCTTTATCTATCTTTGTAACCACATCGTTTTTCACATCACCGCGTTTTCGTATCCCACTATTCTTCACTTTATCTAACCGAGTCACTCCGGCTATACTTCTTAGACTACTCATTTCCGCTAGATTATTTTCATGCTTCTTCTGCCAAACTCAACATTTACTGCCATGCTTTAAGTGTAGGGATTAGCACTCCTCGATGCATAGCCAGACGTGCCTTTCTCGCTGCTCATAAAGTTGTACGGGGCCCTATTTATTTGTTTTTCTGTCAACACTCTAAATGTCACAGTCATACTTTTCGTCTCTCGTAAACTTTGAACCCAATTATACAAACTTATACTTGTTCCACTCTTTCTCCTTTAGCACCTCGCAGTTTGTCATGCTTTTTTTTTCTTTCAAAAGCCATTACAATAATGATCTGATAGAGATATGTTCGCCGAGGTCGACGTCTACCGACTTGTCCATTCACACTAGCCTTATAAATTTGTTACGTCAATCTTCTCTCATCCATCCTTTCTACGTGTTCAAACCATTTAAGCATTCCTTTATCTATCTTTGTAACCACATCTTCTTTTACTCCACAGCGTTCTATTATCTCACTATTTTTTACTATATCCAATCGAGTCAATTTGGCTATACTTATCAGACTACTCATCTCCGCAGCATTAATCCTATTTTTATGCTTCTGCCAAACCCAACATTCACTACCATACATAGGTGTAGGAACCAACACACCTCTATGCACCGCCAGACGTGCCTTTTTTGACACTTTCTGGGTGTTTATAAAGCTATACAGTGCCCCATTAATTAGTTTTCCTGCCAAAACCCTTCGCTCAATGTCACTGTCATACTTTCCATCTCTCGTAAACTTTGAACCCAAGTACACAAATTTGTTCCACTCTCTCTCCCTCAATCGAAACTTTACAATTTGTCATGCTTTCTTCTCTTTCAAAAACCATTACTTTCGTTTTGCTTACATTTATTTTCATCCCTTTGATTTTCAAGGCATTAAGCATAACGTTAACCATCGCCTGAAACTTCTCTTCAGATGATGCTATATGACTTGATCATCGGCGTAAATATGGCATTTGACGATAAAATCATTCATTTTCAATCCATACGCACTATCTTTTAAATATTTTAAGCAATTATCTATGTATAAGTAAAACAGCCATGCAAAGCTACACACACCTTTTTTAACAAAAGCAGTGGAATCCTCATCCTCTCCGCAGCATTAATCCTATTTTCATGCTTCTTCTGCCAAACGCAACATTCACTACCATACATAAGTGTAGGAACCAACACACCTCTATACACAGCCAGACGTGCCTTTTTTGACACTTTATGGCTGTTCATAAAGCTATGCAGTGCCCCATTCTTCTGTTTTCCTGCCAACACCCTTCGCTCATTGTCACTGTCATACTTTCCACCATTTTAAAGGTACAAGAAAATATAAAAAATAATACAAAAAAGACAATTATACCCCGTAAACGTAGAAAAATACAGTAGGATAACAAAAACTATTTGGTATTAATTTTATTGTGAATAAGTACCTACCAATAATTTCTGCACAAAAAGTAATGATATCCTATCAAAAACATAAATGTGAAATGAGAGCCAAGTTCAATATTATGATATATGCCTTTGTTCTTGACTTCAACGACAAAAGAAGTGAGATCTTAATAGGTGCTAAGTTCAATGGACAGTCCTGAAATTTATTTATAACCACATAAAATATTTTATAACAACTTAAAATATAATTTCTTGTTATAACTTAGGATAATATATTGAAGCCTAAGGTCTGACTTGGCTAGTTCGAATATACGAACTAGCTTGCACGGACTGGTTTAACATTGAAAAAGGTGTGAGACAGGGATGTGTGGCTTCGCCATGGCTGTTTAACATATACATAGACAAATGTTTAAAAGATCTGAAAGAGAGTGCGTATGGATTAAAAATGAATGATTTGATCGTCAAATGTCTTCTTTACGCCGATGATAAAGTCATATTAGCATTATCTGAAGAGGAGTTGCAGGCGATGGTTAATGTTATGCATAATGCCCTAAAAATCAAAGGGATGAAAATAAATGTAAGCAAAACGAAAGTAATGGTTTTTGAAAGAGAAGAAAGCATGACAAACTGTGGAGTTTCGATTGAGGGGGAAAGAGTGGAACAAGTAAATGAATTTATGCACTTGGGTTCAAATTTTACTAGAGATGGAAAGTATGACGGTGACATTGAGCGAATGGTGTTGGCAGGAAAACAAATGAATGAAGCACTGCATAGCTTTATGAATAGCCAGAAAGTGTCAAAAAAGCACGTCTGGCGGTGCATAGAGGTGTGTTGGTTCCTACACTTATGTATGGTAGTCAATGTTGGGTTTGGTAGAAGAAGCATAAAAATAGGATTAATGCTGCGGATATGAGTAGTCTGAGAAGTATAGCCGGAGTGACTCAGTTGGATAAAGTTAAGAATAGTGAGATAAGAGAACGCTGTGGTGCAAAAGATGTGTGTAAGAACCGTAGCAAGTGGAAGGAAGTGGTCTCTGCCTACCCCTATGGGAAAAAGGAGTGACTTTATGTATGTATGTATGTTTTTAACAATCATGGAAAAGCCCTGTGTTCGATATGTTTCAATATATGAGCCAAATTCGTATATTCGAACTAGCCAAGTAAAACCTCTTGCTTCAATATATTATCCTAAGTTTTTAAAAAAAATGATATTTTAAGTTGCTATAAAATATTTTATGTTGTTATAAATAAATTTCAGGTTTGACCATTGAACTTGGCACCCATTTAGATCTTACTGTTATTTTCGTTGAAGACAATAACCAAGGCGTATATCATAATGTTAAACTTGGCTCTCATTTCACATTTATGTTTTTGATGGGATCAAATTTAACAATTATTTTGCCCATCAGGGTCTACCAAGGTATACATTCTTACCTTCATAGCTAGATACACTTTGTCTGGTGCATTTTTTAGAAAATTATCAATCTATGAAGGTTTTGGACTTTTTAGCTTTTTGATTTACGTGTTAAAAGGGTACTTTATTTTAAATATCGTTTAATGTTCACTCCATTTTTTTAAATTTTAAGTACTCCGTAATATTGAATATATTGACCACTAAGTTGAGGACTAGTATTTAGTTTGTAGCTCACCGAAATAAGCCATCAATACATTTTCGAAAAAATAATTTATTGTCTTCTTTTTGCGCTAGTCCATGAGAAGTGGAATAAGTTTACTCATATTTTTTCTGGATCTTTTGCTTTATTTTGCCGAGTTCACAATTTCCTACTTAGATCTTACTTCTTTTGTCGTTGAAGTCAACAACCAAGGCATACAGTGTGGAACAGCCAAATGGAATAAATTCGATAACGAATAAATGAGAGCGTGTTGGGAAAAACGCTTGGACACGTCGATTTGTATTTTTAGATGCGCATTTTTTTCAAAAAAAAAATAATTATATAGGGTGTGTCATGTGACAGTGGCCGATACCAACTTTCTTATTTTAAATACAACCCCCTGTATATTATTTATTTTTTGGATTCTTCAGAAAATTCTAGACATAATTTATGTACAATGTCCCATACCTATATTTAACTGTTTTGGAAATATTAAGTGTTTTCAGATGTATTACAAAAATTAACATTAAAAAAAGAAAATTATTTTATTTCACAAATTCGCTACATTACACTCAATATTTATTTCCCATTTAGCTCTTAATATTGAGAAAATAAGCAAAAACAATTAATGCGTTCCTTTTTACTGATATGAAATAAAAAAAATACAAAAACAGTTTTGTTTATTTTCGTATAAAACTCATAGCCTTAGCAACTTGTTGTCTGTTTGCATGACAGTAGTGATCAGTGTCAGTGCTATTGTCGTTTGAATTTCGTTAACTGTACGTAATAATATCAGAAAAATGGTTCATTTAACAGAAATGCACAAAATAACCATTCTACAAATGATTGGTTATGGAGATAACACACGGACACAAATGGAAGTTTCTCGCTTATTTCACGAAAAATTTCCATATTTGCCGCCTATATCCCAAGGAACAATTAGCAAAATAGAAAAACAGTTTCGCGAGCTTGGTCATTTAAGACAGAAAAAAAAAGTAGTTGCCAATGAACTAAGCGATAATGCAAAATTGGATGTTATGCTTGAGTTTCAAGAAAACCCACATAATTCTGGTCGAAAAGCAGCCTCACTGTTCAATATTAGCCACACATCAATTTTTCGAATATTAAAGGAAAGTAAAATGCATCCCTATAAAATGATGCCAACTCAGGAGCTCATGGAAGACGATTTCGACAGGAGAACGTATTTTTGTGAATAAATGATGGAAATGTTAGATAACAATGTGATCCAATTAGAAGATGTTTTGTTTTTTGATGAGAGCACATTTACACTTCACGGTCATGTTAATCGTCAAAATTGCCGCTATTGGTCCAATGAGAATCTTCACTGGATGAGAGAGGACATACGTAATATCCTGAAAAAGTTAATGTTTGGGCAGGAATTGTTGGAAATCATATCGTAGGTCCCTTTTTTATTGATAGCAACTTGAATGGAGATAAATATTTAGAACTGCTCCAAAATAATGTCGTGCCAACTTTGACAAACTTATATCTCGATCCAGCAAACCCACAAGTTCCTGCCAATATACTATGGTTTCAGCAAGAAGGAGCACCGCCCCATTACCAAATCAATGTCCGGCAGTACCTGAACCAAAATTTTCCAAATCGGTGGATAGGAAGGCGCGGATCGATAGAATGGCCAGCGCGATCTCCTGATCTGACGCCATTAGACTTATTTTTGTGGGGATATGTCAAAAGTATTAAATACAAAACTAAACCTCTTAACTTACATGACTTAAAAAGACGAATCACGCTTGCGATTAGATCAGTCACGCCTGAGATGTTGAGTAACGTTAGAAGACATTTATATACCAGATTAGCATTTTGCCAAGATGTTTGCGGCGGACATCTCTTACATTAAAATTAATGTTTTTTTGTTTTTTTTTTTTACATTATTTGTGAAATAAAATAATTTCCTTTTTTTTAATGTTAATTTTTGTAATACATCTGAAAACACTTAATATTTCCGAAACAGTTGAAGATAGGTATGATAGGACATGAATTATGTCTAGAATTTTCTGAAGAATCCTAAAAATAAATAATATACGGAGGTTGTATTTAAAATAAGAAAGTTGGTATTGGCCACTGTCACATGACACACCCTATATAATTATTTTTTTTTAAAAAAATGCGCATCTAAAAATACAAATCGATGTGTCCAAGCGTTTTTCCCAACACGCTCTCATTTATTCATTTTCGAATTTATTCCATTTGGCTGTTCCACACTGTATATCATAATATTGAACTTTGCTCTCATTTCACATTTATTTTTTTATGGGATTCAAATTACTGGAAGCAACAGCGGTTTCCTTATTTGTTAAAATCTGATTTGAAAATTTGATATCTTATTTTTTTTATCTTAAACTGACATTTTTTTGCAAAACTACTATTTTTTAATTTACTTAACCTATGAAAAACATTTTCAACAATTTGTATGCTCCAGAAAAAGGTTGTATGTACTTTGTAATATTTAATGTATTTGACAAAATGCCAAAAGGCATATACAATTCTTTAAAATAAATTCTCAAACGTTTTCGGCAACATTGCCATCATCAGAAGAGAATTCTGAAAAGTGAATTAATTATGTGAAAATTCGTTTGTAAAAACAATTTTTTAATTTAGATTGTTAAAAATTGTTGAGGTTAGTATTTGGAAAAATCAAAAATTAACTCACTTGTCAAAAATCTTTACAAAAGGACAACATGAGAAATTAATATTTTATTAACATTTTATTTGTTAGGAAAGAGTTAAGAAGATTAACATAATAATTAAGAAATTAAAATGGTTACAACTTGGAAGAGATGCTTTAGTGTGGTACACTGATGGATCCAAGATGGATGAAAGGGTTGGAGTGGGCGTTACAGGGCCGAATTTTATACTTTCAAAACCCTTTGGTAATACCCCAACCATCTTTCAAGCAGAATTACATGCCATGGAGATATGTGCCCAGGAGTGTATCGAAAGAAACACCCGAAGGGCAGAAATCCATATTTTATCAGATGACCAAGCAGCACTAAAATCTCTGAAGTCATACACTTGTGAATCTAAGCTGACTTGAAGACAACTGTCAGCGAACAATCAGGTTACTCTGATGTGGGTTCCAGGTCACAAGGGAGTTAAAGGCAACGAAGAAGCAGATTGCCTTGCCAAAGAAGAAGCAAATACACAATTTTCCGGCTCAGAACCCTTCTGTGGACTTTTCAAAGCCCACTTGAAAGAAAAGGTTTGACGCTGGGAAACAGATGAAATGGAAACTCACTGGCATAAAGTGCCAGGACAAAGACAAGCGAAAAGGCTAGTAAGCCTTTCGCCAAGGAAAGCTAAACAGCTTCTCGAGCTGGACAAGAAAGACTTGAAACTGGTGACGTGACTTCTTACTGGACACTGCCCTTTGAGGTATCATCTGAAAAAGATGGGCAAAACAGAGAACGATAGTTGATGCTACTGTAAGTACTTCGCTGAAACTGCAGAATATTTGCTTTGCGAGTGCACAGCGATTTTCTGCAAGAGGCTCAAGTTTCTGGAAAACTCTTCGATGTCAGAAACGAAGCCTTTAGGAAACTGATAAACTTGGCACGAAGTCTCGGAATCCCGGGACTCGAATAGATTAAGGGTTATGCACAAAAGATCTGATAGGACAAAGAGCTTGAGAGGCAGCATAGCCTTCACGATCCCCCCCCCCCTTACAATCTACAAGCGAAGTATACCAAGATAATTTTGTTTCGCAATTATTGTACTCTGTATACAGGGTAAATCAAAACACGAATCTGTAGTTTTTTACATAATTTAAGTAGAGCACCCTATATGTTTTATGCTCTGTGGAAAACCAATTAATAAGCATTTTATTTTCGTTAACTACTTATTCCCTATGCTTACTCACATTGACTTTTTCTGAGATATTTTTATTTTTAAAAAATTGTTTATCAAGTTAACTAAGACTTAACCTAACTATGTGTTTTAAAAAAAAAAAATTTTAAAATAATTTTTGAACACAATTTTCGGTTTTTAGCACTAGCGTTTCTTGGGTCTATCTACAATATTTCTACAATACTTTTTAACCTATGCCAATTTAACCCTACAGGTTGGGCACCCAGTCTAACAGACTCAGCGAAAAAAATACTTGTGAGACTTATAAATACGAAATAATAATTTAATATTAAAGAAATTTTTTTTAATTATTATAAAAGTAAAATTAAACCTGTAATGAAAAAAAATCAAATAAAATACCTAACATCAAAGCCAAAATAGAAACGCACATTATAAACCAAAAAATGATAAATTGTCCCTGCTGTGAGCATTGTAGTAATAACGCAGATCGATTGATTTTACGTTAATAATATTTTACAGCAAAAATACAAAGATTCGAGAAGTAATCGATATCAAGAAATGCAATTGCCCCATAGACACGTGTGTGACATGATCGCCATGTATTTAGGCATTGAACCAAACGACGTTATGGAATTCGTAATCGATACCGACCAATCTGTTATGCTTTTAAATAACTTTTTGAGCAAAGGCAGTATCAACTGTATTTTATTTTATTATCAAAACGGAACTCATTTCGATATGGGCAACTACTTTCTAAGTAAGTAACGTATTTCCATAATTTCAGCATTTTTTAAAACTTTACTAAAAAAATTGTACCAAAATTATACATACATACATGTAGTCACGTCTTTTTCCCGTACGGGGAGGCAGAGACCACTTACTTCCACTTGCTATGGTTCTTACACATATCTTTTGTTGATCTGATCGAGATATGTTCGCCAAGGTCGACCTCTACCGACTTCCGACCATTCCCACTCGTCTTATAAATTTGTTTCGTCAATCTTCCTTCATCCAACCTTTCTACGTGTCCAAACCATCTAATCATTTCTTAATATATGTTTGTAACCACATCTTCTTTTACACCACAGGATTATCTTATCTAACTATTTTTTACTTTATCCAAAACTATTTTTTACTTCATCCAACCGAGTCACACTTCTCAAACTACTCATCTCCGCAGCATTAATCCTATTTCATGCTTCTTCTGCCAAACCCAACATTCTCTACCATACATAAGTATAGAAACCAACACACCTCTATGCACACCAGACGTGACACTTTCTGGCTGCTCATAAAGTTATGCTGTGCCCCATTCATTTGTTTTCCTGCCAACAACCTTCGCTCAATGTCACTGTCATACTTTCCATCTCTTGTAAACTTTCAACCCAAGTACACAAATTCATTTACTTGTTCCACTCTTTCTCCCTTAATCGAAACTTCACACTTTGTCATGTTTTTTTCTTTTTCAAAAACCATAACTTTCGTTTTGCTTACATTTTATTTTCATCCCTTTGATTTTCAGGACATCATGCATAACATTAACCATCGCCTGCAACTCCTCTTTAGATGACGCTAACATGATTTGATCATCGGCGTAAAGAAGGCATTTGACGATTAAATCATTCATTTTCAATTAATACGCACTCTTTTTCAAATCTTTTAAACAATCGTCTATGTATAAGTTAAACAGCCATGGCGAAGCCACAGATCCCTGTCTCACATCCTTTTCGATGACAAACCATTACGTGCAAGCTCCGGTTATCCTGACACAAGCAGTGGAATCCTTGTAAAGTAATTTCAGTGCTAGTATTAAACTACCGTTCACCCCATATATAGACAATGTCGACCACAATTCACTCCTCACCACTCTTTCATAGGCCTTTTCCAAGTCTATAAAAGTGCAATAAACCTTCTGACTTCTAGCCAAGAATTTTTTGGCTATACTTCGTAGTAAAAAGACCTGATCCATACATCTCCTTTCTCTTCTAAATTCTGCTTGCACGTCCCATCTCAGTTACATTCGTCACTCTTTTAATCAATATCTTTGCACACAGTTTGCCGACTATGCTGAGTAAACTAATACCTCGGTAGTTCTTACAGTCCTGCTGCGAAACTTGTCGCTTGTAAAGTGGAACGATAACGGCCTTGCATCAGTCGTCTGGTACGCTACCGTTCCTCCAACAAAGGTTAAATACTGTCGTTTCCTGCAGTATTACACAATTTCATACTGTTCATCGCTTCCACAATCTCTGTCGTAGTAATTTCGCAACTTTCACTCATGTTTCCGAATGGGACTTGCCCTTGTGTATCCTCTTTTTTAAATAAAATTTCAAAGTATTTCTTCTATCTCTTTAAAACGCATTTCTCTCCTTTTACCATACTATCATCTTGCTTTTTGCTTTTATTTAGTTGCGAGGTAGTGGTTGTTCTTATGGACTTGTTGTTCTGGAAATCGTAAGATAACCTTTTATTAAATTCATCTTTATTATTCTCTTTTTTTCTTGCCATAACCTTTTTTGCCTCAAATATCAATCTTTTATATTCATTTCTTGCCTTTTTTTACATCCTCAACCGTTGCCTTTTGTGTTCCTTTATTGGATTTTGTAGCTAGCTCTTCTTCTCTGTTACTGCTTTTTGATAATTTAATAGCAACATCCACAATTTCTTCGCTTTAGTACACTACTTGATTCGTGCACACGATGCCGCCACCTCTAAAAGAGACCTTTAATAGTCTGGTCAATGCCTGCACCGCAGTATGTTTTACTTTCCCAAGATAAATTTATATTAACATTTATTATTAAAGTTCTTACATTATCAATTGCGAAGTATAAAAACTCGTTCCAAACCCTTACCAACAATATTGTTTGATCTGCCATAGGTGCCTCATTTCATGAATTTTATATTTTTAAAAATACGTTTGTCTTAATCTTCATTATTAAATTCATGTCTGTCTTTATTCTCACTACACTGTGCAATTTCATTATTTTCATTAGCCCATGGTCCTCAAAACGCCGTATTTCTATTTATTTAATGAAATTTCTTAATTCAACACATCACACTACCTCACTGATATTCTCTAATAGGTTTTCAAACATAAACAAGATTATTTATAGCTTTTCAACTGCGTACACCTCTCGGCAAATTCAGTGCGTTTAAACTTATGAGTCGCTGTTTCCGTTGGTTGAATAACGTGGACAGACGCTCTCTTTGATTTATACTGGATTTTATACGGGTAGTAGTATATTATTAATCGTATAAACTTCTCGAGGTGTGAACAACAAACTAAACTCCATTTGTTTATATGGGTGAAAAGTTAACTTTATATATTATTTTGAGCAATTTAAGCATTAAAAGTGTTATATATAAACGATATTTTATGAAGAATTGGTGTTAATAAACCACAAAATTTGAAAATGCAAAGGATTAAAAAAGAGGAAATGAGGATAAAATCGCGAAAAATATGCTCTGTTTACCAATGCTCTACATATACAACATACTACATAAATCAAATTAAACTAAGCATCTAGGTGCAAGCACCTTTATGTGCTGAAGTAATACATATACACATATTAATACATACATATACATGAATTGAATCTTAGTAACAAAGAATAAAAAGCTATTTAGAGTACATCTTTATATACATCAATATTAGAAGTGATATACTGTTTCAATTTCTTCTGATGAAACAACTTTAAATTTTTTATATTCCTTATATTGTTAGGTAAAATGTTAAAGGACTTTGAAAGCAACATAAGTTATAAATCTTTGACTTGCATCTCGCTGTACCACTGGATTTCTTATAAACTCATTTAATCTTGCTCTTGTATTGTGCAAATGATTAGCATTACAGTTCAGGCTTTCTATAAATGGAGGTACAACAACAATGATAATATAATGTTCGTATAATAAGGCACTTGTTTATTATATATGAGTGAAGTAGGATATAATGCTGATTTTTTTTATATAATTTTAATTATATGATTTTGGATTTCATTAAGGGGTTGAAGTGCAATATAATATAATCCACTCCATATTATTATAAAATATCGGAGAATAGATTCAACCAATTAATTGTAAATAGTTTGTTATGAGTAAACTTCTAGTCATAAATTTCCTTAACTCATAAAATTTAAAAATAAATCTTCTAACCTTGGTTATAAATGATTGATGATTGATTCCATTTTAAATTTTGGTCAATTATGAGAGAGACCGAGGTATTTTGTTTTATTGTTCATTTGAATTATAAAGTTTTCACTTATTTGTATTTCGAAAAAAAGGCTATTAACATTAGTTAACGAAAAGGCTAGAAAAGAGGTTTTAGATACATTTAAAGCGAGTTTATGATTATATCTTTACATAAATTTCCTTTAAATCCTAAGGCAGCTCAGAAATGGATCTCATACATAAACTTTTGATGATGTTTTCATTGAGACCATCAGTTCCGCATAAAATGATGTGGCCAGCCTTAAAAACCTCTTCACCCTCCTTAATTGGTCGAACACCTTCACCCACACAATACAATATGGCCAAAATTGATATTTCGACTGTTATAGGCATTGAAACAATAATCCCGGGGATAACAGAACTGAAAAACTTCAAAAACAAACCAAAATTGATACCTAGACACACCTGGTCTTTACTGGCATTTAACAAAAAACCAGCGACAATAAAACTGAAACGTCAAAAACAAACCTTGAATCCAGCTTCAATCCAATAGTTTAACAAAAAAAATTAACTCAAATCTCCGAGATAACTAAAATTTCCTTCATTAAAAACTTTGGTTTTACAAGTGATTAAATGACGGAATATTTGTTGTTCACGCCTCGATCTGATATTTTGTCATTGTCAGCGCCATCTCGCGTTACGTGATTTTTTCGTATTGTTTACTCCTCACGTAACTGTCTTCTGCAATTGATAATGGAACTGCAGTCGATTAAGAAGTGATTCCAAAAATAAAAGTTTCATTAATTTAAAATAAATCTTATTTTTATTCTAGAAAGCGGACGAGGTACACCACCTGCAACTAATTCAGTAGATTATTATCGTTTGTATGTTACCGATGGCTCAGCTACGGGGGCCAAAGGAAAGGTTTATGCGGTATATAAAATCAATGATATCGCTTTAGACTTGAAAAATATAAACGATGTGAGTTTATTTTAACTATTATCACAATTATTGAAAACAAAATTTCATACATCATGGCTCATAATTATTATTATAAATAATTAGCCCGGTCAATATGGACATTTAAAATAACAAAAATTCCCGGAGAGCCAAATATTGGTGGAGAGCTGTGGTTTATCATTACAAATAAAGTTTTAAAAATCCCCGTTGATCCTATGTGTGCTACAAAAGTTATTCGGGGTCAAAGGTCAAAATTTGAGGTTTTTTGAATTTTTCTCGAAAACAGTTCTTTACGCCGATGATCAAGTCATATTAGTGTCATCTGAAGAGGATTTGCAGGCGATGGTTAATGTTATGCATGATGCCCTGAAAATCAAAGTGATGAAAATAAATGTAAGCAAAACGAAAGTAATGGTTTTTGAAAGAGAAGAAGGCATGACAAACTGTGAAGTTCTGATTAAGGAAGAAAGAGTGGAACAAGTAAATGAGTTTGTATACTTGGGTTCAAAATTTACGAGAGATAAAAAGTATGACAGTGACATTGAGCGAAGGGTGTTGGCAGGAAAACAAATGAATGAGGCACTGTATAGCTTTATGAATAGCCAGAAAGTGTCAAAAATGCACATCTGGCTATGCATAGAGGTGTGTTGGTTCCTACTCTCATGTATGGTAGTGAATGTTGGGTTTGGCAGAAGAAGCATGAAAATAGAATTAATGCTGCGGAGATGAGTAGTCTGAGAAGTATAGCCGGAGTGACTCGGTTGGATAAGGTAATGAATAGTGAGATAAGAGAACGCTGTGGTGTAAAAGAAGATGTGGTTACAAAGATAGATAAAGGAATGCTTATATGGTTTGGACACGTTGAAAGGATGGATAAATGAAGATTGACGAAACAAATTTATAAAGCGAGTGTGAGTGGACAAGTCGGTAGAGGTCGACCTCGGAGAACATATCTTGATCAGATCAACATTGTTTTGAGGAAAGGCCAGTTCAAGAGTACCAACAACCGACGAGCATGTATGAGAGCACTGATGTAAGTAGAGGAAGAAAAAGATGTGTGTAAGAACCGTAGTAAGTGGAAGGTTAGGTTCCCCTATGGGAAAAAGGCGTGACTTTATGTATGTATGTTTCCACTGTAGGCCTACTACACTAACTGTTATGACAATTTTAGGATAATTTAAGGGAACAATACCCGTAAAGTTTAAGATATTACCTTAATATTGATATTGATTATTGATATTGCTATTGATTATTGGGTTAACTATTGTTTTGATTTATTTAGATACTTCAACAGTCATGTCTTTTTCGATTTTTTTTCTTTCTCTTCCTTTTGCTGTATGTTCATAAATTGTTCAAATGTGGCTGAGTCATTGGTCTCTTCATTAAAATCACAGGAATCTTCCTCTATTATACTCAACTGGACATTTGAGCAAGATTGACCTTGACAATTGGTACACGCTGGAGAACACAGCAACCCGACTTTATTACAGCCACAGTTGGCACTACAACCTTTTTTTCAATTGCAAAAAATAGTGTTAAGGAGTTTTTATGGAGCAGGTGGGAGTAAAGTTTGAATCGGTTTCAGAGTATTTTCTATCAATTTCCAACCCGTCTTCTGGGTTCAGTTGATTACCTAGCCATGTTTGAACTTAATAGTATACTCGATACAAGTGTTGAATAGCAGATGCTGATGTTGGAGGAAGTCATGATAGTTGTACTTGTTTCTTGTTCCGCGTATTTTTTACAAAAGTTAAGTATCGGTATTTATCAACGCAAGTAATTTTTTTGGAGTTCCATAAACCGCAGATAGAAAGCGAATTCCTTCCGTAATTATTGTTTGAGGTGTGGAATCAATTTCTGTAAATACTTTAGCGCAGTCAGTCAAATCTTCCTTTAAGAATAATTTAAATACTGACGTTTTGCCCCTTATGTACATTGCTGACGAAGTGTCGCAGCCAGTTATCGCATGTACAACTAAATTATAGCTTTGGCATTTGGGATAAGCATATAAACTTTTTGAAGAATATATTTCTGTTCGCTGTTGAGCCCTTTCAGGTTTTAGTAAATAAATAATTTTATCCATTGGAGTCCTTGCAGTATAGTACTAACAAATCAACATCTTCACCAACTACAATTGTTGTTGTGTTTGTTGCAATAAATTTTTCTATTGCTGTTTCAATTATGAGGACATCTACGTCATTTTGAGCTTGTTTCACTGCAATATTCGCAGCTGTTAATTTGTCACTTAACATGGAAATGGTAAAGGTGGATAGAAAGGATTCAGTTACAGACTGACTATCTTTTGAATAAATGTTTTCAGAATAGTATAATATATATAAAAGGGACACTAATAAGTATTTTTACTTGTCTTAAGTACCTGATTATGTAAATACATACATACATAAAGTCACGCCTTTTTTCCATAGGGGTAGGCAGAGACCACTTCCTTCCACTTGCTACGGTTCTTACACACATCTTTTGCTTCCTGTACTTTCATCAGTGCTCTCATACATGCTCGTCGGTTGTTGGTACTCTTGACCTGGCCTTTCTTCAAAACAATGTTGATCTAATCGAGATATGTTCTCCGAGGTCTACCTCTACCGACTTGTCCATTCACACTCGCCATATAAATTTGTTTCGTCAATCTTCCTTTATCCATTCTTTCTACGTGTCCAAACCATCTAAGCATTCCTTTGTCTATCTTTGTAACCACATTTTATTTTACACCACAGCGTTCTCTTATCTCACTATTCTTTACTTTATCCAACCGAGTCACTCCGGCTATACTTCTCAGACTACTCAACTCCACAGCATTAATCCTATTTTCATGCTTCTTCTGCCAAACCCAACATTTACTACCATACATAAATGTAGGAACCAACACACCTCTATGCACCGCCAGACGTGCCTTTTTTGACACTTTCTGGCTATTCATAAAGCTATGCAGTGCCCCATTCATTTGTTTTCCTGCTAACACCCTTCGCTCAATGTCACTGTCATACTTTCCATCTCTCGTAAACTTTGAACCCAAGTACACAAATTCATTTACTTGTTCCACTCTTTCTTCCTCAATCGAAACTCCACAGTTTGTCATGCTTTTTTCTCTTTCAAAAACCATTACTTTCGTTTTGCTTATATTTATTTCATTCCTTTGATTTTCAGGGCATTATGCATGCAAATCTTTTAAACAATTGTCTATTTATAAGTTAAGCAGCCCTTGCGAAGCCACACATCCCTGTCTTACACCTTTTTCGATGTTAAACCAGTCCGTGCAAGCTTATATGTGCCCATCATGTATAATGTGACTCTTAGAATTGCGATAACTCAGGAATGGTAACTCTTAGGAAAAAAATTAAAATAATTATTTTTGTAGAAAATTTTAAGAACTACAACTTTGATTTAAGGTTTTTTTAAATAAAACTTACCGTTTTCGAGAAAAATCCAAAAAACCTCAAATTTTGACCTTTGACCCCGAAAAACTTTTGTAGCACACATAGGATCGATGGGGATTTTTAAAACTTTATTTGTAATGGTAAACCCCAGCTCTCCATCAATATTTGGCTTTCCGGGAATTTTTGCTATTTGACCACTAATTTTATGTCTAAATTGACGGGCTAAATAATAAAAACAAAGATTTTTGTTAAGCTTTTAAAGCAGATGCGGATACAGTCTTAGATAAATAACCCCAAATAGCTCGAAGGTGTCGGGTATCTGGGACTATACTGCAGTTATGAATGCAGTAATTGTTTTTTTTTAATCACATCCAAAACTTTCCTCATGGTCACTTGGGTTATGCGTAACGTGACCATTTATTTTTTGACTCAAAACGGGACATATTTAGGTCAATTAACAGTTATAACCAATTTTATGTGGAAATCTTAACAAGTTCAACGGCCTGTATAATTGAAAGGAGAACAAGAATAATAATCCATTAAAACCAAAGTTTTTTAATGATTGTCAAAGTTTATAAACACGAACGAATTTGACAATATTTTGTTAAATTGAATACAGGGTAAGTAAAAACTTGAAAATATTATTTTCCCAGTAATTTTAAATGTTATATGTATGTATGCATGTTATATCAATGTCAAAGACTACTGTTACTCTACTTCTATTTTTATTAACTACCTAAAGTTATTTGTTTTTAAGATATTTCCGTTTTTTCATGCAAAGTATTAATTAGGTAGGTATCTAAACGTATCAATTATTAGTTACGCCTATTAACAACACCATTTTTATGAAATGTAGCTTCATCTCCGAATAGTAAAAAGTCAAAAAAATCACTTTGGTAATTAACTTTTTGTAAAGCCCATTCGCAAAATACTATTTCCTTCTCAAAATCATTATTAGTTAATTCTTGGTGCAATTGAATGCGGTGAGCGTGCATTTTGTTTTTAGAAGTTTTTGTTTTAGTTTTGTTTTTACAGTAGTAACCAAGTTCCTATTCTTTTGAAATATTTCTAATACTTGTATGTGGATTTTCGTTAACTGCCACAAGTATATTTTTCTCTGTCACAGTAGCTTTTGTTCCTTCTTGTTTTTCATAAGTAACTGAACCGGTGCGGTTAAATTTATCCTTCAATCTTTCGATACTTGCTGTTGTTGGTTGTTGCCTCTCAGGATATCCTTCATGATAAATGCTTAATGATATTAACGCGTTTTTATTACATTACATCAATATCCAGATCATATTTACCATTTCGTCACGAGTGAAATTCATATTTGCTAGTTTAGAGTGTAACACGCCAATTGTCAGTTTGCGACAAACCAATCAAGGCCATCTAACAATTGATACGTTTAGATACCTAATTAATACTTTGCATAAAAACGGAAATATCTTAAAAACAAATAACTTTAGGTAGTTAATAAAAATAGAAGTAGAGTAACAATAGTCTTCGACAGTGATATAAAATATAGGGTGATCCATTTGAAATTACTAAGAAAATAATGTACTTAAGTTTCGACTTACCCTGTGTTTAATTTAACAAATATTTCCAAATTCGTCCGTGTTTATAAACTTTGACAATCATTAAAAAACTTTGGCCCCAATAGATTATTATTCTTATGCTTCTTTTTAATTATACAGGTCGTTGAACTTGTTAAGATTTCCACATAGAATTGGTTATAACTTTTTAAATACCCTGTATGACATACTATAACCTTATATTTTTGTCATGAGGAACTTAAGCGAATTTTAATTTTAAGGTAAAATACAGGGTGTTTTATTTTCGTTTGAGTTCGATCTGGCACTGCGTTATGGAACACCCTGTAACATTGTAACTAAATTTGAAATGTGAAGCTAAAAGCTACCTACTATTTTTATACACAATTTTTTTTTGTATCTCTTAATAACAACAGAGCTGCTGAGCTTTATCACACTAATCAATCACCCTGTATGAGTGTTATAAAAAAAATTAAATTACAATTAAAAAAATCAGAAATAAGTTGGAAAGTTCCGGTCGTAGCATAAATTGCTTTGATAAATCGCTTCACAATAGAATACAGAAAATGGATTTCAAGTTCAGGACGATTAATAAACTCGAAGCAATTATGAAAAACAAAAGAATAGTGGATTTGCGTAATATATTCTTCTCGTACTTCAACCTTACATGCTTTTTTTTTTACTGAAAATCGTTGCAAAAAGGGTAGACCTATCGTGTGGACCGCGGACGGCCCGCACTGCGACTAATAGAAAAGGAAGGGATTATAGAAGGAAGATGATTGTGGACCCGCTTTTTGAAAAGTTGCAGGTCATAGTTTTCTGAAAAAACTAATTTTGGAAGCTTGTTTCATTCCATAGCAGCCCTGTTAAAAAAGGATTCTTGATGGACACTGGTCTTAAGAGTAAATGGGTGAGACTGATCAGCGTGCCGAGTTCTTCGGCCAAATGTGGCCAGTGGTGGTACAAGAGTTTTTATTTCTCTGGAGCATCTGCCATGGAAATATCTGTAGAGTAATGTCTGGTCAGCAACTCTTCTTCTATGTTCTAGTGGGTGAAGGGTATCTGTGAAAGTTGTTCTGTTTATCAACCGAATGGCCCTTTTCTGAATGGAATCTAAAAGAAGAAGAAAATGCCTTGGTGCTAAACCCTAAATGTGCGAGCAATACTCCAGTAGAGGTCGGATTTGAGCCTTATACGTCGTCAACAGTTGATCAGGAGTAAAAAACTTTCTAGCTTTTCACGGAAAACCTAGCCTCTGGCTTGCCGACTTTGCTATGTTAGCAACATGGTCATGCCAAGACATATTATTAGACACCGTGACTCCCAAAATTGAGATGGAGCGACTTGATTCAAGGGTATTTCCGGACATTGTAATGGAGTGATTTGAGGAATTTACTTTATTGGAAAACGTGGTGCTTTGTGTTTTCTGGGCGTTAAACTGAACAAGATTGTTGGTTCCCCACTCAACGATTGCTTCAAGATCTCCATTGATGGAGTCAACCTGTTCCTGCCTGAGTCTATTCGTATCATTCACCGAAAGTGATCGATAGGATGTGAAAGTTGCTTGCATCTTTTTTTTATTTAAGGTTATTGTTAAGTTTTTTTTTATATTATTTTACAGTTTATTTTTTGGGGAAAAAAAAGGTTGTGATTTAAATAAACTTAGTTAAAATTAACTTGATTTAATTTATCAACTGCTAAATGTAACGGAAATTTTTCCTCGCGATTTTAATGGAAAATCATAAGAGCGGGCGCTCGCTTTTTAACGTTTCTAGGCCGTCACTGCAGGTGTTTTATCGTTAGCGCCCGATAAGATTTCATTTAAATTGTACGTTTTCGTCGAGCGAGCCTCAGTATAGAAATCAAAAGAAGGTCGAGAATCGTTATAACGTGGGTTTTTGCCGTTAGAATCGTGTTATAATTGGTAAAATAATTATTATTTTTCCAAGAATATCATTTATCTTATTGGTTTATTTTTAAAGCTATATGGTGTATGCTATTTTTTGGGAAATATTGTGAATTTTATTTATCTGTTAAAATTGTTTTAAATTGTAATTCGGTATTAACGGCAAGTTTTTGTTGGTTCATTTCAACGTTAAAAAATCTTTTATACCAAAGACCTTGTGGTTAATGTCCAAAATATTTTTTAAAATTACTTTTATGAGTTATTTTTTTCAGTTATCGATCATTTTTTTAATTTCCTATTGTTCTTTTCCTTGATCGACGGTCCATTATTTTTCTATCTGGACGGAAATTTTTCATTAGCTGTCCACGACTATTATTTTCTTTGGTCGATCACGGATATTTTGAATCGTCGCCGTTTTTTCGACATAATATTTTTGTCGTACTCCGTCCCCCCTACTAATTTTTGAATCACCTAGTATATCGCAACGAAATTTGGAGGGCTTAAA
The DNA here is from genome assembly GCA_950111635.1 of Agelastica alni. Lineage (NCBI taxonomy): Eukaryota > Metazoa > Arthropoda > Insecta > Coleoptera > Chrysomelidae > Agelastica > Agelastica alni. Next base: position 25,255,551 of record OX467719.1, on the reverse strand, counting down.
TAGGAGATAAAAACCTATTTTTTATGGTAAAATGACAGCTAAAAGTTTCATAATGGCGGATGAGCGCCATCTTGAATTACTTTTTTAAATAGAAAACCCTGTATATAATTCCATTTTCGAAATCTGCTCATAATAACATTTTTCTCTTGAACACTTTACTTCTAAATTTAATTAATTTTTAAATAACGTTTGAAAAGTGACATTCTGGTTTAAAATGAAGTATGGATTTTGCGAGGGATTTTGGTCACTTCCGGTAAAAACATTTTTTAAAGGTAATACCACGAGTCCTTTAAATTTTATCGATAAATTTTTATTTTCCACGAAAAATTTTTTATTTAGAAAAAGTATAAAAACAAACCTATTGATAAAATCACGAGTCCGAAGGACCAGTAATTTTATCTAATTCGGTTTGTTTAAATGCTTTTGCCTCAAAATAAAAAAGTTTTGAGTGTTTTAAAAATGAAAATTTATCTCATTAAATTTGAAGAACGAGTTGTATTTGAAGGGATTATTTATTGAACAAATCAAAGAAAGAACAATTTAATTCATTAGTATTTCATTAACATGAGGAGGAAAGAAGGAAATTAAATTATTATTAGAAAATGTACAATTATTAAAAACGCAGTTTTTGTAAATGGATGTCTTTTCTGATCCTGAAACGGATTGAATGAAGCTGCTTATGTATTCAGAATAATATTTCTCTTGTATCTGTTTGGCAGTTACATTCCAAATAGTTTTCAGCGAATATTCTTTGTAGTCTTCGCCAATAGATTTCTTCATATTCGCTCCCCAGTCTTCAAGAATTTCTGCAATTTCTTGAATAGTCGTATCACTTTCAAGTTTGTAGTTTCTGAAATTGCAAAACCGTTCAAACTGATTTCATATGGTTTTTTTTGTCTTCACAGTGTTTAGTGGAGTAAAATTCTGTATTAACTTTTCAATATTTTCTTGGTAAAATCGGTTCGCACTCATTTTCAAATAAACTTTTGAATGGGTAAAAATATATTTTAACCTTGTATAAGCCAGTTCAATAGAATCGACGCGGTAAACCTTATAGTTTTGACAGTTCAAAATTAAACAATGTTTTATCAAGGACCAGGCAGTTTTATCAGTATAAAACCGAATGATTGGCTAGAATAACCCGCTATTATTAGTTGAATTGCCAAGAACTTAACATTTTGACAAGTGGAAAAATAATCTTACTAAATTTTGTTTTTCATTCGTGGTTAAATCTCTTAATGAATTCGAATAATAAGAGAGGTAAAGAAAGTTTATTTAGGATAAACAGTACCGCTTACCGGAAAATCTCGAAGCTTACGAATGTGGTAAAAACAATTATTTATTTTTTCATTATTTAACCCTAACAATTATTTTAATAGATGGGTTCGAAATGGCCACCTCCTAAATCTTGACATAAAGTGCCCTATCATAAATAGCCTCCCTCACGGTGACGAAAGTCTGTTTATTTATTTCTTCACATGCTTCTCTTATTCTGCGTTCCAACTCTTCTATTGTTCGTCATTCAGTGGCGTAGATTTTTGACTTCAGATACTCGCAATAGAAAAAATCTAAAGGTGTAAGATTCGGAGATCTTTGTGGCCTATTCTTTTTTTTAGGACTCTGGACACTTTTAGAACTTATTTAGCGGAAGTCAGCAACTGTAGACGTCGGCTGAGTCGGATTGATTGATTTCTATCTTTTTCTCTTCTGAAAGAGGCGGTCTTCCTGATCTTGGAGCATCTTTTAGCGTACCGGTTGCTTGGAGCTTATTTACAAGATTTCGAAAATATGACCTAGAAATAGGGTTTTTTTGGAAATTTATTATTAAACTGCTAGATGAAATGTTCTTCCAGCTTCTCCAAATATCAAAACTAGTAAACAAGATGTAAACTACCCCAACAACGATTTTTTTTCAATGCAAACTTGATTGATAGTAGAATTCGTGTCTTTGTTGAATTTGAAATTAATTTAAATGTCACTTTTCAAACGTTAATATTTTAAAATCAATGAAATTTAGGAGTAAAGTGTATTGCGGAAAAATGTTAAGAACTATTAGCAGATTTTGACAATGAAATAATACACAGGGTGTTCTATTTAAAAAAGTAATTTAAGATGGCGCTCAGCCACAATTTTAAAACTTTTAGCTGTCATTTTTCCAAAAAAAAAATGGGTTTTTATCTCCTAACAGACTTTAGACGCGCATAGTTTTCGCTGCTCCGTTATGTGGATTTTAGCTGCCGACGTTTTCGATACCCAGAATGTTGGATTTCTCGCCGGTGGGAATAATTTCCGCCATTCAGTTTTGGATTTTCACCGTTGGATTTTTTCGCGTTTCGAACTTGATTCGATTTTGAAATTTTAATTTAATTAATTTTTATTTTTTTTTCAGGATTTATGACCAATTTTTTTGTATTTATACTTCTCGTTTTTAATTGTTTCCGAATGAAAAATATCCCAATGTTGGCTGATTTTTTAGGAACTATATTTCGTCGAGTTTGAGACTTTATTTGGAGAAATAAGTTTTGCAGCACTGGCTTATGATGTTTTGGCGGAATTGATAAAACCAATCCTGCTTATGTGGAAAGATTGGGGAGATTTACCTAAAACAGAAATCGGTCAAATGCAAAAGCTTAATTTCGATGGTGACTTCGAAGCATTTATTTTATATCTTGATCGTAAGTACATATCACATACTACGTACGTTCGGAATGCTGCTTTTAGTAAGAAGTACATACTAATTTTATAGAGCCACTGGGTATTCCAATTTTAAAAAGATAATGCAAGGGTACAAATAAATTTAATTATTTTCGCAATGGTACATAAAACATTTTATGGAGAATGCTCTTGTTTTCTATTTGATTTGTATAAAAGAATTCCTCTATCGATCTAATGACCGATTTCTTTACTTCTGGATAAAGTTTGGGTTAGTTATTTGTCAAAAAAATATTAAATATGGGATAACTACAAATTGGGTTTCTTAACTTTCGGTTTAAGGTTACGTACCTAATACATTTTTTTTTTTATGTTCTGGTTCCCACGAAAAGGGATATCCTGTAATGTTCGGAGAACATCGTGGGAACCAAGGGAAAGAAGGTAGGAGTTGGTGTTCTTCTTAAATTTCTGGAGGTTGTATGCCTCGGGGAACACCTCCCTAGGCAATGAGTTCCAAAGCCTCGCAATTCGTTGGATGAATGAGTCTTTGGAAAGTGATGTTCTGCAGGTCTCCAAAGTGACCACGAAGGGGTGTGAAGACTGAACTTGACGGGTTAATCTCGAAGAGACTGCCAAAGGAGGAACGATTGTTGATATTTCAGAAGAGCATCGCCCATGAAAATATCTATAAAATAGAGACAAATCGCCAACTTTTCTACGGTGTTCCAGACAAGAGAGCGAGTTTGTAAGCGAGGCATCACCGACGAGACGAATTGCCCTTTTTTGGACAGAATCCAGTAGCTTCAGGATATGTTTAGGTCCTGCACTCTAAATATGGGAACAGTACTCCAGTACAGGTCGGATCTGTGCCTTATAGATCATAAGCAGCTGACTGGAGGTGAAATAACTCTTGGCACGAAACAAAAAACCAAGTTTTTGGGATGCACTTTTGGCAATGGACCTCACGTGATTTTCTCAGGAAAGGTTATTGCTGATAGTAATACCAAGCATCGATATGGATGACTTCAGTGGTATGGTTACTCCTGACAAAGTTATGTTAGGTACAGTGAGATCGGCTTTTCTAGAGAAAAGACATGCTTGTGTTTTGTTTGCATTGAATTCTACCAAGTTATTGGATCCCCATTCGAGAATTGTTGCTAAGTCCATATTTATATTGTTAACATTTTTTCCTCGTTCATTTCTGGTTTCACGGGCTGATATAGGGGCCCTGGAAGAGAATGCGGTATGGAGGGTACTATCATCGGCAAAGCTGTGTACGGGACATGAAGTTGCTTTCAATAGGTCGTTGATGTGAAGTAAAAATAGTGTTGGTGCTAGAATGGAACCAAGTAGCAATTAGAATCTATTCCAAGAGTGAAGAATACCTAAGCAAATCGCAATTTGGGTTCCGCAATGTCTTCGGCACAAGGGAGGCTCTATTCGGGATAAATGTCCTGGCTCAAAGAAGTCGCGATATGTCAGTTGATGTCTATGCATGCTTCATAGACTTCCAAATGGCATTCGACAGGGTCAAACATGATGTATTGGTAGAGACTTTAGACCATATAGGACTGGACGGAAGGGATATTAGGATAATTGAAAATTTATATTGGAACCAAACTTCAGTAATTAGAATAGATGGTGATAATACACTGAAAATAAAGATCAAACGTGGAGTAAGACAAGGTTGCATTTGATCGCACTTGCTCTTTAATGTATACTCTGAAAGAATATTTAGGGAAGCACTAACTGATAAACAAGCTGGCATTATTATAAATGGCGAAATCATAAACAACCTTCGCTACGCAGACGATACGGTACTGTTGGCCTCCAGTCAGAAAGATTTTCAACGGATACTGGATGCAGTCATCGAAAAATGCGCAATGACCAGACTCAGATTAAATGCAAAAAAGACCAAAGTATTAGTAATTAGCAAGCCTCCTAATATCATTGCTAACATAACAGTTGGAGGTGAACTATTAAAGCAAGTAAACCGAATAAAATATCTAGGCAGCATAATAACTATCAGCGCAGATAGTTAAACTCAAGTGAAATCAAGGATTAAGTGGGCTCGAGCAGCATTTAAAAACATGAGTAGGGTTATTGTAACACCTTGCACCTCAAATTCTATCGGACTGGTCTTCCTTTTTGTTGTGACAAGGGCTGCTTCTGTTTTTTCAGGTGCAAGTTCAAGTCCTCTTTGCTCCAGTCAATTGGACACACGGTGCAGTGATATGTTTGCTGTGGTCATCAGATTCTCTTTACCTTTGGCGACCACTACCATGGCTATGTCATCAGCAAACACTATCAGAGTGACTCCCACTGGTAGTTCCACTCTCAACAGTTCATCGTAGAGAAGGTTCCAGAGCGTTGGTCGCAGGACTGATCCTTGTGGAATTCCGCTGTGTTTTTTCCTTATTTTTGCGCTGTTCTCAGCTTCTAGGTTTATCTCCCTCTCCGAAAGATAGAATATTAACAAATTAATAAGATTCTCGTCCATTTCTCTCCTACTCAACTCATCCAGAATGTCTTGCCAGCTTGCACTATTAAAAGCATGTCTAATGTCCAACGTACGGTACTGTTGGTCTCCAGTAAGGAAGATTTACAACGGATACTGGATGCAGTCATCGAAAAATGCGCAATGACCGGACTCAGATTAAATGCAAAAAAGACCAAAGTATTAGTAATTAGCAAGCCTCCTAATATCATTGCTAACACAACAGTTGGAGGTGAACTATTAAAGCAAGTAAACCGAATAAAATATCTAGGCAGCATAATAACTAACAGCGTATATAGTTAAACTCAAGTGAAATCAAGGATTAAGTAGGCTCGAGCAGCATTTAAAAACATGAGTAGGGTCTTGTGCGGTAGAGATCTGAAGTTAATTCTAAGAATCCGACTTCTCAGATGTTATGTCTTCTCCACCGTGCTGTACGGTATGGAAGCCTGGACTATAAACAAGTACGAAGAAAGACGACTTGAAGCCTTTGAGATGTGGGCTTTCAGGAAAATATTAACAGTTTCGTGAACGGAAAAAGTATCCAACTTGGTAATACTCAAAGAAGGAAACTGCAAGAAGAAGAAGCAATTAAAAGATATCAACGTCGTAAACGTAGATATATTACAACGATTACAACTTTATGCGATAATCTCTCTATAATATAACTGTCTGTTTTTTACACGATACGCAATACGTTGCTAACCTGACAATTCATGTCCTAATTATACAGTGAGGACCAAAACTCCGTCACCCCCTCCTTTAACTTTTGAACGGTAACAGTTTTTATCGTGCAATTTAGTGTTATCATATTAGTTAAAAAAACTATTTTTTGACGTGAAAGTGACAGTCGAAAATTTCAAAATGACAGCTGGGCATCATCATCCTCCTCGTTATCAATGACATTCATTTCCAAAATTTAAAAAACTGAAGGTTCATATGAAATTTATTCATCGAGATTTATATTTATTATTTAGCGTATGTCACAGGGTAATACATCGCATGTAAGTTTGTTCTAACTATAAGTTATACAAAAATATTAATAATAAAAAATATTAGTGACTAGCGGACCTGGCAGACGTTGTCCTGCCCGAACGTTGGCATGCCTGTTTTAAAAATATCACTTTCAAAGTCAGCGACTCCAAAAACTATAAATTCGACACGGCGTTTTTAATAGTTTTTATATTCCATTCCTTTACCACTTCTTTCGTAGGGGTGCTAACAAAATTGGGAATGTAATTATCAAATTCTGCGACCCCAAAAATATACGCGTTTTTAAAATTTTTTATATTTTATCCCCTTCCCTCACCTTTTTTATGTGTGCTTACATACGAGGGCGGTTTGATAAATCAGTGACTTTTTGAATAAAACAAATTTTTTTCCGCAAATAAACATTTTATTTTTCTACATAATCACCTTTTAGCTCGATACATTTAGTCCAGCGTTTTTTTTTAATTTTTTTATTCCCTCCAAATAATAGGTTTTTTCAAAGCTCTCAAAATACGCGTTTGTTTCGGTAATGACTTCTTCATTCGACTCAAATCTCTTACCGCTCAGCCATTTCTTTAGGTTTGGAAACAGAAAATAGTCACAGGGGGCTAAATCTGGAGAATATGCTGGATGGGGTAGCAGTTCGTATCCCAATTCGTGGATTTTGGCCATCGTGACTAGACAAGTGTGCACACGTGCATTGTCTTGATGGAACAGCACTTTCTTCTTCTTAGCCAAATGCGGCCGTTTTTGCTTCAAATCAACGCCGAATCTGTTCAAAAGCTTTGAATAATATTCGCCGGTGATCGTTTTACCTTTCTTGAGGTAATCGATGTGAATGACACCGCGTACATCCCAAAAAACTGTGGCCATGACCTTGTTGGCTGACAGAATCTGTTTCGCCTTCTTTGGTCCACGTTCACCCCGCTCAACCCACTGATTCGATTGTTCCTTGGTCTCTGGCGTGTTGTGATGGATCCATGTTTCATTCACAGTAACAAAACTGCGCAAAAATTCGTCCGGATTACGGCTGAACATCGCTAAACACTCTTTTGAAGTGGTCACACGATTGCGCCTATGGTCGAGTGTGAGCAATCGCGGCACCCATCTCGCAGAGAGTTTTTTCATGTCCAAATATTCGTGTAAAATATGATGTAATTGTTCAGTTGAGATACCTACAGCATGAGCCAACTCACGCACTTTCATTCTCCGATCATCCAATATCATTTCATGGATTTTATCGACGATTTCCGGCGTGATCACTTCTTTTGGGCGACCTGGACGTTCGGCGTCACTAGTTCTGGTACGACCACAACGGAACTCTGTAAACCACTTTTTAACCATTGAAATTGATGGTGCCGAGTCCCCGTAGTATTTATCAAGTCTTTCCTTAGTTTCAGTGATGGATTTTTTACGTAAAAAGTAATGCTTAATCAGCAAACGAAATTCACTTTTTTCCATTTTCGTAAAAATTCACGAGGTTGTCTGCTTTGAACGGCTATCAAATACCAACTGCACGACGTAGCTTGCTCAAAATTAGCAAGTTGCCCACTGATAGATTATAGTTGACGGCAGCACTGTTGCATTTGGAGTAATTGCGCGGGAAATTTATAAAGTCACTGACTTATCAAACTGCCCTCGTAATTGGGAATTGTCACTATTAAACTCAGCGATCCCAAAAACAATAATTCGAAACAAATATCAGCCATTTGTGATATATTTTATATTTCAAGCCCCTCTTACCTCTTTCGTAGGGAACTATTGGTATAAAAACTATTCCATCTCTCAAGTTGGAGTAATAAATACATATTTACAAAATTTTATAAAAATCTGACTATGAATTCAACACATATTTTGATAGTTTTTATATTTCATCCCCTTCCTTGATCCGATCGCTACCAAACTTCTTAGGAACACCTTCGAGGCTAATCTGAAGATTGCCTTAAAATTTTATTAAAATTGGTCAGGACGTATTTTAGTTTTTGAGATACTAACGAACGGTGATTCATTTTTATATTATAGATATTTTTTAGCTTTTTTTAAGATTTTCCCTAATATATTTTTTTAAACTAACACTGTGATTTAATGAAAGATTGGTTAGCATAAAGTAGTTTAGCACAATAAATTTTACTTTATTCGTGAAAAGTTGACTATATAATTTTCCGCACATGACTTGCGAAAAACTCCCTCAATTAAAGATAGGTTAGCTTGACGTCCTTTAAAAAAGTATACCTATACGTTTTCGCGAACAAAATTTACACTATCTCTTTGATAGATAAACTTGCAAAAATCTATCACCAACCACCACTGTAATTAAATGAAAGAAAGGTTAGCTTAACGTTCTTTAACACAATAAATTTTATTTTATTTGCGAAAAATTGCCTGTATAATTTTTCGCAAATCACTCGCGAAAAACTCCCTCAATAGAAGAAAGGTTAGCTTGACGTCCTTTAAAAATGTGTGCGTACACTTTTATATATTTTTTTTAACTTTTCTTTAATATTTACCCTATTATTTTTCTTTTTAAACCACCACTGTATTAAAGCGAACAAAACAAAAAAAATCATTCAAATCGGTCAAGCCATTTTTGAGTTTAAGCGAGACTAACACACGGTGATTCATTTTTGTATATATAGATTCGACAACCAACTGACACTTTTTTGGATTTTTAAAATCTAAATATATTATTTCTGAAATAGAACTGTTTTGCATTCCAACAAAACAGATGTTGTGTGTGTAAAATAGCACCATAAAGACTTTTATGTAGCTTAATATCTCTTTCTAAGTTACTCTTTCATAATAAATTTCTGAACGCACCTATAAATATTTGTCAATGGTGACAGATCAACTTTACAACCTTTCGTCTGGAAATGTATTTCTGATTCGACAACCAATTGACACTTGCATTTTTAAAATTTAAATACGCGATAATCCGAAAATTGTGGATTTTTTTTTTACTGAAAATAGTCGCAAAAAGGGAAGATCTATCTTGTGGGCCGCGAACAGCGCAACTATTAGAACGGGGAGGGATTATAGGAAGGAGATGATTGTGAATCCAATTTTTAAAAAGTTGTAGGTCATAGTTCTCAGGAACAACTGATTTGGGAAGCTTGTTCAATTCTGTAGCAGCCCTGTAAAAGTAGGATTATTGATGGAGATTGGTCCTTGTAGTGTCAATCTTAAGAGTAAATGGGTGAGACTGATAAGCGTGCCGAGCTCTTCGCGGCTGGTGGTGGTATAAGAGTTTTTATTTCTCTGGAGCATCTGCCATGAAAATATCTGTTGAGTAATGTCTGGTCTGAAACTCTTCTATGTTCTAGAGGGTAAAGGGTATCTGTAAGAGTTAAGCTGTTTATTAACTGAACGGCCCTTTTCTGAATGGTATCTAGAAGACGAAGAGAATGCCTTGGTGCTGAACCCCAAATGTGCGAGCAATACTCCAGTAGAGGTCGGATTTGAGTCTTGTACGTCGTCAACAGTTGATCAGGAGTAAAAACTTTCCAGCTTTCCAAAAAAAACCTAGCCTCTAGCTTGCTGACTTTGCGATGCTAGCAACATGGTCATGCCAAGACATATTATTAGACACCGTGACTCCCAAAATCAAAATTAAGGGACTTGATTCAAGGGTATTTTTAGACATTGTGATGGAGTGATTCGAGGAATTTACTTTCTTGGAAAACGTGGTGCTTTGTGTTTTCTGGGCGTCGAACTGAACAAAATTGTTGGTTCCCCACTCGACGATTGCTCCATTGATGGAGTCAATCTGTTCATGCCTGAGTCTATTTGTATCAATCACCGATAGTGATCGATAGGATGTGAAAGTTGAGACAAGTGTGCCGTCGTCTTCGAAACTGTAAATGGGATTCGTGGTGGTTTTCAAGAGGTCGTTGATGTGTAAAAAAAATAGGGTGGGAGACAGGATGGAACCCTGGGGGACCCCGGCATTGGTTTTGAACCAATATATAGATATATCCAAGGATATATATTGTAGATTTAAAACCCTTATTTAATATATTATGTATCTTTAATTTGAGAGGAACCGAGTTTACCGTACTGACGGGACGCTATGTATTGGATACTTGCTCAATCCAGTCAACGAAGTACCATATCCGCTTTCTGTTAGAATCTTATCAAACTAACAGAGATATTCATGATTCTTTGTTAATAAATTGTTAATTCGCAATAAAATAATAGTGCGATTATATATTGGGATATAAACTATCCTATCTTTCAAGTTGGATGAAACTGCATACAGTGTGCAAAATTTTATTAAAATCGGTTCAGTAGTTTAGTAGTCCATTGTTGACAAACACTGTGACACGTAAATTATATTTATCAAGAAGATAAAAAGTAAATAGTAATTATAAAGATAAAACAGTGTCACAGATAACATATAGATATAATGTAATAAAAGTACAATGAACGTAGTGAATTCACAAACAAACGTCAAGTTTCTTATATAGTGTATTACACTGTCTGTCGCCAACAAACAATCGCCTGCTTTATCAGGGTACAATATCAAGGGGCAGTATGTGTCGAATGGTTTGTCTATCGCAGCCGCAGTCACAGTGGGGTGAGGGTACTTTTTGCCACTTGAATAAAAAGTCAGCGCACACTCCGTGGTTGGTTCTTTCTACTTGCTGCGTCTTCCAATCTTTTCGGGGCAGTTCAAAGCCTGATGGAATTTGAGTTGTACAGGGGATCTTCCTGCTGTGAGCTGGTGAGTTTGTTTCCCATTCTCTAGTCCACTTGCGAGTAATGTTATCGTTATTTGCTGGAGAAGTAACATTCAGGAGTGGAGGTTCCCTGGATCGAATCTAACTTTTTTTGAGGTCTACAATATTTTGATGGATAAGGAGTTCCGTGTTACTAAAATTTTTTCGGTACTCCCGGACTAGAGCCAGTTCTCTGCGAAGGTGAGGAGGAGGGTTATGGCTTAGGATTGGTAAGAACTTGGTAGTAGTAAATTTAATTGTGGTTGATATGATTCGCATGGCGTTGTTTAGTTGAGTGTTCACTTATCTGGTGTGAGAGCTGTTGAGCCATACTGATGCACTATATTTGGCAGCTGAGCATACTAGCCCGAGAGCGGTTGACCGTAAGGTCATGGCTACTGCCATTTCCAAGAATAACTTGGAAAGTTCTATTACTTAACATTTCATCAATAAATCTGGTGCTTTTCTGACATGGAATTTGCCTCAAAAGTTTGTATAATACGCTGTATATTAGGTATACAGTAGGTAGTATATTAGGCCAAACCATGTCATATGCGGCTGATAATTTTAGCTGTTTTTAAAAGTCTGCTATGTAGGTTGTAAGGGCAAGTACCTGATATGAGCAGCTGCGGTTATGACGAAAGCCTGCCTGAACTACTGGTATTATCTCTAGTATTTTTTGGCTTATTCTACTATAGATAAGTCTTTACAGTAATTTATATACTGCGCTTAATAGAGTAGTGGGCCTGTAGCTTTAAGGTTGGTTGCCAGGTTTGCCAGATTTTAGGATGGCGATAATTTTTGCTTGCTTTAGTAGGTGAGGAATGTGGCAAGTTTGTAGAATATCGGTGAAAAAACGCGCTAGCCACTCTTTTGCATATGCTTCACTATGTAATAGAAATTTTGGGTGGATACCATCGAAGCCCGGGACTTTTGCAGGTTTTACTTGTTTCAGTGCGCATACAGTATCTTCAGCAAAAAAGGCCTGGGAGTGGGGTTTCGTCAACGCTAGTTGCTTTGGGAAATTTGTATTCACGTTTGATTTCAATCATGTGTGCTCGGTCTTTAGGTGCTCTGAACGTATTAACAATATGTGATGCTATTGCATTTGGGGTTATGGGGGCAACCTTTTGGGTTAAGCAGCTTGCACCCCCTAGTTTGCGGAGAAGCGACCAAGTTTTTCTGCTTGATTTCTTTAAGTCCAGTTTCTCTACTGTAGTTGTCCATTTCTCGTGTCTAGCTGCATCTAGGTTATGGAAAAGTTTATCTGCAATTTCTTGTTCTCCGGACTCAAAGAATTGATCATATAGGTCTTTACTAGTTTGGCTCCATCCCGGAATGTATTGTTTGCGAAAGCCTTTTGAAATAAAGTTTTAGCAGTGCTAATCGTTGCACCGACAAACCTCACATAGTTATTTATTTTAGGGGGAATTTATCCTAAGCATTTAACGAGGTTTTTAGCAAACGCTGTCCTATAGGGCAATTCTGGCTGTGGGAAAAGTCATTGATAACCCTGCAGCGGGCAGTCATTGTCATCTGTGGTGACAAAGCAAAGGTCGGGATTATATTCCTGCCTCCAAGCACCTAACACGAATGTGCCTCTGTCTTTGGAATCAAATATTAGGTGATTATTGTGTTTTTCAGCTGGATTTTCACCGTTTTGGTCTCTATATTTGCACTGTTGATGGTGGCTGTTAAAGTCCCGGGTCCCGATAAACACCGGGATGTGAAAAAATTTGAATTACTTGCTGTGGCCACGCGGTCTCTGGAGGTTTGTATATATTTTTTATAGCGATTTCACCGATATTTATGTTGACTTCGTAAATATCGTAGTTTGTGGATGTAGCATGTAAGCATGCATCTTCGATGTAGCTGCGAACGTATGGACCAATATTTCTAGTTATGGTGTGATCCTGAAAAGGACCATTTATGTGTTTTTGTTGGGTCATATTGACTAGATTGACACCACAAACTATTTTTTGACGTAAAAGTGACAGTTGAAAGTTTCAAAATGACAGCTAAGAATTATCATCCTCGTTATATATTAATCATCTCCATATCTTAAAAAACTTGAGGGTCATATGAAATTTTTTCATCGAGATGATGTTGATACGATGAAGCGTTGAGTCATGTATGTCATTAGTCACAAGCTAACGAACATTGCAATCCTGTTATTCGGCGTCCACAGCGCAAACCACAATCATTCTTTCAGTTGCAGAATATCGTACCAAGCGTTCATCTGGCGCATGTAATAATAATGTTGTTATCGGTTTCAAGGTTTCATTTTGCAGCACCCAGCCCTATTCCTGGGGTTCTAAAATCATTGCCTAACCAAGTTTGAATTTGGTAGTGGGCACGATTAATATGTTAATGAACTGCTGCACTCGTTGGTGAAAGAGTTGATAACAGCACAGGTTTATATAATTTTGTTGACCCAATATTGCTGGAAACCAACAATCTTGTTCAGTTCAACGCCCAAAAAACACAAAGTGCTACGTTTTCCTCAAATCATCCCATCACAATGTCCGGAAATACCCTTGAACCAAGTCCCTCCATCTAGATTTTGAGAGTCACGGTGTCCAATAATATGTCTTGGCATGACCATGTTGCTAATATCGCAAAGTCGGCAAGCCAGTGGCTAGGTTTTCTGTGAAAAGCCAGAAAGTTTTTTACTCCTGATCAACTGTTGACGACGTACAAGGCTCAAATCCGACCTCTACTGGAGTATTGCTAGCACATTTGGGGTTCAGCACCAAGGCATTCTCTTCGTCTTCTAGATTCCATTCAGAAAAGAGCCATTCGCTTGATAAACAGCTCAACTCTCACAGATACCCTTCACCCTCTAGAACATAGAAGAAGAGTTGCAGACCAGTCATTGCTCTACAGATATTTCCATGGCAGATGCTCCAGAGAAATAAAAACTCTTGTACCACCATTGGCCACATTCGGCCGAAGAACACGGCACGCTGATCAGTCTCACCCATTTACTCTCAAGATTGACACTACAAGGACCAATCTTCATCAAGAATCCTTCTTTTACAGGGCTGCTACGGAATGGAATAAGCTTCCAAAATCAGTTTTTCCAGAGAACTATGACCTGCAACTTTTTAAAAAGCGTGTCCACAATAATTTCCTTTCTATAATCCCTTCCCCTTCTAATAGTCGCAGTGCGGGCCGTCCGCGGCCCACAAGATAGGTCTACCCTTTTTGCGACTATTTTCATAAAAAAAAAAATTATCCAGGAGACTAGTTGGCTAAAAGGTGGTATATAGCAGCAAAACACAATAAGCTTAAAGCAGCAGTGTGGCCGCGGACGGCCCGCACTGCGACTATTAGAAGGGGGAGAGATTATAGAAAGAAGATGATTGTGGACCCGCTTTTTGAAAAGTTGGAGGTCATAGTTCTCTGGAAAAACTGATTTTGTAAGCTTGTTTCATTCTGTAGCAGCACTGTAAAAGAAGGATTGTCGATGGAGATTGGTCCTTGTAGTGTCAATCTTGAGAGTAAATGGGTGAGACTGATCAGCGTGCCGAGTGGCCAGTGGTGGTATAAGAGTTTTTATGTCTCTGGAGCATCTGCCATTCAAGACATTAAGAAGGTCACAGGAAGGGAAATATTCGTTAACCACTGCATAATTCACCAGGAAAATTTGTGTGCGAAAAGATTGAGTTTGCCAAATGTCACAGTACCAATAATTAAACGAATCAATTTAATAAGTCGCGCGCGACTATGGTACGATAAAATTCAGGGCTTTAGGCGCAAATTAAAATTGTGAAAACAGCATCTTTTGCTAAATAATGTTTCTCACTTTCCACATTTAGAAAAAGAAAACGTTACTACTCCTCAAAAATACGCACAATATATAGACATTTTAATCAACGAATTTCAATTACGATTCCAAATATTCAAAGCTGAGAAGACAGCGGTTTCCATGAAAATGTTTTTCTCGCCATTTAATATCGATGTGGATACAGTTCCCGAAGACTTTCAAATGAAAGTGATTGACATGCAGAATAATACCGATTTAAAAAATGTATTTTTCTCAGTGAACATCGAAAATTTTATAAATAGTATGTGAGCCCTGAGAATATTCCGCTTTTAACGAAAAATGTGAAGCAAATGATGTCTTTGTTCGGAAGTACGTATATTTGCGAACAATTACACTGACGAACATTTTAAAACTTTTTTTTCTCCCTGAAATGATTATGGCCGGATTTTATATATTTTGGCCTGCTGAACCCGGATCTGGCCTTAGATTTTTGATATCAGCCTCGAATGATAAGGGAGGGACATGCTTTGATATTAAGAAAAAGTCAATAAAAACCCCTTTCAATGCCGTTTTATTAAATTTAAACAATTAAAAACGTATAATAAATGCATTTTATTAACAGTTAGCTTAGGTACAGTATAAACATATTTAAATAATTTCCGATAAATTTAATATTTAGTTCCTAACGTCTTTCTTTTATAATAACTCCTAGATGTGTCTCGTATTAGGGTCCAGCAATAGTCGGCTAACATATTCGGGCTCCACTTTCCTGTATACCCTTTCTCTATGGAGGTTATATCTTGGTGAAATCGTTCTTCATGCTTATCTGATACTGGTCCTAAATTTTCAGGAAAAAAGTCCAAATGAGAATGGAGAAAGTGAAGTTTTAGTGACATGTTGCATTCCAAAATATCATAGGCCGTGAGTAGTTCTTCCACAAGTTCACGATAATTTTCTTATTTATTATTTCCAAGAAAAATGTTGCAAACACTTTTAAATGCATTCCATGCCCGACTTTCATTGTCACTTAAAATTTGCCTGAAGTTCATATCTTTAAACAATTGCCTAATTTGGGGACCAACAAAAATTCCTTCTTTAAGTTTGGCCTCACTTATACGTGGAAATTTTTCTTTTAAGTACTTGAAAGCATTTCCTTCTCTATCCAGTGTTTTAACAAAATTTTTGATCAGACCCAGCTTAATATGAAGTCCTGTCAGTAATCCGACCAATTTTAAATCTGCACATATGTTTCATTTGTGATCTTCGTACTTTAAACATCTTAAAATTGTCATGGTTTCTTTCGTATTTACCGAATGACCTATAGGAACCGACGGATGCTCGTTTCCATTAAAAGGAAAAACAGCTTTTAGACTTGTTTTAGACGAATATATAAATAGTCTCCATTTATCGGGCGTATATGGTAAGTTCAGTTCGGTCATTAGGCCAGGTATGTCATGGCAAAATACTCAATCACCTTCCATCTCAAAAAAAAGTGTGAAAGTCGATTGCATTTTCCTGTAGATGAACACCTTAACTTCGTTTTTCAAAGAGCTTCCACTGCTGCAGGCGAGATCCGAGAAGTTCCACTTTTGTTTTCGGGAGGTCCAAGTCACGAACAAGGTAATTTAATTCGCCTTGAGTGATTAAATGAGGTGTATCAGACAAATCATGAAAACTAGGAATGTAGCTTGGTCCGGCTTCTGGTGAAGTACTTCCGGAGTCTGATTCCGAATCAAGCGTGTAACTCTCAGGTGGCTGGGGAATGGGTAATGCGTTGTCATGGGGCACTGGTCGCATTGCAGAAGAAATATTGGGGTACTGAATGCTACGCTTGGTTTTGCAAGTAAAATTCCTTTAATATTCGTCATGCAAAAATAACAATCATCTACGTGATTACGAGGTTCCCTTCAAACCATTGGAACTGCGAATGGCATAGACTTATGAGTACCTTCCAGCCATCCCGTCAATGTTCTCGTACAAGAACTGGAACAAATTTTTGGGGCCCAGGACCTATCTTGATCGCCAACTTTGCATCCAGTTCATAAGCCTTTTTTACTAATGAAGATATCGGTTTTTGGCACGCTTTCGCGGTAACTTCGCCACAAATATAACAGAAGCTATCGGATTTATTAACGCAAACGCGCGTCGACATTTTTAGTACCGTTTTAAAGACGCACCTAGATCTAAGCGAAAATATGAATAGATGTTTACTAAATGATTATTTATGAATAGCCAGAAAGTGTCAAAAAAGGCACGTCTGGCGGTGCATAGAGGTGTGTTGGTTCCTACACTTATGTATGCTAGTGAATGTTGGGTTTGGCAGAAAAAGCATAAAAATAGGATTAATGCTGCGGAGA
Source organism: Agelastica alni (assembly GCA_950111635.1). Taxonomy (NCBI): domain Eukaryota; kingdom Metazoa; phylum Arthropoda; class Insecta; order Coleoptera; family Chrysomelidae; genus Agelastica; species Agelastica alni. The sequence goes on along the minus strand of OX467719.1, from coordinate 25,238,571 downwards.
AGAGTAGTCTGAGAAGTATAGCCGGAGTGACTCGGTTGGATAAAGTAAAGAATAGTGAGATAAGAGAACGCTGTGGTGTAAAAAAAGATGTGGTTACAAAGATAGATAAAGGAATGCTTAGATGGTTTGGACACGAAGAAAAGATGGATGAAGGAAGATTGATGAAACAAATTTATGAGGCAAGTTTGAATGGACAAGTCGGTAGAGGTCGACCTCGGAGAACATATCTCGATCAGATCAACATTGTTTTGAAGAAAGGCCAGGTCAAGAGTACCAACAACCGACGAGCATGTATGAGAGTACTGATGAAAGTAGAGGAAGCAAAATATGTGTGTAAGAACTGTAGCAAGTGGAAGGAAGTGGTCTCTGCCTACCCCTATGGGAAAAAGGCGTGACTTTATGTATGTATGTAGATTTAACTACCTGCAAATAAGAATGGGACGCCGCTTTATTACCTATTAATGGGCCTATTCGACACTTCCAAGAAATCTAAGGCCAATATAAACATTTGGGGGTCAGTTCTATATTAGTTTAAGTCCAAATGTTACAAAACACACGATATTTTTATACAGAGGATTTTTGTGTGGAACGGTATTACTTTCAACTATGAAATTAATCAAAAATGACCACCGATCAAGACTGAGTGATGCACGATTAAAAAGTTGCGTACGTGTAGCTACCTTATCAATTCCGGCTGATATTGATCAGCTTGTATCGAAAAAACAGTGCCAAATTTCTCATTAAAAATTCTAGTAATTTCATTTTATTGTTCTTTTCTTGTTTGTTTTTTTTTGTATTAAAATTTGCATACGAAATCTTTTTTTTTTTTTTAATTTTATATTTTTTTATTCTAATGTTTATTATAAATAAATTTTTGTAAATTTTTAATAAGTGTTACTTTATGGGAGGCCCGTCAAAAATGTTTAAAATTTAAATTAGCCCGCTGATTAAAAAGGTTGCTCACCCCTGATTTAAAGAAGATTTGAACGAACAATAAAGTAAATAAATAAAAAGTAAATTTTTTTTAGGCATCAAGGAAGATTTGAGTGGCATAGTAACTTTTAACCATGATCCTGAAGTATTTCAAGAGATCGAAGGTGAGGAAAAAAGAGAGAAAGCTTATTTCAACAAACCTCTTATTGCTCAAGCAGAATTAACTGTAAGAATTTGGTCAAAATTAATCGAAAAAGTAAGTTGAAAAACAAAAAAAAAGAAAAAGGTTTAATTTTTTTTTGTCTACAGTGTTTGGTTCAATTCAGACAACTGCGAAGAGAAAACGAAACGGTAGGTCCCGTTGTGGAAATAGAGTATTGGAGAAGGCAATTGACTAGATTTACATCTGTTACCGAATTTCTGGAAACCGAAGAATGTGAAATGTTTATTGAATTTATAAGATTTATAAATAATCGACCCGTTTTAAAGGTAATATGACACTACATGGTTAGGTTAGGTATAATGTGAGCAGCGCGTGGTCGCCCCTCCACCGCGACTCTTAGTAGGTCTATTGTGGCTCACCCCTAGAGGTTACAGTTCACCGCACAATCCAACCCTTCTTACGAAGTTCATGGTTGTATAGGGTGAGATTTTTTTGAAATCGGTAGGTTCTAGGTTGGTGTAACCAAATATGTTAAATCTTATTCTTCCCAGGCCAGGGCATGAACATATTACATGTTTAGCAGTTTCTTCGTCTTCTACGCAGCAAAACCGACAGTCCGTTTGTTGGTTCAGACCTATCCTTCTGAGGTGGTATCTTAGACGACAGTGTCCTGTAAGCAGTCCCGTTAGAATACGCAGGTCATTTCTGCTCCATTCTAGGATCTGCTTAGTTGTGTTTCTCGAGGGTTTAGGTGGAAACGCCTTCGAGTGAGTTAACCCTGGCATATCGGACCGTTACGTGAGTATTTTCCTTTCCGCCCAGTCCGAAATAATTGTTTTGGCGGCACTTGTGGTGACTCCAAAAACCGGTTTTGGTCCAGTGAACGCAGATTCGGCCCCCTGTTTTCAAGGGTGTCGGCTTTTTCGTTTCCCTCCACCCCTGGTACCCAGGTACCCACAGTATGGTCACCCTGTTGTTTGCACCAAGGTACTCTAAGGATTCGATGCAATTCCATACAAGTATATAATTTATCTTGTTGGAGCTCAGTGATTTTAAAGCAGCCTGGCTGTCTGATATTATACTTATGTTTTTATTTGCTAGAGGTCTGTTGGTAAACTCTCCTGCACACAATTCGATAGCGAAGACTTTAGCCTGAAAGATTGTAGCATACCTGCCAAGACTGGTAGATATTTCAATTTTTGGTCCTGCTGAAAATACCGGCCCCAACTCCATCTGGGGTTTTTGAGCCCTCTGAGTACATTACGTGTATTTTTGTGGCTAGCAAGTCAGGAACCATCCCGAGAATTTGGTGGTTTTTTGTTTCACTTAGTATCCCGGAGTGATCCCCGAGTTGCTCTCCATTGATTTGCTTTTCCAAAGACGGGAATCTGTAGGAAACCATCCTGGCCTACCTCTCTAAGAGAATATCTAGGGGAGGGAGATGTAGGAGGTGTTCCATCGCTGCCGTTGGTGTGCTGGACATAGCTCCAGTTATGGCCAGGCATACCAGCCGCTGAAGGCCAGCAAACTTTGCTATTGTCTGTTGTAACCCTTTGGTTCACCAGACTACTAAACCATACGTGACCATAGATATTATCATTGTTTGATAAATCCAGTAAATCTGTTTGGGGTTTATTTCCCAAGATTTGCCACATACTCTTCTGAGATTCCAGAGAGAAAACCTGGCTTTGTTTGTTGTTTTTTTCAGGTGGGCGTTTCAGGTGAGTCTTTTATCCGGAACTACACCCAGGTATTTCACTTCCGCCGCAAATGGAATGCTCTCTTCGTATAGGAAAGGCTGCCGAATCTTGTCTAGTTTTTTTCTTTTTGTAAAAGGAATAATTACAGTTTTCCGGGGGTTGACAAACCCTGTCGCACCATCTGTATAATGTGTTGAGGGCTTCTTGGAGGACGTTTAAGATCGTCGCTTCACCACATATTTGTTTGTTTTTTGCGAGTCAATTATTTGATTTGGTATAATTTTAGACCTTGAAAGTTGGGGTACAACTTTTGGTTACCAAAAATCCTTGAAATTTTCGGACTTTTTCCGTTCGCACTATTGGGTTTTTACACTTTTTTTATGTTACGAGTCCGCGAATCAATTCTAGCTTCATTCCGAGGCTATAATATGCGATTAGAATGCATTTAAAGCTGGTTTTAAGGAATAATAAAATTTTTAAAGTATAAATTTTTCCAAGCATGAACTAGTACTGCTGGTTTTTTTTCCCAACATACATTTTAATGATTGAAGCGCTGTATTAGGTCTAAACGCATTGATTTTGATTATCCAGCTTAAATCCTGCCCAATTTTCACTTCACCTAGTCTTCTTAAAGTTTGTTGTAAAGGAACAAACTTTGGTTTCACTACTTAAATAAGTAAGACTAGAGTAGTTTATTTTCCTCGGAGATGTCAGTAAATGTTAAATTTCTTTTTTTTTAAACGAGTGAGTAGTTTGTTAATTATTCCTGCTGCAAATATATTTCTTTAATCGACTCTTTCATATTTTTAGTTATATTGTTCTCTTGTTGAAAAATATCTTTTTAAATATCTTTTTATTGTTGTTCCTCACTAATTCAATATTAAGAAGCGGTTTACACAATGAAAGAGGTCAAATTAAATTCGGGGGGTATGCACATCCCACGCGCAGCACACACGTTTTTTAAAACATGTTTTAAAACGGAGTGCCGCATATTGAACCCATTCCACGGCCAGGTTCTGTTTCGCGTGGGTCGGGTTGTGCAAGCAACACAGTTTCGTGGGTCGTGGGTCTCTACTTTTGTCAGTGTGATCAGTATATTCTAACCGGAAAATGGAAAAATTCATTCAGGCAATGGTAAATGTAATGCATGATGCCCTAAAAACCAAAGGCATAAAAATAAATGCAAGCAAAACGAAAGTAATGGTTTTTAAAAGAAAAGAAAGCATGACAAACTGAAGTTTCGATTGAGGGAGAAAGAGTGGAACAAGTAAATGAATTTGTGTACTTGGGTTCAAAGTTTACGAGAGATGGCAGTGAAATTGAGTGAAGGGTGTTGGAAGGAAAACAGATGAATGGGGCACTGCATAGCCTTATGAACAGCCAGAAAGTGTCAAAAAAAGGCACGTCTGGCTGTGCATAGAGGTGTGTTGGTTCCTACACTTATGTATGGTAGTAAATGTTGGGTTTGGCAGAAGAAGCATGAAAATAGGATTAATGCTGCGGAGATGAGTAGTTTAAGAAGTATAGCCGGAGTAACTCGGTTGAATAAAGTAAAAAATAGTGAGATAAGAGAACGCTGTGGTGTAAAAGAAGATGTGGTTACAATGATAGATAAAAGAATGCTTAGATGGTTTGTACACGAAAAAAGGATGGATGAAGGAAGATTGACGAAACAAATTTATAAGGCGAGTGTGAATGGACAAGTCGGTAGAGGTCGACCTCGATCAGATCAACATTGTTTTGAAGAAAGGCCAGGTCTAGAGTACCAACAACCGACGAACATGTATGAGAGCCCTGATGAAAGTAGAGAAAGCAAAGGATGTGTGTGAGAACAGTAGCAAGTGGAAGGAAGTGGTCTCTGCTCACCCATACGGGAAAAAGGCGTGACCATATTTATGTATTGTCATTCACTTGATCACTTAAACTTCCCATAACTATCTTTGTTTCGTAAATACTCATTCGTTTTACTTCTTTTTATACAACGAAACATCAGAGAGCTTTACCATCAGTAAAGGTGTACGACAGTGCTGCGTTCTCTCTCCCATCCTGTTTAACTTCTACGAAGAATGGATGATCCGCAAAGAAATAGAGAACTGGAACGGAGGTATATCGATAGGTGGCCAGAAGATCTCGAATCTAAGATATGCCGACGACACAACAGTTCAGAAGAAGATATGAGAGAAATCTTACAGCGGATTGAAATATACAGTGAAAAAGCTGGTCTTAAACTTAATCGATTAAAGAGCTGTATTTTGGTAGTAGATAGAGCAAACACCCTACCGCAACATTTTGAAAATATTTGGAACATACCAAAAAGAGCTGAAGTTATTTACCTCGGGGCACGTATTTCGAACACCGGTAACTGCGTAGAAGAGGTGAAAAGAAGAATAGGGATGGCAAAATCTGCATTATTTCAACTGACCAAAATTTGGAAAGAACACCTTACACAAAATGAACAAAAAAAGGGTTGATGGGCTCCCTAGCGTTTCCTAGTGCTACATATGACTCTAAATCCTGGACACCTAAAGCAGCGTGTCGCAGAAGAATTAAAGCTTTTGGGATGATTTGCTACCGACGCATTGGACTGCGCGTAAAACCAACCTCTCCATTTTAAGAAAATTAAATATTGATACGAACCAGCGGCTACTACCGACAATTTCACGTCATATACTACGCTTTTTTGGTCTTGTAATTAGACGAAACGGAATGGAAAGGCCTTTATTACTTTTTCAATCTTCACTCTTTTAATCATTACCTTTGCAAATAGTTTTCCGGTGGTGCTTAGTAAACTAATGCAATACCTCGGTAGCTTTTGCAGTTTTTATTGCAACTTTCTCTTATGTCTTCAAATGGGGCCTGCGCTTGTGTATCCTCTTTCTTAAATAAACTTTCGAAATATTTCTTCCATTTTTAAAAAATGCATTACTCTGCTTTCACCATACTACCATCTTGATTTTATTCAGTTGCAAGGTAGTATTTTACCTTTGGCTGTTCTTATGGACTTCCAGATAAATTTAATGTTGTTCTGAAAATCGTCAGATAACCTTGTAACAAATTCATCATTCATTCATTGGGCCACACATTTAAAGTCAGTCACACACTAATTTATTCTGCAGAAAGTATCACACCACCGCCCTGAAAACCTCTGCTGGTTTCCGGAACTCATGACCAGTAGGTTGTAAAAGGTCCATTTGTAGTGGTTTCGCATCCTTTTGCAGTTCATTTTTCGCCCCCATGAAAAACAAGACGTGACAATTTTTTACTGAACAAAGCCAACTTATTTTGCAGTGTTCTACCTATCCTAGCAACGGCGCCACCTTTTTTTGAAACACCCTGTATAAATATAATAATAAATATATATTTGATTCTTGTTAGTCATAAAGTATAAATGTATTCTGCCTAGTATAGCCTCTCTAAACTAGCCGTTCGGAACCGGCATTAAACTGTAGGTCCCTTCTATTCATGCAACACTGATTGAGCGTGCACATGAATAGTTGCAGAGAGGTCGCCGACGCCCCCAGGGGGTATGGCACAACAAGAAGAAGTCATAAAGTAATTACAACACGTAATGTTAATTATAATGTTTTAAGATATAGGTTAACCATTACAAAAAAGATTCCTTTTAAAATTGTAAGAAAATGTTCAACAAAATAGTCCCGAAGAATTTAAAAAATGTTTTAAACCCACTTTTGAGGAAAGAATCTTATAAAAAAGATAATCATTAAAATTACTAAATAATTTTGTTAGATTCCTATGCAACTGTGACATTATTTTGTTTAACTGTTGTGTACAGATTACATGTATGTAATTTTTCTTTAAAATAAAAAAGATTAATATTATTATTCATAAAAATTCTTTAGACTTGGAAAAAGCACGTCGAAGCCGTTTATGAAACAAGAAACGAAAGTTCTGATAACGTAAAATATTTATACTCCATGGAAAAATTTTGGGAACCCTTGTATAGATTAGATCCTCCGGATTTACAACAGTACATACCGCCACTCCTAAACGCTATCCGAATGGTGTTTACCACTTCGAAATTTTACAATAGTACGGGTAACGTTACTGCCATTTTGGTGAAAATTTCAAACCAGCTCATCAAAAGATGTCGGACGTATCTAAACTGTAATGATACGAAAACCGTTTGGAGCCAACCTAAAGAGATAGTCCTCAATAAAATTAAGGTGCGTTATTTTTTTAGATGCTATTATAGCAAAAGTTACTTCTTATTTTACCACCATTTTTTTTACTCTAAATTTTTTAAGTCGTTACAATAAATGGTGTTTAAAATTTAAAAAAAAAAGGAATTTTTTAAAAATTCCTTACCTAATAAAAAATGAATTACTATTAAAAGAGATATCAGGTGACTAAATTTAATACATTAAGCTTGAACTTCTACATAATATGACGATTTTCGAATAACCCTGCTTGACGATTACAAATAAGTACCTACGTGCGAAAGATACTAGCGGGCTCTCAGTGTAAAGGATTGAAAACATTAAGTCCATTCAGTAGCGGTAAAAATGGGGTATTACCTCCGAATTCTTTTAAACAGCACCGATTTTGATAAACATTTGTAAACAAGCTCATTTTTCCCTCCTAATTAAAAGTTATATGGTGCCGAGGTGTGCTATTTGTTTTTTAGGGGTGAAAACTACCCCTTGTGTTAAAAATTGAAAAGTCATTGATTTAAGTGTTATATCGATCAAAATCATGTTCAAATATGTAGAAGAAACATTCTTTCATGTTTTGGAGTATAATTTATAATCTTTTACAATGATTAAACCCTCCAAAACCATCCCCTTATGGAGATATTTTAGTAAAAATCCGTTTTCAACGGCTTTAAATGTTGTCATGGTGCATTTTTAATGAATTAAAATCCTTTTTTGTAATATAATTTATGTACGAGGGCGGTTTGATAAGTCAGTGACTTTTTGAATAAAACAAGTTTTTCTCCGCAAATAAACATTTTATTTTTCTACATAATCACCTTTTAGCTCGATACATTTAGTCCAGCGTTTTTCTAATATTTTTATTCCCTCCAAATAATAGGTTTTTTCAAAGCTCTCAAAATACGCGTTTGTTTCGGTAATGACTTCTTCATTCGACTCAAATCTCTTACCGCTCAGCCATTTCTTTAGGTTTGGAAACAGAAAATAGTCGCAGGGGGCTAAATTTGGAGGATATGCTGGATGGGGTAGCAGTTAGTATCCCAATTCGTGGATTTTGGCCATCGTGACTAGACAAGTGTGCACACGTGCATTGTCTTGATGGAACAGCACTTTCTTCTTCTTAGCTAAATGCGGCCGTTTTTGCTTCAAATCAACGCCGAATCTGTTCAAAAGCTTTGAATAATATTCGCCGGTGATCGTTTTACCTTTCTTGAGGTAATCGAAGTGAATGACACCGCGTACATCCCAAAAAACTGTGGCCATGACCTCGTTGGCTGACAGACTCTGTTTCGCCTTCTTTGGTCCACGTTCACCCCGAGCAACCCACTGTTTCGATTGTTCCTTGGTCTCTGGCGTGTTGTGATGGATCCATGTATTATCCACAGTAACAAAACGGCACAAAAATTCGTCCGGATTACGCTGCACGCAGCAATCGCGGCACCCATCTCGCAGAGAGTTTTTTCATGTCCAAATATTCGTGTAAAATATGATGTACCCGTTCAGTTGAGATACCCACAGCATGAGCCAACTCACGCACTTTCATTCTCCGATCATCCAATATCATTTCATGGATTTTATCGACGATTTCCGGCGTGATCACTTCTTTTGGGCGACCTGGACGTTCGGCGTCACTAGTTCTGGTACGACCACAACGGAACTCTGTAAACCACTTTTTAACCATTGAAATTGATGGTGCCGAGTCCCCGTAGTATTTATCAAGTCTTTCCTTAGTTTCAGTGATGGATTTTTTACGTAAAAAGTAATGCTTAATCAGCACAAGAAATTCACTTTTTTCCATTTTCGTAAAAATTCACGAGGTTGTCTGCTTTGAACGGCTATCAAACACCAACTGCACGACGTAGCTTGCTCAAAATTAGAAAGTTGCCCACTGATAGATTATAGTTGACGGCAGCACTGTTGCATTTGGAGTAACTGCGCGGGAAATTCAAAAAGTCACTGACTTATCAAACTGCCCTCGTATTATTCGAATGTTTTAACCCTTAAAAACCACCTTCTTACGACATAATTTAAGAAAATATTTTTCTAAGATATTAACGTGTGAGTTTTGTTGTGTGTTTTTTTTTATCTGTATAGTTTTTATTGCTCTCTTTATCGATGTATTATTTGCAGACTTGTTTGGATTTATATTTAAAGTATTACCAGTGTTACAAGCACACAGAAAAAATAATGGAAGAAAATAACGAAAAACCCTTTGAATGTTCTGAAATGTACATCTTTGGTAAATTTGAATCATTTAAAAAACGTGTGGAACAAATTGTATTTGTCCTTAAGACGACTATCAAATATTCAATTCTTCAAAGCAGTACAATCGAAGGAATCGACGAATTTGCCAACAGGTAACGAACTTAATACAGATTTTATATGTTTAAATAAAAGTGTCAAACACTCGAGTCACTGTTTAAGTATTGAGCTTTAATGTTTGTTTTATCCTCGTCGTAGATTGTAGATTGTAGGGGGGGTCGTGAAGGCTATACAACCTCTTAAGCACCTCGACCTATCAGATCTTTTGTGCATAACCTCTTCTTCTTCTTCTTCTACTTGTTAGAGATCTAGATGATCTGTTGATTCCGGACTTGCCTCTGTAATAATTTCTGAGATGTGGACTGCCAGCTGTCTCTTCTTCTTTTTGGTGGTCTGCCGGGTGGACGGGTCCCTGCTGGTTTTTCCTCTAGTGCAATGCGTCGTAGTCTATCGTCGGTCATTCTCTTTACGTGGTTATACCATTCTCTACTCCTCTGCCTTTCCCATCTCACCACATTATGCATAACCACCCTTAATTTATTCAAGGCCCGAGATTCCCAGACTTTGAGCAAAGTTTATCAGTTTCCTGGGGGCTAAGTTTCTGACATTGAAATTTTTTAGGAAGGTCCCTACCAGAAACTTAAGCCTCTTGTAGAAAATCGCTGGGCATTCGCAAAGCAAATGTTCTGCAGTTTCAGCGAAGTTCTCGTAGTAGCGGCAACTATCACTCTCTGTTTTGCCCATCTTTTTAAGGTGATACCTCGGAGGGCAGTGTCCAATGAGGAGCCCCGTCACCAGTTTCAAGTCTTTCTTGTCCAACTCGAGAAGCTGTTAAGCTTTCCTTTTATTTGTCCTGGCACTTTATGCCAGTGAGATTTCATTTCATTTCATTTCGTCGTAAGTTCAATTGAGTTTTAAAAAACGACAGAGACATATGAAAATAGAGCAGAATTAAGTGTTGTATTATAAAATAAATAAGATTGGTAGTTGCAATTGCGTAAGTCCAGATGTACTCGTTGGTAACATTGTGCTTACTTACACTATTGAGTAGTGTATTAAAATCTTTAACCCTTTATTGCCCAACCCTCGTTTTTTTATATAAATTACCGCATAAAAGAACTATTTTTAATTTTTTCACAATTTTAGTTCTCAAATTTGATATTTTTTAGGTGGTCCTGTCAGAAATATAATAAAAATATTTATTGTTTTATACAAGAAATTTAAATAAAGGTACTGTTGTCTCCCGGACCCAACCCCTGTTATGTCAACCGGCGTTGCCAGCGTTAACTGAATTTCTGTAGACAACAATAAGAAATAAATACTAATGTAATTGTTTTTTTGCAAACCGCTGACTTCAAAAAAAAATGTTATGACTTTTTTACTCTGCATACTGTTTAATGTCTTGTGTTTAAAGGAACCCACTTTTTTCGGGGATGGAAATTATAATCGTTAACAATTTTATTTCTTAAGATGTACCATCTTTTACTTTTCTGGTAACTGCATTTTTTTCATAACCATGATCTAGATCTATCAGTGGTGTCATTTGTGGGAACTCCTAAATTTTCACTCCAATAATGTTTCCAGCTTGGAATTCAAAGTTTTATTATGATGGAAAGCATATAAGTTGCTTTAATATATTATGTTTTTAACAACTGGATCTAGAAGAGTAATAAAAACATCGGTAGGAGTTTTACATGTAGCGAACATATCTGGGTTAGCACCCTCTTCAATATTCTGAGCTATATTTGTTTTCAATAAATCCCTCTGCACCTTTTGCCAACATTTCTTCTGAATTTTCAATGTTTTCATCTCGTCACTTTCTACACCACTTGATGCATCATTTTCAGGTAAATCCGTCTACACTAGGGAGAAAAATAGTATACACACCACGGCATTAAAGTAAGAAATGTCTCACAACACATGTATGACACAAACATGTGCTCTGAGATATTTCTTACTTTACTGCCCTAGGTGTGTAATATACTATTAAAGTGCCCAGCGTAGAGAAGGTGGCGTACCCATCGCTCAAATTAATACTCGAAACAGCTATGCTAAGCTAAGGTGTGGGACACCGTGACGATAGCTGAGTGGTACTGGGCATACAATGTCTCAAACAGCTCCCCTGGAGGCCCAGGTCGAGCTTCAGGTGTATTGTAGACCCCTCCTTGGTAATCGGAGCTCTGCTGAGGAGGAGCAATATTTTCCTAGATATTCGTGGGATTCTTATGGAACACAAAAAAATAAAAATACGCCGCAGGGCTCACTGACAACTTCTGCGACTCGTCTAGAGGTACCATATGAAAATGGAAAAATGGTGGTGGAGGGAACGTTAAAATGCGCAACACCACAGGCTGAAGGGATGCAAAATGGACCTAAGGCTGTAGAGGGAGTGTCGAAGGTCACACCAATACAGGACGAAGGAAAGCTAAGTGGACCTGAGGCTGAGGTGAAGCCTGATGATGTACTTCCGAAGAAAAAGAAAAGGAGTGGAGCTCTTCGTAAGAAGAGATGTAAGGAGAGAGAGGGAACATCGAAAGATGGAACCTTCACCTCCAAAGATTCTTCTGAGACTCAGAAGAGACCGAGACAGAAGGGTGATACCCCGAACTCGGCGCATAAAGTCTTGAAGAAGAGAAATAATGAGCTTCAATGGGGTTCTTTCTCAAAAGCGGCCTTAGATGTTCCAAAGCTGGTACTCATTCGTGAGTGAGGACCAGACCGACATGACTGAGGAGGCCAACCTGGTTTAGGAAGAGATACTGGAAAGGATGGACAAAATCTCGGAAGGAGAGGACGTTCCGAGATTTCAGGAGTATAACCTGAATCAGGGGGGACTAAAAATTAACTGCGTGGATACTACGTCAGAAGAATGGCTTAAGAAAAATGCAGACAAGCGTAATGAGAAAAAAGTAACAAATTAATCCTAATCAATGCGAAAGACCTCCCCAAATTCGTGAGGTCATGGCTCACATCCATGAGAAGGAAGGGGCAGAGGTGGATGTGGTCACGAGATGCCTCAGTAGACAAAATCCGGGTTTCGGCACTAAAAAATGACCAATATGTGATAAGTACAAGGAGGACGCTAAAGGCTGGCGCTTTGTGCTGAGAGTCCCGGAGACTGAGTTGCCCGTGCTAGAGAAGCTTGGGATGAGGCCGTACTATGGGCTTGGAAGGGCATTTTTTCAGGTGCTCAGGAAAAAGCCCGTAGTTACGGACAAAAAGGAGAAGGAGAAGCCGTAGAAATGGCGGATAGTATTTCCTTCCTACAAATAAACTTGCATCGTAGCTCACATGCTACAGCGCTGTTATAACGTAAAATAGTCTAGTAGCAAATTGAGGTCGCACTGATACAAGAACCTTGGGCCTAAAAGGGCAGTACCAGGGGACTTGGTGGAAGTATAAGTGAATAATTGTTCGATAACTGTTATTCGGGACAAGAATTAATGATGGAGCAATAAATTGCAAATACTAAGAACAAAGGTTAGACGGGCTCTCAACAAAAGGTTGAGGACTGAAAAGCCGGAAGATTCAGAGCTCTATCGGGAACTTCAGCATGAATTTAAGCAAGCAGTCAGGAAAGCAAAGAGGGACTCCTGGAGGAAATTCTGTAGAGAGACCTCTAGCGTGCCAGTGGCTGCAAGGCTTAAGAAAATCATTGCCAAGGAGTCTTGTGCATCTAACGGACCACTTAGGCTTCCAAGTGGAGGATATACCTTAATGTGAAGGGAGGAGATGGAAGTGTTGCTGCACAAGCAGCACAGGCTGCAGGAACCTGGACCGAGACTGAACTCCAGAAAAGGAAACGCCAGGACTGGGGAACTACAGCAAAAGTAGTGGAAGAAGGCTTTAAACTCTTAAAGAGTCCTGGTGAAGACGGAATTTCTTAGTGATGCTACAAAAGGGAATGCGCTTTCTACTGATACCACTAACCAAAATATTTAGTGCCTCCATCGCGTCAGGATACTCGGTGGTATTAATACCAAAACCAAAAAGGGCTGACAAAGACCAGCCTGGAGCGTACAGACCTATCAGCATTACGTCTTTTCTGCTTAAGACTTTGGAGAGACAGGTTAGGTTAATAGGTATCTGAGAGACAAGGTGCTGGTCGGTAGCTCACTGCTTGAAGTATAATTTGCCTGCCAACCAGGAAAGTAGGTGGGTGCGGCACTACATAATCTGGTGAACAGGTTGGAAAGAGCCGCATCCAGAAATAAACTGGCAGTAGGTATTTTTATGGATATCGAGGGTGCCTTTAATAAGACTTCTATACAAGCTATCGATAAAGCGGCAGAGAGGCAAAGTATCTCTTAGGAGATGGATAAAGAACATGCTATCAGGTCGGCTGATTAAAGCGGAAAGGGTAGGGGAAGTAATGAGGGTTGTCGTGAAAGTAGGTTGTCCACAAGAAGGTGTACTATTACCGTTGCTATAGTGCCTGATCGTGGACAGTCTGATAGTTGCCCTAAACCACCGAGGTTTTCGTACGCAAGGTTATGCGGATGATATTGCGGTACTAGCATTGACGAGGGACGCTGGCACGGCCAGTGGTCGCGAAAAAGTAGCGCTGAGTATAGTGAAAAAATGGTGTAAAAGCACGGGTATAGCAGTCAATCCTCAGAAGAGGCAGGAGGAAACTGGTAAAGTGGAAAAATCCACTATACTACGAAAAAGAGATTATATCAGTAAACTCAGTCAAGCACCTGGGAGTTGTGCTTGATAGTAAGTTAAATTAGAGGTCTCAAATAGATAGAGTACGTGGAAAAGTCAGTGCGTTGTTATTGAGGCTTAGGCAGATTTTCGAAAGAAACTTCGGTCTACTGGAGATTTGCTGGTTTATGTCACTCAGCTCTGTACAAACACTATTGAAAAGTTTGGTGAATCCCGTGCAATAGCCTTGGATATATCTAAAGCCTTTGACCGCGTTTGGCACCAGGCATTGTTAAGTAAATTATCTGCCTACGGTCTCCCAACCAAACTGCGCCAATGGCTCTTGAGCTTCATGCAAGATCACTCCTTATATGTGGCAGTTGACGGTATTTCTTCTGATGCGTTTAAAACTAATGCCGGGGTCCCCCAGGGTTCCATCCTGTCCCCCACCTTATTTCTTTTACACATTAACGACCTCTTGAACACCACCACGAACCCCATTTATAGTTTCGCAGACGATAGTACACTCATGCAGGAACAGGTTGATTCCATTAATAGAGATCTTAAAGCAATCGTCGAGTGGGGAACCAACAATCTTGTTCAGTTCAACGCCTAAAAAACCCAAAGTGCCACGTTTTCCAAAAAAGTGAATTCCTCAAATCATCCCATCACAATGTCCGGAAATACCCTTGAACAAAGTCCCTCCATCTCGATTTCAGGAGTCACGGTGTCCAATAATATGTCTTGGCATGACCATGTTGCTAACATCGCAAAGTCGGTAAGCCAGAGGCTAGGTTTTCTGTGGAAAGCCAGAAAGTTTTTTACTCCTGATCAACTGTTGACGACGTACAAGGCTCAAATCCGACCTCTATTGGAGTATTGCTCGCACATTTGGGGTTTAGCACCAAGGCATTCTCTTCGTCTTCTAGATTCCATTCAGAAAAGATCCATTCGCTTGATAAACAGCTCAACTCTCACAGATACCCTTCACCCTCTAGAACATAGAAGAAGAGTTGCAGACCAATCATTGCTCCACAGATATTTCCATGGCAGATGCTCCAGAGAAATAAAAACTCTTGTACCACCATTGGCCACATTCGGCCGAAAAACTCGGCACACTGATCAGTCTCACCCATTTACTCTCAAGATTGACACTACAAGGACCAATCTTCATCAAGAATCCTTCTTTTACAGGGCTGCTACGGAATGGAATAAGCTTCCAAAATCAGTTTTCCAGAGAACTATGACCTACAACTTTTTAAAAAGCGTGTCCACAATCATTTCCTTTCTATAATCCCTTCCCCTTCTTATAGTCGCAGTGCGGGCCGTCCGCGGCCCACACGATAGGTCCTTTTTGCGACTATTTTCTTAAAAAAAAAAACTGGGGTGCTAACCCAAGTATAATGTCCTGGAAAATATAAGGGGGCTATTACAGGGCACTGCCGGCTTGGGGATCACTTAAAAACATTGTGACATTTACGTGATGTATCAGGTTAAACGAAACTTACACGGACTGGCTTGTTTGATAGGTGTAACGGAATATTTAACATAATGTCATATTACTTCAGGTCAATAGCTGTCTGTTTTTTTTACAATAACATAATTATTATTGTTGATACACATCCGGTATATCTAGAGGATGAGAAATTTATCAAGTAAAATCAGACTTTTAACATTTAAGTATCAACAAATTAATTTATGTTGTAACCTGGACTTTAATTAAATGTAGGTCGTAGAACTCAGTATTTTAACATATACTCTTCGACAATTTACCAAAGGGAAGCAGCTGTTAATTAGACGTTAATCAGTTATCAGATATCAATCCCTTATTTATTTGTAATTAATTGGTTATCTGATATATTTATGAATGTCGTAATGTAATCTTATTGTAAAAGTGCTGGTGTATTTTTTCCGAAGATTTCGTTTTAAATCTGGATTCCAATGAGAGCACCCAAGATGATGACTGGTTATCTTTAAACCAAGTCCCAAGTCAGTGGTACCAGATACCGATAAATCTCAGAAAACAACCAAAAAATTTGGAGCGAACGAAAAAAAAACGAAGTCCAAATCTCAGAAACCCAAACCGCATTTTGTTTTTTCTAAAATTGGTACAAACCCATCAGTTTTTAATAGTTATCAATTTAGTGAAAACCCTATTGGACCTACGTTTGATTTAAATACTGACAGTCCTTTAGACATTTTTTTAAAATTCATGACTGAAGAAATGATGGAAACTGTAGTTAAGGAAACCAATCTCTATGGCATGCAAAATGGTGTTGATCTAAAGTTAAGTATAGACGAATTGAAAGCATTTTTGGGAGTACTCGTAATAATCGGTTTCCACTCATTACCGTCGTTAAGACTATATTGGTCCATTAATACAAATTTTGGAGTACCAAGAATCTTCTCCTTATCCATATTTAAGATCTTTCGATCTTTTAGTTTTGCAGGTTCCTCTGTATCAGTTCCTGGGAGGTGGACTGCCAGCTGTCCTTCCATCTCTTAGGTGGTCTTCCGGGTGCTCTTTTCCCTATTGGTTTCCCTTCAAGTGCGATGCGTGGTAGTCTGCTGTGTTCCATTCTTCTCACGTGAGCGTACCAGCATCTTTTTCTTTGTCTTCCCCATCTTACGATGTCTTGCACTCCGCACTGTTCCCTGATGTCAGTGTTCCTAATTCGGTCTCCCCTTAATTTTCCCATTATAATCCTAAGCGTTTTTACTTCACTGGGTCGTGATAGCTCGACAGATCCATACCCAGATATTTGAATTGTGAGACTTGCTCGACGATTTTGTCCTTAATTACCAGCTTACATCTTACGGGATCTTTAGCAAAGGTTATGCTTTTCGTTTTTTCTATATGGTCATGTTCATCGCTTGACTGACCTGGTAGAATTTGTGTAGTTTTCTTTGTAGATCGTCCTCCGTTACCGCAAAAATAGCGGCATCATCTGCATAGCATACCATGCTGATTTTTTTGTTCTGTCCCATTCTATATCCCATATTTAGTGATGATACTTCCTCTATTATTCTGTCCAAAAATTCTTCGATTTATACATATAACCGATTATACCAAAATGCCATCTATAAATAATGTCGATTTTGATTAGCTATATTATATCACCTAAATGAAACATACCTTAGATTGTCCCAGCCATTAAGAAATCTCGCTATACATGAGAGTATAATAGGTTTTAAGGGTAGGTGTAGCTTTAAGCAATAGATGCCCAAAAAAACGCGGATTCAAAGTATGGGCAATCAGTGATTCTCAAAAAAAGTCCGGAAGATTGGTTGGTGTTCCAACAACAGCAAATGTTAAAATAAATATTCCCATAAAAGGGACTATTCGTAGATGTGCTTATTGTAGCACAAAAGCAAAAGTAGTTCGATCAACCACAATATGCAAAGAATGCAATGTTGCATTGTGTTTTGGTCCATATCACGAGACTTGGTTATTTTACTGTTTTTTACTTTAGTTGTCTGGTTTCTATTATAATTTGATTTTTGTAAGGTGGTTAATATATTAACCACAAAATTAGTGGGTACCAATATACTAACCACCACTTACCGCCATATTGGAAATAATAAAAAAAATTTAATAATTTTTTGAGTATTCTTGAAACACGCCTTTCACTTTTATCTATTAAAATTTTAAGTTTTATTAAAAATGTCTTCTGCCTGTTAAAGGGTTAATGTGGTACACACGACTTGTCCAAAAGGTTATAATTAATGTTTTAAATTATTGTTTTTTTCCATTAAAAAAAAGTTTTCTATGGTTCTAATGACGGTATTATTTATTTTTAGATTTATAGAGTTTCATCTTAAAATATCAACTCAAAAGTATGACGCTCTCAATCATCGTCTTTTATTTTTTGATAATGATTACAAGGAATTTCGTCAAAATGTAGTTGACACCGAATGGGACATGGAGGAGTTTGTCGGTGCATCCCTCTCCAAAATGACGGATGTTGATAACGTTTTACGACTTTTACGCAGGTTAATATATTTGAAAACAAATTACATTTATACATACATACGCCTTTTTACCGTAGGGGTAGGCAAAGACCACTCGCTACGGTTCTTACACACATCTTTTGCTTCTTCCACTTTCATTGGTACTCTTAAACATATTCATCAGTTGTTGGTACTCTTGACCTGGCCTTTATTCAAACAATGTCAATCTTATCGAGATATGTTTGCCGAGGTCGATCTTTACCGACTTGCCCATGCACACTGTTTCGTCAATCTTTCTTTATTTATCCTCTCTACGTGTCCAAACTATTCAAGTATTTATTGCTGCATCCCAAACAATGGGCCACATCACCCACGAATGCCCGTTAACCGTTGCATACGACACCGGAGGCCATCTCCTGGTTTAAACAGTTACGCCTGGAACTGTGATAATTAAGACAATAATTGTAACTATGTGGTATATGTGCTAGTATTAATGTTATATTTACACTCTCTTCTATGTATGTTTAAATGGACCATAAGCTAAATAAATAAATTATCATGGTTCTTCTGCAAACCAAAATTTACTACCATACATAGAGTAGAAACCAACACTCCTCTATGCACAGCCAGACGTGCCTTTTTTGACACATTCATTTGTTTACCTGTCAACACCCTTCGCTCAATGTCACATTTATACTTTTTGTCTTTCGTAAACTTTGATCCCAAGTATACAAACTCATTTACTTGTTCCATTCTTTCTACCTCAATCAGCACCTAACACAAATTAAAAAAGAGTGCCAAAATTGATAGTTGTGGAATTAGTGTTTTCTACAATAAAATTTAAAAAAATTTGTCTAAAATACTGACGGGTAATATTTTAAGGTTTGAAAAATTAGAATTGGAATGTTTACATTTGGAAGAAAGGTACTTGGAGGCGATGATATTGTATTATGCTGAGCTGGAAGTTCTAAGAGACAGATACAACGAAGAACGACAAATGCTCGTGTTGCCCAGAAATATGCCACCCGTCAGTGGTAGAATAATGTGGATTAGACAGCTGTACAGCAGGATTGAGGAACCTATGAACATATTTAGAACCAAAGATCGGGTAATTATAAAACATATAAATCTGCTTTACGAGTTTTACTTTTTGAAACCCATATCTGCCCTAACGACTCGATGTGCAATGCTACACTGTTTTAGCGAATTTTCAGCAACCGTTTGTGTTAAAATAAAAGTCATAAAGTGTGTATCAGCAAAATGGAATAAATTTCATAATGAATAAACGAGGTCGTGTTCGAAAAAACGCTTGGACACGTCAATTGGTATTTTTAGATCGCGTGTTTCATTAAAATTTTGGTGTTTCTCTATGTCGGTGCAGACTTTTCTCATATAATTGTCGAAATTCTCTCTGAATTTGTTTGCAAGGTTTTCTGTAAGTGTCTTTAGAGTTTTGTGTTGTTAACTCTTTATTTTTTATTTCTCATCGTTCTGCAATAATTGTGTTAACAGTTTGTTGCGTTGTACAGAATTTGTTGGGACAGTAATTAACTGTCCTCGAATTCATTCTTCCTTAGAACATGTAGTGTTCACCGTAGATCGGGTGAGGGAAGCTTTACTACAGCTACGCAGAAACGCTTCTCCTGGTTTGGATGGCTTGACCCCAAACCTATTAAACAGATTTGCAAATAAACTTGCAAAACCCTTGTCTTTAATTATGCAAGTTTCTTTCGCTTAGGGCTCCATTCCCCACTTGTTGGAAATTAGCATCTATCACTCCTATTTTCAAAAAAGTTAATAAACTCAATTCAAATAATTATCGTTTAATCAGCCTGCTTCCAGTAGTCAGTAAAGTCATGGAATCTATCATTTCAGAAGAAATAACCAAATTTCTTCTTCAGGAAAAGTTTATTCCACCACAACAACATGGATTTGTCCAAGGCCATTCAACCTTAACTAATCTATTATATTGTGTCAATGACTGGACATCATCGCTTAATAAACAACAGCCCGTCGATGATGTATACTTAGATTTCCCCAAAGCTTTTGATCGGGTTCCTAACCGAAGACTTCTACAGAAGCTTGATCACTTTGGGATACGAGGACACTTGCTTCTGTGGATCGATAGCTTCTTATCGGATAGGCGTTTTAAAGTTAGAGTAGAAGAAGCATACTCAGAAGAAAAACTAGTGAAAAGTGGGGTGTCTCAGGGTTCTGTTCTGGGACCTTTGCTATTCATAGCATATACCAGCGATCTCCCCTTTTACGTTTTAAGCAAAATATCTTTCTACGCAGATGACATAAAAATTTATTCAAATCCAATAACGAACCATTTATCTCTACAGGATGATTTAAACTCTAAATCGCTATGGTGCTCCCAATGGTTGCTCTCTCTCAATGCTGCTAAGTGCGTAGTGCTTCGAATCGGTAAAAACAACCCTCTTCTGTCGTACTTCATAAACACTCAAACTTTAAACTCCGTATTCTCTCAAAATGACTTGAGAATTATTATTAACAGTAGTCTTACATGATCCGACCATATTTTGTCAATAACCAAACGTGCTAACAACAGGCTGTATCTTATATGGAAGTGTTTTTCGAGAGTTACGTTTCAATCGTTTTGTAAACTTTACACCATTTATGTAAGACCTATTCTTGAATATGTGGGGCCTACCTGGTATCCTGACTAGATTCGTGATAAAAGTTTATTAGAAAATGTTCAAAGAAAAGCTCGACTTCCCTTGGTACTGAGAAGACCTTCCTATGAAGAGAGACTTGCTATGGCCAACTTAACTTCTTTTGAACTTCGACGTCATCGTGGAGATCTTATCACAACAATAAAAATATTAAAATTCAACTTTGGAAACCTTTTCATTAAACCATAACAACCGGCTCAAAAAACATGAATTAAAACTTAAAAAAAAAACTTTGTGACCAGATCAAGACAAAATTTTTCTAAGTAATAGAGTTTTTGACGCCTGGAATAATCTCGATGTTGACATTATTTCTGCTTCTTCTGCTAACATATTTAAAAATCGATTGGACCGCCTTATATATCAATAACTTTTAATTTAATATTTATCCTGATACCAAGTATTGTACTTTTTTTTTGTTATCTTATCTTTTTTATTTTTGTATATTTTAATTTATGTATTAATTTGCTAACAGGTAATTGATTTGTAAATTATCTACAGTTTTTGGTTAATAATAATAATAATTAGTCCTTGGTTGTACTAACTTGGATGTTTCTTTAATGATCCCATTCTTGGTATGGGTTTTGTGTTTCCGTGATGTTATTTACGTTTCTGGATAATCGGTGTTGTATTTTATGTTGAAACAGATTGTTATTGTCGTTTGCGATTGTAAATCTTCTTTGTGATTGTCGGATATTCTTCAGGCGCAATCTAAATTGCATCACGAGAAGCTGATGATCAGAACCGCATTCAAGGCCAGGTTATGTTTTACAGTTCAGGATGGAGGATTTTCAACGCCATCTAACCATAACGTAGTCAATTTGGTTTTTATAGATACCTATCTTCAGGCGACTTTCATGTTTATAGGCGTCTGACATGTTGCTAAAACAGGGTGTTTGCCAAAGTTAAGTTGTGCTCTTGACAAAGTTGGAGCATTCGATCACCCCGTTCATTCCTGGTGCCCAGACCAAAAGTCCAATCAATCAATCGAGCTGCCTATCCACTCAATGGATGTTGGCGACGATATATTGGAATTGATCCCTGTCTCTGGCTGCGCTGACAAGTTCTTCTATCGTATTTAATCCGGTCCACTGTCTAATATTTCTTGTCCATGACATCTGATTTCTTCCAATTCCTCATCTGTGTTGTATTATTAAAGTGATTTTTAATTTCGGAGATTCTTAGCACCCTCTTTTTGCCGGAGACTGAGGGCCATTCATTTTCAACTTCTTCCATGTAGTTTTTTTGGGAAAAAATACTTCAGTGGTTTCCCGTTGCCTTCTGAAGGGTTTATAGTTTTTCTTCTGGTATTCGACCGCCCCTAACATGGAGTCAGACGTCGTTTGAAGCCGCTTCTAAACTGAAGAACAGACGCTTCGCTAGTTTTGGTCCGCCCTGGGTATTTTATTTCCCCGGTACCACCCATATCTGGGAAGTATTTCCCTATCCGCCACCTGGGGAGGCGCCCAATGGAGGACTAGCAACCCCACACGGGAAAAGTCCAATAACTTTTTTAAATTGCTGGACTGCGATAGCTGTTCAACCGACTTTTGCGTTTATATCTCCTGCACAATAAGGATTTCATTTGAGGAAGGTCATTTATAGTAATTCCTATCTGTTCGTAGAATGATTTGATGATTTCTTCTGTTGATTCCAAAGTTGAGGCGTATAACTATGATATTAACACGAAATAGTTGTGAGCTAATTTTCAGCGTCATAATCCTATCACTGACAGCTCTATACCCCAAAACAAAATTGCTAGCTGATTTGTACAACAATAGTGCTACTCCGTTTCGGGACTCAAGTCGTGCGGAGTTTGACAGTGCTGTGAATAAATCCCTACCTTCTTTCAAGTGTATTTCGCATAGTCCTACTATGTCTAGTCCGTGTGATTGCATTTCTATTTCGACAATGTTCAATTTAACAGTTTGTAGGACAACAAGCCACCTTAAACCTCAAAAATAACAAAGCACCAGGAAGCGATAATATCCCTGCGTAATGCTTGAGGTGTGGGGGAGACCCTATATCAAGAATTCCACCAACTGCTACAAACCATATGGGCCGCAGAAGAAATACCAAATGAATTGAAGCAAAGAGTCATCGTCCCCATACATAAAAAAGGAGACAAAATGAAATGTAGCAACTACAGAGGTATCGCGCTACTAAACACACCTCACAAAAATATTGGCCAATGTGTACTCCTAGGAAGACTTAGCCATACGCGGAAGAAATCGTAGAAGAATACCAGTGTGGTTTCAGGGGTTTCAGGGGGTTTCAGGAAATCTCGAACATTTTAAGTGCCGATTGGAATCTCCTTGCGCAGATTCACCTTGTCTCGTATGACATTATTCAAAGCAGCACTTCCCGGAGACCCGAATACATACATACATACATAAAGTCACGCCTTTTTCCCATAGGGGTAGGCAGAGACCACTTTCCTCCACTTGCTACGGTTCTTACACATATCTTTTGCTTCCTCTACTTTCATTAGTGCTCTCATACATACTCGTCGGTTGTTGGTACTCTTCAAAACAATGTTGATCTGATCGAGATATGTTCTCCGAGGTCGACCTCTACCGACTTGTCCATTCACACTCGCCTTATAAATTTGTTTCGTCAATCTTTCTTTACCCGAATGGACGCGGAAGAAATCGTAGAAGAATACCAGTGTGGTTTCAGGGGTTTCAGGGGGTTTCAGGAAATCTCGAACATTTTAAGTGCCGATTGGAATCTCCTTGCGCAGATTCACCTTGTCTCGTATGACATTATTCAAAGCAGCACTTCCCGGAGACCCGAATACATACATACTTACATAAAGTCACGCCTTTTTCCCATAGGGGTAGGCAGATACCACTTTCCTCCACTTGCTACGGTTCTTACACATATCTTTTGCTTCCTCTACTTTCATTAGTGCTCTCATACATGCTCTTCGGTTGTTGGTACTCTTGACCTGGCCTTTCTTCAAAACAATGTTGATCTGATCGAGATATGTTCTCCGAGTCGACCTCTACCGATTTGCCCATTCACACTCGCCTTATAAATTTGTTTCGTCAATCTTTCTTTACCCGAATGGACGCGGAAGAAATCGTAGAAGAATACCAGTGTGGTTTCAGGGGTTTCAGGGGGTTTCAGGAAATCTCGAACATTTTAAGTGCCGATTGGAATCTCCTTGCGCAGATTCACCTTGTCTCGTATGACATTATTCAAAGCAGCACTTCCCGGATACATACATACATACATAAAGTCACGCCTTTTTCCCATAGGGGTAGGCAGATACCACTTTCCTCCACTTGCTACGGTTCTTACACATATCTTTTGCTTCCTCTACTTTCATTAGTGCTCTCATACATACTCGTCGGTTGTTGGTACTCTTCAAAACAATGTTGATCTGATCGAGATGTTCTCCGAGGTCGACCTCTACCGACTTGTCCATTCACACTCGCCTTATAAATTTGTTTCGTCAATCTTTCTTTACCCGAATGGGGCGCTATTTAAAACTTCGAAATACTTTGCGTTGAACGCAGCCATAATATTCTCTTGGGAAATGTAATAGAGGCGGTTTCCCGTTTCTTTTCTCTTCGCAGTACCAAAGCCTATGAGGCAGTTCTGGCCGCGCCTTCAGCTATGTAGTGTGTTGCCGGATGATCGGTTATGTAGATGCCACCAAAACAATACTTTTAATATCGCTGCTGCCCGACATGACACTCGTTGTGGCCGTTCTTTGTAAAGAGTGTTATCTCTCCAATGCAGGGGCGTGCCGAACCATGCGACTGCCTTTGTGCAAGATATAATTTTACACTCCTAACCCCTTTTTTGGTAAAAATTTATGTATGGGTGGGTACACGTAAATAAAATTAATATACGAGCCAATATCTATATTTAATTTTGTTGCTGATACATCAGAAATAATCGCTATTACTTATCTAATTTTGAAATGAAATATGTGGTACATGTTAATTTGTATACCGTATAATGTATAATCTCTAATTTTTAATCATTAATCATTAATCATTAATCATTATCATTTGATGTTTGCGAATAAAGAAAATAAGTTTTTCCGAAAGCTCAAATAAAAAAAACTGTGCTGATTTTAATCAGCATGATACCTGACTAACTTATCCTTATAATATTTAGAAGATATTGACAAGTCTTAGACATAAGAATTAACGAAGAATGTAAAAAAGGAAAGCAATAACAAAACTGACAAATAACTTATTGGAAGCACTCTTTTCTTGCCTTTTTTCGGAAAAATCTTTAACCAGCTCGTCAAAAGAAATACAATCCATGGGGTCACTTTCTGTAGACATAACTGCCAAATTACTGAGTCTCTCTTGTGCCATAGCTGATCGTAAAAAAGTTTTTATTAATTTTAATTTTGAAAACGACCTTTCTCCCGATGCTACAGATACTTGTAGCGTTAAAAAAAAAACATATAGCCACTGCAGTATTTGGAAATGTTGAAATTAAATTGTTCTCTAAAATGTGTTGCAGAATTAACTGGGAATTTTACTCATTTTGCTTTGGTAAGTGGCAATTTAAACAAATAATTTCATCAAATAAGTCATTTGCATCAATATTTGATTCTTTACGTGCTTCAGCTTCTAAATGAAATGATAAATTTTTACACGTGTTTCTTAATTCTTTTTAATTCAAGCTGAACATTTAATAAATAAATCCGAAGATAATATTAAATTGCTCCAAGTCCTTGAATCTTTCATTAAGAGATGATAAGGTCGTATACAATCAGGTCCGCGTCTAGCACTTTTGGCGCTCTTGTGCAAATTTAAAATAACCTCCCAAATTTGTATTACGTTCATATGTGAGTACAGATACGGGTTAAGTTATGTATTATTATCCACTATTGCAGCGTTTCTCAAACTGTGGGGCACGCCCCCTAAGGGGGGCGCGTTTACATGATTGGGGGGGGGAGCGCAGTACAGATTAAAAATAAAATGGTAATGATAAAATGCTACAGATAGATTTTTAAAAAATCTTTATTGAAATTTTACTAACTTAATGATGACAAAGAAACATTCTAAGGACTAATGGCTAACATTGGCTTGTTTTAAGGCGCACAACTTCTCTAAATTTGGTTCTATGTTAGAGATGGCCACTCTGAGTTCATTTTCTACTTGAAGTTTATTTCTGTATTTAGATTTCGCGACAGCAAGTGCAGAAAATCCAGTTTCACAAAGGTAGGACGTTGGAAAAGGCAACAGAATTCTAAGCGCTTTGGCTTTTATAACGGAGTAGTCGTTCGGAAGTTCAGTCCAGAAGTTTGTTAAAGATTTGTTAACAAAGTTTGATTTTTGTAAGGGATTTGTTGAAATATCTATCAGTTGTTCTTCTTCTTGCAGTGATAGTCCGACAGGTCTATTTTCGAATGGATTTAAAACCCAGCTCCAGTCTGACAACTTGATATCTTTCTCTGCAAAAAAGTATCGCTTGAAATGCTCAGTTAAGTTTTCTAAATGGCTTCCTATGGTTTTTAGCATCACAGCTTTATGAATATCTTCCAATGGGGAATCTTGCACAAAATCGCAAAATGTGGGAAACATTTCCAAACTGTTTTCTTTCAATTTGTTATGCCATAACTGCAATTTCTTACAAAAAGCATCAATCTTTTGACTTAAATCAAATATATTTACGTCTTTTCCTTGCAGCTGAAGATTAAGTATAATAAGTTTTTCAAAATTATCTACTAAATAAGAAAGCTTCAGTAAAAATAATTTGTCGAAAAAATCTGTTGAATGCTTGTGACCTTCCTCGCTTAAAAATATCGCTATTTCCCTTCTTAATTCAAAGACACGCTTAACCGTCTTACCGCGTGACAACCATCTGGATGAGGAATAAAACAACAAAGATTGATGCTCAGCTCCCATATCATGCAGTGCGTCCAGATAATTTCTGAGGATTCTTTTTTTACTAGCGCTTGTAAACTGTTGTATTTACCAGACATGGCTTGAGCTCCATCGGTGCAAATCGCAACACAATTTTTCCATTGCAAATTCATTTTAGTAATAGAATCATTTGTAATCTTGAACAACTCGGTGGCTGTAGTTCTTCCTTCAATATGTTTACAAAACAATAAATCTTCACATATTTTAGAACATTGACTGAATCTAATGTAGCAAATCAAATGGGAATCATTACCAGAGTCAGTTGCTTCGTCAAGTTGTATAGCAAACAAGTTTCCAGTAAGCTCAGATTCAAGCTGCTGCTGCATATCAACTGATATATCGTTAATTCGTCGACACATTGTATCATTTGACAGAGGAATATTGTTAAGTTGTGAAGTAAAATTTTCACCAAACATTATTTCTACAATGTCTTTGCAAGCGGGTAAAATAAGTTACTCTGCGATAGTGTGCGGTTTTTTGCATTTAGCTACTTTGTATGCCACTTTATATGATGCCAAGAGAGCCTTCTCATTTACTGCCAGTACTCTATGGAAGCTGGATTTTTGTTTTTTAAACAATCTGAGTTTCTCCACAAAAAAATCTCGCGGTTTATTGACATATTCTCTGTGCAGCGTTTCTAGATGCCTCTGTAATTTATTTGGTTTCATGCTATCTGCAGCCAATACTTTTAAACAGATAACGCATTGTGGTTTTTCTTCGCCACCTACTTTAAGGCTAGTAAAGCCCAAATTTAGGTATGATGGGTCATATTTTCTTGTTTTAGATTTCGGACGATTTCCACCTGAACCTGTCGATGTACAAGCCCCGTCATCCTCAAGTTTTCGTTTTTAAAATTTATCCATACTACATCTACTTATACACTCACACTTCACAATAATGCTTGCTTAGTGTTAAAACACCTTCACTGAGAGACTGAGAATACCGTATGTGCGCTTCTGTATTTATAGTCGCGTTCAGACAGTTCGAGAAAGATCAGGAAGCTTGAATACGTGGCACGAACGCCGCGAACTTTCCGACAGCATCTTTGGCGCTCTCGACGAGACAATGTTGCCTATTTTAGTCCAAATTCCTAGGTCTACGGATTGGGGGGCGCAACATTTTTTAAATTAAAACAGGGGGGCGTGAATAACAAAAGTTTGAAAACCACTGCACTATTGAAAAATAATTTTAAAAAGTATTTTCATAAATTTATTTTTATTTTTATATTTTACAAGTACAAGCCATACAAGTATTTTCCCATTGAAGTACATAACATAAAACTTATAGAAAACAGAAATATATTCTAATAGTATTACAACTTAAAATTTTTGTATTTTAGTTTCAAATTTAATATATGATACAAAAGCACAAAAATTAAAACAAATATTTAAAACATTAAAAATACGCGTTTATTATATATCACAGGACGAAACTGATCGACAAATAAAAACAAAATAATGTATTATTTTAATAATGCAACATGTCACCTTTTAAAGGTTAATATCCAGGTATTAAGTATTGTTATTAATATTTTAGCTAAGTGAATTGAGCTTTTTGTGTTTTAATTTTTGCAAATTGTTTAATTAAATCTTCGGTGTCTAATTCTTTTAGCTGGTTCGATTTTATTAGTTTGAGTTTTGAAAAAGTTCGTTTTGCGGTAGCAGCTGAAACCGGCATTGTTAATAAAATACGAAGTAATATGCTCGTTTTAGGAAAAGAAAAAGTTGTTAATTGTTATATAATTTAAAGTTTCTTCTGGAGACTTAAAAACTTTTTCATCAAAATTTTGTAAATATTGCAATTCTTTAAAATTTTCCACGGCAGTTATGTCTCGTTCATTGCGAGTTTTGTCATTTAATAAATTCAACTTTTTGACATAATTCTAAAACGCTTGTTCACTCGTTGGATCTTTGCAAGTCAAATTTCAAGCTCCAACATGAATAAAATCAGATTTGTTTAAGTTTACACAATTCATGTTATCATGTTACGTATTCGATCGAATAAATGCTATTATTGCGTACTCTCATTTGGAAAATATATTATTTTTGAGAAATTTGGTTCCCTCGTCTCAAAGAGTAAAAATAAAAAAAAACAATGTAATAGCTAGCAATTCCTTACTGTTTTCTATCATTAAAAATTTTGTTTTGACAATGTTGTTTGTTGCTTTATCTTTTTTTTACTTTTGAGTTTTGAGGCTTTTTGTCGCCGTCGTGCCCTTATGTACGGCGCGGGCCTGTATCTAATGTAGAAAATAATTAATTTTCGGGTCTGGACCTTGACTGAATCGCTTTTGAAGAGACTGCAAGCATTCGATATGTGGGTATATCGCCGTATTCTGAAGATCAGTTGGGTAGATAGAGTCACAAACGAAAAAGTATTGCAACGCTTAAATAAAAGTTACGAAGTCGTAAACACGGTTAAACGACGTAAATTAGAATACTTCGTCACTCATAAAAGTACAACATACTACACCTTGTTATGCAAGGCAAAATCATGGAAAGAAGTGTAGGCCGCCGTACTACTTCCTGGCTTAAAAATCTACGCCAGTGGTTTGGAAAAACTACATACATACATACATAAAGTCACGCCTTTTTCCCATAGGGGTAGGCAGAGTCCACTTCCTTCCACTTGCTACGGTTCGTACACACATCTTTTGCTTCCTCTACTTTCATCAGTGCTCTCATACATGCTCTTCGGTTGTTGGTACTTTTGACCTGGCCTTTCTTCAAAAAAATGTTGATCTGATCGAGATATGTTCTCCGAGGTCGACCTCTACCGATTTGCCCATTCTCACTCGCCTTATAAATTTGTTTCGTCAATCTTCCTTCATCCATCCTTTCTACGTGTCCAAACCATTTAAGCATTCCTTTATCTATCTTTGTGACCACATATTCTTTTACACCTCAGCGTTTTCTTATCTCACTATTCTTAACTTTATCCAACCGAGAAACTCCGGCTATACTTCTCAGACCACTCATCTCCGCAGCATAAATCCTATTTTCATGCTTCTTCTGCCAAACCCAACATTCACTACCATACATAAGAGTAGGAACCAACACACCTCTATGCACCGCTAGACGTGCCTTTTTTGACACTTTCTGGCTATTCATAAAGCTATGCAGTGCCCCATTAATTTGTTTTCCTGCCAACACCCTTCGCTCAATGTCACTGTCATACTTTCCATCTTTAGTAAATTTTAAACCCATGTACACAAATTCATTAACTTGTTCCACTCTTTCTCCCTCAATCGAAACCCCACAGTTTGTCATGCTTTCTTCTCTTTCAAAAACCATTACTTTCGTTTTGCTCACATTTATTTTCATCCCTTTGATTTTCAGGGAATCATGCATAACATTAACCATCGCCTGCAACTCCTCTTCAGATAACGCTAATATGACTTGATCATCGGCGTAAAGAAGGCATTTGACGATCAAATCATTCATTTTTAATCCATACGCACTCTCTTTCAGATCTTTTAAACAATTGTCTATGTATAAGTTAAATAGCCATGGCGAAGCCACAAATCCCTGTCTCACACCTTTTTCGATGTTAAACCAGTCCGTGCAAGCTCCGTTTATCCTGACACAAGCAGTGGAATCCTTGTAAAGTGATTTCAGTGCTCGTATCAAACTACCACTTACCCCATACAAAGACAATGTAGACCACAATTCACTCCTCACCACTCTGTCATAGGCCTTTTCCAAGTCTATAAAAGCGCAATAGACCTTCTGACTTCTAGCCAAGAATTTTTCGACTATACCTCGTAAGGAAAAGACCTGATCCATACATCTCCTTCCTCTTCTAAATCCTGCTTGCACATCCCATATCATCTTCTCAGTTTCATTCGTTACTCTTTTGATCAATATTTTTGCATACAGTTTGCCGACTATGCTGAGTAAACTAATACCTCGGTAGTTCTTACTGTCCTGCTGCGAACCTTTTTCCTTGTAAAGCGACACGATAACGGCCTTGCACTAGTCGT
Organism: Agelastica alni; assembly: GCA_950111635.1. Lineage (NCBI taxonomy): Eukaryota > Metazoa > Arthropoda > Insecta > Coleoptera > Chrysomelidae > Agelastica > Agelastica alni. The sequence continues at coordinate 25,208,168 of OX467719.1, read as the reverse complement.
CTGGTACACTACCACTTCTCCAACAAAGGTTAAAAAGGCGGTCCAGTAGACTAGCTACCACGTTTTGTCCAGCCTTCAGCATTTCAACTGTTATCCTGTCGTACCCAGCAGCTTTAGCCAATTTCATACTGTTCAACGCTTCCACAATTTCTGTCGTAGTAATTTCACTTTCATTGCAACTTTCACTCAAGTCTTCGAATTGGGCCTGTACTTGTGTATCCTCTTTCTCAAATAAACTTTCGAAGTATTCCTTCCATCTCTTTAATACGCATTCCTCTCCTTTTACCATATTACCATCTTGGTTTCTGATTCTTTCCAATTGCGAGGTAGTTTTTTTACCTCTGGCTGTTCTTATGGACTTCCAGAAGAGTTTAATATTGTTTTGGAAATCGTCAGATAAACTTCTATCAAATTCATCTTTATCACTCTCCTTATTTTTTGCCACAACCTCTTTTGCCACACTTTTTAACCGTTTATACTCATTCTTTGCCTTGTTTACATCCTCAATCGTTGCCTTTTGCATTCTTTGATTGGCTTTTGTAGCTAGCCAATCCAGCCAGGCTTTCTTTTTTTCTGACACTGCTTTTTGAACCTCTACGCACGTTTTCTGTAACTTGCATCCTTTCCTTCTTTTACCCTCATCTCCACAACATGCTCTTTCCATTTACCATCGAGCCCCGTCTCATGTGGCATTACAATTCGGCCGACTGCGAGGGTCTTCGTATGTTTTTCTCAGCGTTTCCATGGAAAAGAGTTTGTTTCTCCTCAGTAGATCCAACACGATGTGCTGAGACAATTTCTGAAATCATCATGTTGGGGATGCAAACTTACATACCGAATACCGAAAGAAGAACATCATCCGATAAGACCTGGTTTAACAAAAACTGCTCAAGAGCTGTGGCTTCCAAACAGGCAGCATACCATCGATGGCAAAAAAATCCGGGACCTGAGACCAGAGCAGCATATGTTGAGGCTAGAGGCATATGCAAAGAGACAATAGAATGTTCAAAAGATGCTCATAATGCCAAAATAAGATCAAAACTTGTTGAATGTCCTAACGGATCCCGTTCATTTTGGTCTTTCGCCAAAGCTGTGGGAAGAAACTTCACTTCCAGCTCTTTTCCTCCCCTAACCAATGAAGATGGAACACTAGCAACGACTGCCCAGGAAAAAGCCAATATCTTTGCGCACCTATTTGCTGGAAATTCCACTCTGGATTCTTCGGGAAAACAACCCTCGAACATTACACCTATTGACAGTCACATGCAACTACAGACCTATCGCACTGCTATCTATTATTTCAAAGGTCATGGAAAAAGCCATCAACATCGAGCTCATGAAATATCTGGAATTATCAATGATAGGCAATATGGCTTACGCCATCAGAGATCAACTGGTGACCTGCTCGCATACGTCTCACATATATGGCAGCTATCTATTAAAAAGTATGGAGAAACTTTAGCTGTGGCATTAGATATCTCCAAGGCGTTCGATCGAGTTTGGCACCAGGGACTCCTCGCCAAGCTTCCATCTTATGGCTTGCCCCCTCAGCTGTGTTCTCTGCTTGCTAGTTTTTTCTCAAACAGGTCTCTCCATGTAGTGGTCGATGGAGTTTCATCTGACACTCTACTCATAAATACTGGTGTTCCGCAAGGATCCATTCTAGCACCAACACTATTTTTACTTCACATCAACGACCTATTGAAAGCAACTTCATGTCCCGTACACAGCTTTGCCGATGATAGTACCCTCCATACCGCTTTCTCTTCCAGTGCCCCTATATCAGCCCGTGAAACCAGAAATAAACGAGGAAGAAATGTTAACAATATAAATATGGACTTAGCAACAATTCTCGAATGGGGATCCAATAACTTGGTAGAATTCAATGCAAACAAAACACAAGCATGTCTTTTCTCTAGAAAAGCCGATCTCACTGTGCCTAACATAACTTTGTCAGGAGTAACCATACCACTGAAGTCATCCATATCGATGCTTGGTATTACTATCAGCAATAACCTTTCCTGAGAAAATCACGTGAGGTCCATTGCCAAAAGTGCATCCCAAAAACTTGGTTTTTTGTTTCGTGCCAAGAGCTATTTCACCTCCAGTCAGCTGCTTATGATCTATAAGGCACAGATCCGACCTGTACGGGAGTACTGTTCCCATATTTGGAGTGCAGCACCTAAACATATCCTGAAGCTACTGGATTCTGTCCAAAAAAGGGCAATTCGTCTCGTCGGTGATGCCTCGCTTACAAACTCGCTCACTTGTCTGGAACACCGTAGAAAAGTTGGCGATTTGTCTCTATTTTATAGATATTTTCATGGGCGATGCTCTTCTGAAATATCAACAATCGTTCCTCCTTTGGTAGTCTCTTCGAGATTAACCCGTCAAGTTCAGTCTTCACACCCCTTCGTGGTCACTTTGAAGACCTGCAGAACATCACTTTCCAAAGACTCATTCATCCAACGAATTGCGAGGCTTTGGAACTCATTGCCTAGGAGGTGTTCCCCGAGGCATACAACCTCCAGAAATTTAAGAAGAACACCAACTCCTACCTTCTTTCCCTTGGTTCCCACGATGTTCTCTGAACATTACAGGATATCCCTTTTCGTGGGAACCAGAACATAAAAAAAAAAAAAAAACTTACACCGCATACTTCTATAGCAATATCCACGATTCCTTTCTTGAATGGCTTCCACAATTCTTCAACCTCACATGCTTCATCTAAACTGTCAAATTTCTCGGTCAATTTACTAACGAACTCCTCTTTTATACCTTCTTCCTGCAAATTCTCAACTTTTATACGCTCTAGTACAATACTTGATTCCTGCACACGATGGCGCCACCGCTTAAAGAGACCTCTTATTCGGCTCATTACTAAGAAGTGGTCTGTGTCAATACCTGCACCGCGGTATGCCCGAGTGTCCATTACTTTCTTTTTCAATCTTTCATCCACAATTACAAAATCAATTATACTTCTCTGGTGTCCTTCTTGTCTTGTGTACAAGTGGATCCTTTTATGGTTAAACATTGTGTTTGTTACCACAAGATTTCGCTCCAAACATATTTCAAGTAGATTTTCTCCGTTTTCATTTACTCTGCCGTCACCGTACATTCCAAGAACACTGTCATATCCATCACGCTTTACTCCTACCCAACTATTAAAATCACCCAACATTACAATTCTTTCATTCTGGTTACACCCATTTAAAATATCTGTCACACTATCCCAAAACTCCCGCCTCTCTTTCTGAGCTTTTAAAGACTGGTTCCACTGCGCATCTTGTAGGGCATAAACCCCTAGCAAAAAGATACGAGTAAGACCAACCTTCAGCCTCACCCAGAGGAGTCTTGGGCTTACACATTGAAAGTCAGTCACACATTCATTCATTCTAGCAGAGAGTATTACACCAACGCCCTGAGAACCTCTGCTGGTTTCCGGAACTCCTGACCAGTAGGCTGTATAAGGTCCATGTGTTGTGGATTCACATCCTTTCCGCTTGGTTTCATTTACACAAAGAATATCAATCCGTCTTTCTTCTATCATCGTGTAAATTTCATCAATTTTATCATTTAATCCTCCCCACACATTCAAAGTAGCAAAGTGACTGTCCGCAGTCCACATTTCGCCCTCACAAGAAGCATGACATGACAGGTGGCGACGCCTATCGCTATCGTGGTGGTTATAGTCAATACGACTATTACTCATAGCTTCCCATGAGATAAATTCAAATTATACTAGAATAAATGCATAACAAATTAAAATTAAAGTTTAATAAATGTCAAAGAAAATCTTAATCTGACAGAACAAATAAAATTTTAAATCTTTTAGGAAATATATTATTTGCACTCCAGCAAACAAATTTAAGATAAAAGTAAATGTATGGTAGATTTAACCAAGCCAGATTTAAATTAAATGTCAAAAAATTTAAATTGACAGGCAATAGAAATTTGGTGAATAGGCAATTAAATTATTGGTCTTAGGGATAAAACCGATCTATTTAATGCTTCTATTTGCTGTAATAGAGAACTTCTCGCGAATGTACAATATATAATGATTTGTGGTTTTCATTTTAATAGTAAAACGGAATAAATGAAACTTATCAATTAAAATAATTTAAGTCACTTATCTGTCAGATGCTCTTTTGGACTCTGGCAACCAAGTCGTTTTATTCGAATGCTTTCTGATATTTTTTCTTTTATTTATTTGCCAGCTTAACTTCTACTGGGAATAATTTCGAAGCCCTAGCGGTTCTTACTTTCTCTTCCTTTTTTTTTTATTTGGATGTTGTTTTTATATTTTTTTTTGGGTTTGGTTCTAGTAGCTCTTCTTCTTTTTTGGGACAATTAAATTGTGTGTATTATCGGAAATATAACTAACTTTCTCCGGAGCGACTTTAACACGACAAGCGTATTGGAAAAACTACCAGTGAATTATTCCGCGCAGCTGTAAATAAGACTATGATTGTTAATATGCTGTGCAATATGAGAGCCTACGATCGACAAGCGATCACGGCACCTTAAGAAGAAGAAGATTGGTTCGTCAGTACTTTTACAATCAAACTTAGCCGAATTGCCGCGCTTTGATTTTGCCGCCCGTGACTTTTGCTTACATTCGCCACATAGTTGGCGCGTCTCTGCTCCAATGCAACCCCATACACCCTAGATAATGTTAATTTATGCATACCATGAAATTGTCAGATTGATCCGTTGTCTGGTTTGCCAGAGACGTCCAATTAGCGCTCATCGTGAAAAGCCCTGTATAGTCTGTACCTGTTAAAAATATTCTAAATATAGTCTAAGAAACTACATACAGTAAAACAAATTGACCTTTACCCTGACGTCATACCCATAAACCTCGCGAAATTAATCAATGAGTCAAAAACGGCTACTGTTACTTTGTCGTGTACCTAAATATTTCCACTGTTTGTTTAACTTGTCAGTATTTTTTTGCGTTATAAACAACTAAATATTGCTGTTGGTTGAAGTTAATTTTAATAATTCCATATTATTGTTTTAAAAAAGTAAAGAAATTTAGATAAGATTTCCATAATATTCACTAATAATTATTTTTTCTGCTACTAATACACAAAAAAACTATTCTGTAACCGTTAACGAAAGTAGAAATTTCTATTAATCTTTCATTTAAATAAATTTATTTAAATTTAAAACAGCACATAATTTAGGGCTAACAGAAACAATTGTCTAGCATAATAAAAAATATCAAATCATTGGTAATGAAGGTATTTAATGTACACTACTCATAAGTCAAAATAAATTCCTATGAATACAGTCGATTAATCGTTATTGGTGCTATCTTTTTTCAACATTTAAAGGTTCATAATTAGAGATGTTTGGATTACATATCAATGTCTCCAAGACCAAACTATTGGTGTTTTCTAAGACTCCAATAAATGCACACCTGCGTGTCAAGGTACAAACAATCGAACAAGTGACCTCAATAAAATATTTGGGAGCTGACATTAATAGCCAGTGCGACCCGAAAAGGGAAATACTTTTAAGGATTGAGCAAGTGAGAAAAATCTTCACGAGTATGAAATCATTTTTTACAAGACTAGACCGTAGTTTGGAACTCAGAACTCGAATGATCAGATGCTACGTCTTCTCTATCCTACTCTATGGATGTGAAAGCTGGACACTAAATTCACAAACTGAAAAGAGAATAGAAGCCTTCGAAATGTATGTGTGTAGACGGATGCTGCGAATTTCATGGGTACAAAGGATCACCAACGTTGAAGTACTCCAGCGCATGCACAAACAAAAAGAACTACTGAACACCATCAAGGAAAGAAAAATGCAATACCTGGGTCATGTGATAAGAGGTCCTAAATACGAAATATTCCGCCTCATTATGGAAGGCAAAATACAGGGGAAAAGATCAGTAGAAAGACGCCAGAACTCATGGCTAAAGGATTTGAGGAGATGGTTCGACCGCTCGTCTGCAGAAATCCTTCGTGCTGCAGTTTCTAGAGCTACAATTGCCATTTGGATCGCCAACCTTCGGTAGGAGAGGGCGTGATAAAAAGAAGAATTAGAGATTCCAAAGAACGTATTACTTAAAAGACAAGTGTACATATCGTATGATGTGTTTCTACTGTCAGTAGAAAAGGATGAGGTATACAGTGTGGAACAGCCAAATGGAATAAAATCGATAACAAATAAATGAAATAAAATAAGTTTCTTTTTTTAATGTTAATCTTTGTAATACATCTGAAAACACTTTAAATTTCCGAAACAGTTGAAGATAGGTATGGGACATTGTACATGAATTACGTCTAGAATTTTCTGAAGAATCCAAAAAATAAATAATATATAGGGGGTTGTATTTAAAATAAGAAAGTTGGTATCGGCCACTGTCACATGACACACCCTATATAATTATTTTTTTTTGAAAAAAATGCGCATCTTAAAATACAAATCGACGTGTTTAAGCGTTTTTTCCAACACGCTTTCATTTATTTGTTATCGAATTTATTCCATTTGGCTGTTCCACACTGTATACAGTTTGTGTTTACTACTGTTTATTGTTAGTGATTATTAGGGTAGGTTAGGTATCATGTAAGTGGGGCGTGGTCGCCCCTCCACCGCGACCGATTATTAGGGTAAAGGTCAATTTATTCTACTGTAACTGATATGTTACCTGTAAAAATGTTAATTGTAAGATTTTTCTCAGGTAATGCGACATAGAAAAGTACAAAAATGTATTCAACTGTTTAACGCCCTATCTATGGTGTTCGTACATTACGAAAACATTTACCACAAAGCGTGGTACACGTTCGCTGGGCAAGTGCGAAATTGCCTGCTGGTGCCTCTCATAACCAAACATCCTAAAACCAAACGATATCAAGTAAATTTCGATGATTACATCTTGGAAGTCATCAGAGAGGCCGAATATGTATACAAATTGGGATTGCGTAAGTAAAAGGAAAAATTTATAAAACTTTCTACGTTTGCAAATATATCTTTTAGCTGTTCCCGATGTAGGACAAGTGTTGGTGTTTTGCAAAGAGAAAATCTTTAACGCGTTTGAAATGGTCAAATCTCTAATTTTGAGAAACGATCAAATACGAATGAATATGCCCTTGTTATTTTTGCCGATGATGCGACCACAACTTTTAAAAATGGAGGACGCCTTTATGCCCGCCTTTTCGGCTCTCACGTGGACTTCAATGAGAATACCAGAGTTTTGCCAAGAAGTTACCAGAGTTTTGGATTACGTAGAGATTTTCGTGAAAGAAGTTAAGGTAATTGAAATATATTTATCTTGAAAAACGTGAGCAAATTGAAAGTAATGGTTTTTGAAAGAGAAGAAAGCATGACAAACTGTGGAGTTTCGATTGAGGGAGAAAGAGTGGAACAAGTTAATGAATTTGTGTACTTGGGTTCAAAATTTACTAAAGATGGAAAGTATGACAGTGACATTGAGCGAAGGGTGTTGGCAGGAAAACAAATGAATGGGGCACTGCATAGCTTTATGAATAGCCAGAAAGTGTCAAAAAAAGGCACGTCTGGAGGTGCATAGAGGTGTGTTGGTTCCTACACTTATGTATGGTAGTGAATGTTGGGTTTGGCAGAAGAAGCATGAAAATAGGATTAATGCTGCGGAGATGAGTAGTCTGTGAAGTATAGCCGGAGTGACTTGGTTGGATAAAGTTAAGAATAGTGAGATAAGAAAACGCTGTGGTGTAAAAGAAGATGTGGTTATAAAGATAGTTAAAGGAATGCTTAGATGGTTTGGACACGTAGAAAGGATAGATGAAGGAAGATTGACGAAACAAACTTATAAGGCGAGTGTGAATGGACAAGTCGGTAGAGGTCGACCTCGGAGAACATACCTCGATCAGATCAACATTGTTTTGAAGAAAGGCCAGGTCAAGAGTACCAACAACCGAAGAGCATGTATGAGAGCACTGATGAAAGTAGAGGAAGCAAAAGATGTGTGTAAGAACCGTAGCAAGTAGAAGGAAGTGGTTTCTGCCTACCCTTATGGGAAAAAGGCGTGACTTTATGTATGTATGAATGAAAAACAAAGAAATTATACAAACTCTATATTGTTTTGTGACAATTATAGAACTGAGCTGTCACAAAATCAACGCGGAGGTACAAAATAAGTTCACGGTTTAGGTACCCCCGCTAATTCTGAAAAAAAAACAAAAGATAAAACAAAAAACATCACATACGAAGCGGTCTGAATTTTAAAGTCACATTCGGATCCAGGAACATTTCTGGGACAGGTTTAAGTTAGTAGAGGAGATCTTTTTTAATAAGTTATATTTTGTGTTGTAAAAGGTAAGTGCAATAGTGTGTAATGTGTGTGCTGATTCAGAGGAGCATTTTATAACTTCATAATATTGTAAAAGTTCAAAGGTGACAGACATCTTTAACTCTACATGGACTGTCAAGGAGCTAGTTTATGTGGCGCATTAACGTCCTCCCTGAGTTGTCTAAGCAAACCCGTATCGCTGTCCCAAATATAACCTCTCCACTAATATTTTTAAACAAATTTCGTAGGTAACAAATTTTATTTTATAAGGTACTTCTTGTTTGGAAATTAAAAGAAAATATTTTTATTTGTGAGCACGGGTAATTTTGCAATCAAATCTGTTCTTAATGATTTTATTTATTGTACATAATAAGAGAGGTTGGTAAGTAATCCAAACAAATTTCACTAATTAACTGAGCTATTAAGTTTGCCATGTTAATTGTTGTTTGGAAAACTTCTCCGGAATCGGACTCAGGAATTACTTTACTCTCATTTTTCTCAGCTGTTTATTTCCATTTCTCCTCTCTTAGCGAAGAGGATGATCTTCATAGTTATACTGATGACTTCTTTGTTCTCCATTTTTCTCACCATATTTTCAGGCGTTAGTCTACGTGTTGTAGCTTTAGCATTTTTTCTCTTTTTATCCTACCGGACACATTCAAAAATTGTATGTTCAGTACGCACTACTGACATTTCTCGGAGTTGTCAATTTTGAAACAAAACAGGTACGCTTGAAAGCATCCATGACCCGTTGGGTCTTGTGTCAAAAAGAAGTTCACTTCACCCCATTTTTTATTAATCATTGGTTCTATATCTCTTGTAAGCCTTCTTGTTCTTAATCCCGTCCCTTCGTTAGCCTCTCAGGATTGTTGCGGATGTTAAGGTTAAATATGGGCCTACACGTTTTTTCTTTATCTTCCATTTTTTAAAAAATTGCCCTCTTGCCAGTATGTAGTTCATAATCCTGAAACATACATCTGAATAAGCCTTAACTATCGCTTTGATGACCTTATCTGGAAAGTTATCCGGTCCTTTTTTTTCAACTTATCGTTGGCGTCAATCAGTTCTCTTAAAGTGAAAGGCGGGATATCTTATTGACCTGTTGGTAGCCTGTCACTGTATTGATTTTGTAAGATGGGAACAGTTTTAGCAATTTGTCACGTGCCTATTTTTTCCCTTCTACAGTTCCATTATTAATTGGGTCTCTGATAGTTTTGTATTCCTCAGGTACTCGTAAATAGTTTCGCTTACCGTATTATGTTGTAATTTAAATATATCATTCGTTGTAAATAGTGTTGCATACCTTGTAGTGATAGGATTCGATTGTTAATGGCTGTGGCATTTTTCGTTAATCGATGGAGATTCAGTGGGGGTTTTGTTATTAGATTTTGCTTTGGTTTTTGGCCTCGATTGTTGTGTGTTGTCAGTCATATTATTGTTTGGTTTGCATTTCTGTGTGGATGGAGCATGGACTTGCGAAGATTGTTGGTTGACGCGTGTTTCGTGTCATTTCTTGATATCCGGCCTGGGAAGCGGTCGTTAGTGGTCAGTCGTTTGATGGCAGTCTTGGGAGTGGTGTGGTGAGAGTTTTTGGGACGGGGTGATATTAACACGTGTGCAGAACCTCTACGGTTTTTCTTTCATATCTGGCTGTATTTGAGCCATCTTAATTGGATTTTGAAGAAAAACCATTTAATTTTTAACTTGACCATTCTATCTTACCTTCTTTGTTGATATTTTGGATTTTGGTGTCGAGTTAAAATAACCGCATGCGGGATTTGATGGAGGGAAGCCATTGTTGATTAGCAGGTGCCGTTTCATAATCAAACCGGTCACAGAAGTAGGCCACAGGAGTAGTGAATTCGTATACCCAAAGGTTACAAGTGATTTATTTTAGAATATTTAAACGACGTGATTTGTTTTTGACACCACGATTAAGTTTTGTTTTAATTTATTAATATGGTACACTGTTGAAAACTATTTATTGCATTGGATAATATGCCAAGGCTGAACTTTGATTAAAGTAATCTTCTCAATAGTTCTTTGTGTCCAAGTAAAATATATTTTCTTCATACTTATTTGTAAATATCCTACAATATTGATATTTTGAAGGACAGCCATTGTAAAAAAGAAATATTTTTAAATAAGCTCGATTGTTTTAACAGTGTAAATCTTTATGTAAATGGTAAAAACGTGAGTAAATTAGCAGCGGTATGTGAACGTTTGATTAAGTATTATTAAAGGGTTGACTTGTATACGTTTTTTTTTGGTAACTTGATAAAGTTTGTTACTCTTACCTTTTTTTGGTTATCTTATGGAATCGTAAACTTTGGATTTTTGATTTATTGTTGTTGTATAAAGTTGTAAATTTTGAATTTTTGATTTATTGTTAGCTGCTAATTTTAACTATATTTGTTATAATGTTATTATTGAACTGAGTACCTTGATTTATTGTTAGCTGTTGATTTTGATTATATTTGTTATAAGTTTATTATTGAACCGGGTACTTTGATTTATTGTTGACTGTTGATTTTGACTATATTTGTTATAATGTTGCTATTGAGCTGTGTACTTTGATTTATTGTGTGAGTACAGTATCCAATATATTTTTGCTATAATATTATTTATTTGGTTCACCAATATCTCAGTTGTTTATCGTCTGGCTCTGCTAGTGCCTATAAGACCTAGGGGTTTCCGGCTTGAACCGTCTAAGTCGGTGGCGCGGCTCACTTTTATATTTATATTTTTTTTTTCTTCTACCCTCTACGGCTGAGCTCGGGCATAATTTGCCAGTAGAGGGACCAATGGCAGAGTACTCTTTAGAGAACGAAAAAGACGTGGCAAATTTTCATTTGTTGTTTTTTATCCAGGCTTATTGGCCTTTGAACTTATTTATGATAATTTGGTATCCCTTCCCCCATATGTTCGAGTCAACTTCATCTACGAGCGTTTTCCATGATTCCTGCTTGGCATCTAGAATCGTCTTCTTTGGGTCGTTCTTGCTTTTCTTGTATTTCTCTTGTGTGAGCAATTTCTGCATATTGTCTAGTTTTCCATTGGCCCTAACCATATTTCTTCTAGCTCTTACACATATCTTTCGTTTTTACGAGACTCTCTCTGACCACCAATATACTGGTGATTTATTGCTTTTTACCTTTTTCTTTCCGAAGGTCTAGTTACATCCCACTTTTACGATATCCCCCAACTCTGCAGCGTCAATTATATCCCCTTTCGTGGAGAGTATGCAGCCGATATCGTCTGTGAGCTTCTGAAGGTCTTTTTTCTTTACTTGTCATCCATTATCTTTTGCAGCATCGTTGCTCTGATTTTACATTATTTTGAAGACTATATGTTGAGGATAGCTTAGGTTTTCTTCTTCAATAACCTTCCAGTCTTTTACAAGCTGAAGGTTAAATCTATAAATGATTTACTGTTCCTTTTCACGAAAGTTGGCACATTTCCAACGTTGTGTATGATGAGTTCTTCCTCGCATAGCCATTGTCTTCCACCGGTGAGTTCCATGAGTAGGCTTTCGCGTTGAAATCACCGCCCACCACTGTTTCTTTTCTGTGCCTTTTCTGAGGTTGTCGATGTCCTTGTTTGGAGATTTGTAACATCCGCAGATGATGGCTTGGTTTCTATCCAGACGAATCCTGGTCCGCTTCCTGTGCTCGTTATGTTTATATTTTTGTTACGTACATATATCGCTACATCCATATTGCCTTCTAATATCCACTTTGTATTCACCACTTTCTAATTGTTAGGTTCCGTCATGCATTTTTGTTACGTACATATATTGCTACATCCATATTGTCTTCTAATATCCACTCTGTATTCACAACTTTCTGTCTGTTAAGTTCCGTCATGCTTACTACATTTGGGCCATATTATAAAATTATCCCCCTTTCTCTTTTCTCCTTGTTTCTCACCTCTTGCCACTTTTTATTTTGTGGAAACTTCATTGATTCCGCTCTATGTCCATCTACTTTGCATAGGTAGCATCTTTGCACTCCTTGGCATTCCTTTTTTATATGACCGAGCTCACCACAATTGTAGCACCTTGCTTTTCCTTCTTTTTCACCACAGTCTCTTGATACATGCCCATTTTATGACACTTGTAAATTTCCTTGACGTCTTTTACTTTATTAATTCGCCATCTATTTCAGTAATTCCCTATCCTGATCTTGTTTTCAAGCAGTTTGGCCAACTTTTCTCCAGTCGTAATGAAGGCGTATTTGAGCTCTCTATCATTGATTTCCTCCGACATTTTGATATGTATGCCTTCTATATTTTCTCTATTAATTTCCGGACTAAGGACTTCTCTGACCTTTGTTTAGTATTTAGTACAATAAATGTTCAAAATGGCCTCCATTTTCCTAAATTCATATTCGGCACCGTTTTAAAAAAGAAAACCGAATTGTTTGGAAGATAATTGCTTCTAACGAAATTGATTTGCACTTTCAATGATTCGACGCCTCAGTTGTTGTTCGTGGATTATTTTAACACAAGTACACAAATTCATTTACTTGTTCCAGTCTTTCTCCCTCAATCGAAACTTCACAGTTTGTCATGCTTTCTTCTCTTTTAAAAACCATTACTTTTATTTTGCTTACATTTATTTTCAACCCTTTTATTTTCAGAGCATCGTGCATAACATTAACCATCGCCTGCAACTCCTCTTTAGATGACGCTAACATGACTTGATCATAGGCGTAAAGAAGGCATTTGACGATCAAATTATTCATTTTCAATCCATATGCACTATCTTTCAAATTTTTTAAACAATTGTATATGTATAAATCTCTGTCTCACACTTTTTTCCATGTTAAACCAGTCCGTGTAAACACAGTGTATCCTGACACAAGGAGTGGAATCCTTGTAAAGTGATTTCAGTGCTCATAACAGTAACAGAAATAGTATTATAATTTTCGGTTTGGATAACAAGAGAGATACTCTGACGCTTGAGAATATCTGTCAACATCTTGAAGTTCTGCTGAAAGTGCAAGTTGCGCCTAGGGATATTAACAATTTCTACATGCTTGGTAAAGATCCCACAAGTCCACTAAAAATTGAATTCGTGGCATAATGGATAAAAGCAAATATTTTGAAGAACTGCAAAAATCTCAAAGGCAAAAATATAACTATAATAGCTGATCAAACCCATCAACAGAGGCAAGCTTCGAAAATCTTAAGAAAACACTTAGCACTTGCAAAATTGGACACATCAAACGATTGTTACATAAAAAATTACAAGCTATTCGTGAACGGAAAAGCATACGAGGCTGCTGATTTGATCCAAATAGACGAAGATCTGGTAACAAAAAGTATAACGAAACCCAATAGTTGTCCTGCAACACCAAAGGGAGAGAAGAAGGTACAGCAAATTTCAACAAACCAAAAATTTGAAACAGACAAGACAGTATTATACAACACATCTGAAGTTATCAATTCTAAGACTCAAAATAAACCAATAACTCGTCAACAAGTACTCAACGACCCTCCAAACCGAAGAAAATTGAGTACAAAGTCATAGACATTCATTTTTTTAAGAACGATAGTTTTTATTCCTTCTTACACTTACTATTTTATTTTTTTTTTTAACTTCTTTTCTTTTTTTTTCACAATTTGTACAATGGATCAATACATTCGGGATTTCGAACTTGACCATATCGAAACTTACACTTTAAACACCACTGATGAATGCAGCCAAGTTCTTAACATAAATAAAAACTTCGATAACTTCAAGATTCTACAAATGAATATTCGTAGCATCAATAAAAACCTAGATGAGTTCTTAGTAATATTACAAGATTTGAATTCTGATATTGACTGTTTGATTTTAAGTGAAACTAGAGAGATAGTCGATCAGGGAATTTTTCACATTACCGGGTTTAACAACAACCAAAATGATGGAATAGTTGCTTATATAAAATCCTGTTATAATTTCACACACGAAACAGTACACATATCAAATAAGGTAAAAGCACTTCGAATCAAATTCAATCTTGCCATAAAAAATACATGTCTCATAACAGCCTTATATAGATCGCCTAACTCTAGTATAAGAGAATTTAATATGAATCTGTTGAATTACTTCGAAAACCATACTGATCACGCGGATGTCTCTTTATTTTTGGGAGATATAAACATTGACTTGTTGAATTCCGATGACAATAATACTACTGAATATTTGAATACATTAAATGAATTTGGTTACAGCTCTACAATAAACGCATCTACTAGGGTTCAAGGTAACAGTAAAACCTGTTTGGACCATATCTTCATCAAATCTAAAAGTCCTGATTTAGATGAAAAAATAATTCCTATCATACTAAAAACAACAATTACAGATCACTATACTACTATACTCCAGGTCGTATTTGCGGTAAATAAAAAGGTCAAAGTAAACAACAAATTTATAAAATGTTTGAATTTCAATAAAATACATGATATATTCATCAATATTAACTGGAATGATGTGTACTCTGCCCCAAGTCCAGACTTTGCAACGAAAAAATTTATCTAAATTACCATAAATGCCCTGGAAACATGCACAGAGAACCGCCAAATACGCAGAAAAACCACTAGAATAGCACCTTGGGTAACAAATGGATTACTCGATTCCATCAACAAAAAAAACAGAATGTTTCGCCAAATGCAAAGGCAACCACACAATAATGAACTGAACAAGGAATATAAAATCAATCGAAACAAGCTAACCGCAATGATCCACAAGGCAAAATCCAATTTTTATAAAAAACAAATTGATAACAATCAGCATAATTCTAAAATTTTATGGGATGTTACCAGACAAATATCAAATACAAAAAAACAAAAGTTTATTATTCATAAAATAAAAAATCCTTCAAATAATGATATTATAACCGATAAAACGCAAATTGCGAACGAATTCAATGCATCCTTCATAGAAACGGGCAAAACTCTTGCTAAGAAGATCAAAAATGACACAAATTTTGATATAAAAAGGTCATCCATCTCGAATTCATTCGTTTTTGAGCCAATTGATTCAAGAGAAATAAAAAATACAATATTGCAGCTCAAGAATAACAAGGCAACAGGGTGGGATGATTTAAAATCGGAAACAATAAGACTATTATCAGTTTACATTGTAGATCCTCTAACTTATATTCTCAATCGGTGTGTCGAAGAAGGAATATACCCTACCGACTTAAAAAAATCGATTATCCCACTTCCGAAAAAGGGGGATACATCTATTATTACAAATTATCGTCCAATATCCTTAGTTACCCATCTATCGAAAATATTTGAAATAATTATTAGAAAGAGGCTTGTTTCATTTCTCAATAAATATAAAATAATTTCAAACAGCCAATTTGGATTTAGAGAAGACATTTCGACTCAAGATGCTATTCTGTCGTTGACTTCAAAAATTACCGATGCTTTGAATGAAAGTACACCATCTTTGTGCATATTCATAGACTTATCGAAAGCTTTTGACACTGTCATTCATCATCTACTTCTACAGTCTTTAGAGGATATTGGAATGAGGAGTAATATTTTGAAATTGTTTGAAAGTTATTTGACGGGAAGAAGCCAGAGAGTTAGAATTAATGACGTGTTGAGTAGCGAAATGGAGATCAACTGTGGCGTACCTCAAGGTTCTGTGCTGGGACCAACTTTATTCAATATATACATCAATGGAATCTTTTCATTAAACAACAATGGAAACATAATCGGTTTTTCAGATGACACAGCCATCTTTTATAAAGCCGATAACTGGAATTCACTAAAAATTAAAGCTGAAATGGAATTTCCTCTCATAAAACAGTGGTTGGATAAAAAGTTGTTAACTGTTAATGTTGATAAAACATGTTACCTTCCATTTTGCTGTAATTCGGTTGGAATTCCTCCATTCGATCTCTTAACGATCTTTACTGAAACACCATTCCATATACACCAAGAGCGTAAAGTGAAATATTTGGGTATAGTTATTGATATTCATTTAAAATGGGACCTTCATATTAAATATACTGTTAATAAACTGAGGACAATTTTATTCAAATTTAGGAAACTCAAAGAAATCCTGCCACAGAAGTACTTGAAAACTTTGTACTATTCTCTAGTGGAAAGTCACATTCGCTATGGAAAGCAGTGTGGGGTGGAGCTCTAAATACTCATATTCATGTTATTGAAATTATGCAAAGGCGATTTTTAAAACTGATATTTTGCAAGAACAATAGATATTCTTCTAATAATCTATACTCTGAAACACAAATGTTAGACATAAGACAATTGTATTTTTTATGCACCAGTATTAAATATCACGCAAGCAAACATACAGCATTGCTTCCCTCTCATCAGTATAATACTCGTCAGAGGAATCACTTTATTACACCTCTAATGGTTAGGGTCGTTGCACAACGCTCATATACTTATTTCGCCCCTAAATTATACAATAACATACCAGAAATAATTAAATCTATAGTAAATCTTGACAGCTTCAAAAGAGCATTGAAAAAGCACATCCTTCAAAGCCAAAGAACTGAGATGCTACGACTATTCAATTAAGTGATAAAAAATGTATTGATTAATAATTTTTAATTTTAATTTCCAACTAGAAATGTGTTGTTTTATTTACGAAGCTTCTACATGCATACCCTATTTTGTATCTATTAGACATGTTCTTGTAAACTCTTAACATTATTATTGTTAATTTTTCGTTGTATGGTATTATTGTATTGTTCGTCGATCCTTGTATTGTATTGTATTGTTATTATCTACATTTTGCACTATACATTTTATATTTTTATATTATACATAGGTGTCTTACGTTTTTTTTTTCTACATCTTGTATTTTTATATTTCACATCTAACATTTTATATCTTATAGTTCACTTTCTACACATGTGTATTTCTCCGCGAAACAAGTGCTTGCACTTATCGCAAGAGTTCCTTATTCACTTCCACCATGTATACTTATTCAAATTTTTGTATTTATTGAGTGAATAAAGTTATTATTATTATTATAATTATTATTATTATTATTATTATTATTATTATTATTATTATTATTATTATTATTATTATTATTATTATTATTATTATTATTATTATTATTATTATTATTATTATTATTATTATTATTATTATTATTATTATTATTATTATTATTATTATTATATTAAACTACCGCTCACCCCATACAAGACAATGTCGAACTTCTAACTTCTAGCCAAGAATTTTTCGACTATACCTCGTAATGAAAAGACCTGATCCATACATGTCCTTTCTCTTTTAAATCCTGCTTGCACATTCTATATCATCTTAGTTTCATTCGTCACTCTTTTAATCAATATCTTTGCATACATTTTTGCCGACTATGCTAAGTAAACTAATACCTCGGTAGTTCTTACAGTCCTGCTGCAAACCTTTTTCCTTGTAAAAAAAATAATCAATAAAAATACTCGTACATATTAAATAAAAAAATTTTAATGGTTTATTTTTTATTTTAAAAGGATATGAAAGAAGCCAGGGTTGATGAAGTACTAGAAGCTATAGCTAAAACTAATTTGGCTTATTTACCGCAGGATGCGATTGCTACAGGTGATTTTTTGCAGGAGAATATTAATCACAGAAAAATTAAAAGTAAGTAATATTTGTACTGTATAATCTTAAATACCACAAAATGGATTTTATGTAAAAGCTACATACAAATAGTCACGCCTTTTTGCGAAGGGGTAGGCAGAGGCCACTTTCTTTCACTGCTACGGTTTTAACACACATCTTACGCTTTATCTACTTTTATCAGTGCTTTCATACATGCTCGTCGGTTCTTGGTACTCTTGACCCGGCCTTTTTTTAAAACAATGTCTATGCACAGCCAGAACATGTCACACAGCCAGTCGTGCCTTGTTTTACACGTTCTGGCTGCTTATAAAGTTATGCAGTGCCCCATTCTGTAACATTATAAAAGTCTTTGTTATATTGGGTCACACTTATCCTACATTTATGTATGGTAGTGAATGTTGGGTTTGGCAGAAAAAGCATAAAAATAGGATTAATGCTGCGGAAATGAGTAGTCTAAGAAGTATAGCCGGAGTCACTCGGTTGGATAAAATGAAGAATAGTGAAATAAGAGAACGCTGTGGTGTTAAAGAAGATGTGGTTACAAAGATAGATAAAGGAATGCTTAGATGGTTTGGACCCGTAGAAAGGATGGATTAAGGAAGACGAAACAAATTTATAAAGCAAGTGTGAATGGACAAGCCGGTAGAGGTCGACCTCGGCGAACATATCGCGATCAGATCAACATTGTTTTGAGAAAGGCCAGGTCGAGACTACCAACAACTGAAAAGCATGTATGAGAGCACTGAGGAAAGTAGAGGAAGCAAATGTGTGTAAGAACCGTAGCAAGTGAAAGAAAGTGGTCTCTGCCTACCCCTACGGGAAAAAGGAGTAAATATATGTAATGGATCACATAAATAAATCAATATGATTGATACTAATATTGACTTTTTAAATCAATTCCTGACAAAAATTTTTTTCATTTTCTGAAAGTTAATTTATATTTTACTTATATACTAGTAACTAGTAGTGAGAACATCTTGTCTATCAGGACTCTTGCAACTGTAGATGCTTCTTGGTTTGGCAGGGCATAAGCTTCAACCCACTTACTAAAGTAATCCAAAGCAACCAATAAGTATCTGTTGCCATCATTCGTCATTGGAAATGGCCCAGCTACGTCGATGGCAATTCGTCCAAAAGGGGCTCCTACATTGTATTGTTTCATTTTGCCTCTGGATCTTGTTTTAGGACCTTTGCTCGCTTCACAAACTGGGCATCATCTACACCAATTCTTTACGTCGTCACGACACTGGACCCAATAGAACCTTTGTCTTATTTTATCCAAAGTTTTATTAAATCCCAGATGACCATCTGAATTTCCTCCACTTCATTAATCCTTGTATTGGGCACGACCAGTTGGAAAGATGTTTTCTTGCAATCGGCCGACTCCCAAACTCGTTTCAGCAATCCATTTTCAACAGTAAGGGAATCCCATTGTGCCCACATGGCTTTAAATGTTGGTTCCCGGTCGGAAATGTCCTTCCAAGTAGGTCTCTCGGCTCCACTTTCCTTCCAACGTAGAAAGTCCTCAATGTTGAGATCATTATCTTGGTCTTGTTTTAGATGGGCTGCTGTCCATTCATCTTCAGTTGTCAGTCTTATTTGTCTTATATCGGTAATTTCCTCGTGACGTTCGACCCGCACACAGTGCTTGCAGTTATCCACACAAAGTCTTCTGGACAAGGCATCTGCGATGTTAGGTAATCGTCCTGGCTGGTGTTTAATCTTGAAGTGGTACTGGTTTAACTTTTCGATCCACCTTGCTACCTGACCTTCAGGGTTCTTCATATTCAGTAGCCACTTCAAGGCTGCATAGTCCGTCCTTATGAGAAACTCCCCTCCGTAAAGATATTTGTGGAAGTGGTCTACTGCTTTGATGATCGCTAGCAGTTCTTTCGTGGTGACGCAGTAGTTCGTTTACGGTTTGCTCATTTTTTTGCTATAGTACTCTATCACCTTTTCTTGACCATCCTGCACTTGTGATAGTACAGCTCCAAGTCCTTTATTACTTGCATCAGTGTCTAGTATGAATAGGCCTCTTTGTTGTGGAAAGCCCAAGATTGTACTGAAACATAGAGCAGTTTTTAGTTTCTTCAATACTTTTTCACAATCGTTGTACCAGATAAAGTTGGCTCGGTCTTCTGTCAACTTGTGCAGAGGTGCAGAAATATCAGCAAATCCTTCCACAAATCGCCGGTAATGGGTACACAGACCCAAGAAGCTCCCCACTTCGTGTTTATTTTGTGGTCTTGGCCAGTCTTGAATCGCCTTGATCTTCTTCTCGTTCGTTTGAATGCCTGCTGGTGATACTGTGTGGGCCAGAAAATCCACTTCTTTCTGGAACAAGGAACATTTTTTAAGATTTAGCTTAAGGTTGGCATTTCTACACCTTCAGAATATTTTTCGCAAATCTTTTAATTCAACAATTTATTCTTCCGTTTTCTGCACCAATTGTTCAAAGAACTTTTCTTGCTGTTCTAGAAGTTTTTGGGTACCTACTTTCCTTTGTTCTTCCTGTTGTTCTAGTTTCTTTTGTTCTTCTCTTTCTTTTTTCTGTTCTTCTCTTTCTTTTTTCTTCTTTTAAAATTTTTTCGAGGTCTTCTTGTCTTTTTCTTCCAATTTTTCTTCCTGTCGTTTTTCTTCTTGTCGTCGTTTTTCTTCTTCCAATTTTTCTTCTTGTCGTCGTTTTTCTTCTTGTCGTCTTTTTTCTTCTTCCAAACGGCGCCTTTCCAACTTCTCAAATTGATTTTTCATAAATTTTATAACGACCTCCATGTCGTCGTATGGCGTTTTTTTGTATTCACCATATTTTTGTTGAAAAAAAAATTTTCCCTTCTGACACCACTGTTAAGACTTTTAGTTCTTCCGTGGGTTCAGCGATTAAAACTCTCGATACAGTAACAAAACAATGTTTATTCCAATACTATAAATTCTACTTTTATTAATCACTTAGATATACAACTTTTACTCTTTATAACTATTTACATTTCCTAATTCATAAACACTTTTAAAACCAATACTGACCCTGTCTGTCCACTGTCCCTTTTTGTATACCTGTACTAATAACCAGGAGAAGGGTACCGTAATTTGTCGAATTATCCATTGTCTTCTATGCTCATTAAATTTTCACCCTAGATTCGGTCGCGTCATCGGTAAGAATGACATATATATATATATATATATATATATATATATATATATATATATATATATATATATATATATATATATATTTATATATTCATATATATTAATGTTAAATACATTTTTTAGCCAAAGAACTGGAATTAAAATCATATTCTGTGGAAAGATGCGTAATTGAGCTTATTAACAAATTTTTAAGTGTCATCGACGAACCGAAATATCAAAAAAATAAATACAACTGGTTGGATTCCGAAAAGGTTCTTAAACCTGGCGGATCGGCTACGAATTTATTGTTAAGTGAGGACGCAGGTAATATTGCATATTTGTTGGATATATATATAATAACCTAATATTGCTATTAAATTAATTTTAGCTTTTAAAGAGATCGACAGAAGCGCCACCAAAGAATTGTCATCAATACACGATGACTGTATGGACATGTTTATTTATTTTAACATGAAACTCGTTGACGCCTTAATTAAATCCACCAAAATGTCACTGGAGCAAGTTAAAATGAGAGCAACAACGTAATAATTTAGATTTTTTTAGCAAAAACTAATATAAATTAAAATAATAATATTGTTACAAATCGCGAGCGACATCTAAAAGGCTGAACCTGTCCAGTTCAACCGTTCGAGAGAGTTCTGACTCATTCGCCAAAAACGATCATTTGTGAGTTTTCTGGAAATTTGGGTAATGTTCCATGACGATATATAATAGACTGGAAGCCGGTGACACTAGAAGTGCACTTATATGGATTCTAAAATTTAGCATAGAAATTAATAGTACTTTATCATAGGCCCGTAGTGCCAGAGTTTATTCTGGCAGAAATATTTTTTATAAATTTTTATTTTTCTAATAATCATAAGTTATTTGATTTTTTATGGAAATTATTTCCTTTAGACCATTTTGTAGCAAATTTTATGTATTTTCAAAAAAATTTGGTGTGACAACTCTTATCGTGGCAGAAAAGTCTGTAACACCGACTTTTAATATCTAAAGTTTATAAAATGTTTCACTTATCGCGGAATTACTTTTTTTTAATCTCTTCCTTTTCAGTTCTTTTTTTAAAATATCTGGGAGTAACAGCTTAAAACCTGACCAAAATATTAATATTATAGCTTCAACCCTTCAAAATCATAAAAATGGAGCATATTAAATTTCTTTTTTGTCCTGTTTTTAATTTTCGACACAAAATACAGTCTATGTCATCTATGATTCCTTCTCTTTTTACTTTTAACCTTTGAATTGAGCTATATTATACCTGAGTTATCCTAAAAACCTTGAAAATGTTTAGCTCATCTTTGTCCCTTCAGTCAGTTGTTTTGAAGCCCTGTTGAACGTTACAACATTTCGATCAGTGTGCTTGTTCATTTATTATTTTAAAAATATGTCACACCAGCGATTTATATGACTTTAAAAATATAATTTTTTTTATAATTAAAATTTATTTACTAAAGAAATTTATAAACTAATACCAGGAAGGAAAGTAAGTCATTTAATTGATACAAATGTATTGCTGGAACACATTATTTAATTATAAAATTAAGCATTTCATTTATTCATTATTTTGTCAATTTCTATACATTATTTAATAAATGCAGGAACAAGAGAAATAAAAAATGAAGGTCATACGATTAAACTTTATATATACAAACATCATATATTATTATAATTAGACAAAAATGTTTTTAGAATCATCTATATCATCACATCCAGAACATCTATTTCTTTCAGATTCTGTATTCCTGCTCATTTCCATGAATTTAAAGGGTGTGACAGATATTTTGGTCAAGTTTTGAGCTGTCACACCAAGATATTTTAAAACAAAACCTAAAAAGGAAGAGATTAAAAAAAAAAGTTTAGATCTTAAAAGTCGGTGTGACAGACTTTTTTGCCACGATAAGAGTTGTCACACCAATTTTTTTTTGAAAATACATAAAAGTGCAAAAGTGATTATTAGAAAAATAAAAATGTATAAAAAATATTTCTGCCAGGATAAACTCTGGCACACCGGGCCTATGTTGTACCTATGATAAAATACTATTAATTTCTATGGTAAATTTCTAACTCCATATAAGTGCACTTTTAGTGTGACCGGCTACACGCCTATAAGAACGCGTATCAGCCGAGAGAAGTTAGTGACAAAACTATTTAATAATTAGTGAATTAGAAATAAAAAGAAATAGTTATAAGTAAAAAGTAGGTAGTTAAAATTACGTGATTTGTAATTTGTGAGTTATAAATAAAAACTGTTATTTTGTGTGTACCACATATTGAAAAACCCATAGGCGTAACATTGGTAACAACGGTGGGATAAGTGGTACTAAAGATAATTTTTGTAAATTATTTTATGGTTGATACAAAAGCAAAAAATTACGACAACATGGAGGCTTAAAGTTTGCTAAACAAGAAATCAAACGTAAACATGAACAAGAAGAGCTAAAAATTAAACGTAAACAATAACAAGAAAGACTACAAACAATAAGAACCAAAAATTAAAAGTAAAAAAGAACAAGAAATCAAACCAAAATAAGAGCAGGAAAAACTCTTAAATTAAACTAGTGTGATAGTCCAGGACTACAACTTTAAACGGGTCAAAAAATTCAAATATCTTGGAACAACACTATCAGAAGACACTGATGGGACAAAAAAGTTACCTGTAGAATACAAGCCGGAAACAAATGCCGTAATACAACTTGGAGTCTACTAAAATCAAAGCAAACATTAAGATGTACAAAAGTAAACATATACAAAACGATAATTAGACCAGTTGTGATGTACGGATGTGAAACGTGGACGCTAACCGTGGCAAATAAAGAACGCCTCCGAGTCTTTGAACGGAGAGTACTCAGGAAAATATATGGTCCAACCGTAGATGCAACAACAGGAAGATACGGAACTCGTAAAAACAGAGAGCTAGAAGACCTATATGGAGTGTCTAACATTGTCCGAGAAATAAAATCCGAACGATTACAGTGGACGGGACATGTGAAAAGATTACCGGATAATCGTACAGTCAAGCTTGTATGGGAAGAAACACCAGAGGGTAAAAGACCCCTAGGCCACCCACGACTTCGATGGAGAGACAATGTTGCCAAAGATCTAAGGACAATGGGCAACCAAAATCCACTCGATGTCATGAGCGACAGACAACAGTGGAGGACTATTGTGAAGTCGGCAAAAACCCGCGCTGGGATGTTAATCACGGAGTAAGTAAGATAGTCCAGGAAGTTACGGAAAAAGTGCAAAAAGTTACGGGTATAGTCCAGTAAATAAGTAAAGAGATTCGAAGAGTTAAAGATAAGGTCTAGGAGGGGATAAAGGGTTCTACGAAATGATGCAAAAGAATAACAGAAAATTGAATAAAGAGGTAAACAAAATTAGAGAGGAACTATAAGAAATATATTTGAATACAATTTCACCCAGGAGTGAAGAGACTCTATTATCCAACAAGATCTTTACATTGAAAATAACAAGACCTTCCCAAGGTAAAGCAATAAAACAACCATTGTATCATCGACAATTTGAAATGGTTGCAAATGCCAACGGTTGGTCACAAAAAAAAGGCAACTTCTTTAGTCCTATCACTGAGGGGCTAAGCATTGCAAGTTTTACGAAACATTTCAAAAGGTAGACAAAATTATTATAATTAATTTGTAGAGGCACTAAAAATAAAATACAACTATCAGTATAAACAGCAGGTCTCCCAGAGTCAAATAAAATGTAGATATTAAAATTCTGCCGTGTATGGCGCAAATGTGAAGCGTATACGAAAACCTCCAAAGACTTTGATCAATTTGGAGTACAAACATTTATAGATGGGTAAAAAATGTAAAAATGCAGCAAGCATTGAGACTGGGTCGACATCCGAAAATGAATGCAGTGCTAATAGCTTGATTTTGTAATTGTGGATGAAAGATTGAAAAATAAAGTAATGGACACTCGGGCGTAGAGATTCAAAAAGCAGTGTCAGAAAAGAAGAAAGCCTGGCTGGATTGGCTAGCTACAAAAGCCAATCAAAGAACGCAAAAGGCAACGATTGAGGATGTAAACAAGGCAAAAAATAAGTATAAAAGGTAAAAAGGTGTGGCAAAAGAGGTTGTGGCAAAAAATAAGGAGAGTGATAAAGATGAATTTGATAGAAGGTTATCTGACGATTTCCAAAAGAATATTAAACTCTTCTGGAAGTCCATAAGAACAGCCAGAGGTAAAAAAACTACCTCGCAATTGGAAAGAATCAGAAACCAAGATGGTAATATGGTAAAAGGAGAGGAATGCGTATTGAAGAGATGGAAGGAATACTTCGAAAGTTTATTTGAGAAAGAGGATACACAAGTACAGGCCCAATTCGAAGACATGAGTGAAAGTTGCAATGAAAGTGAAATTACTACGACAGAAATTGTGGAAGCGTTGAACAGTATGAAATTGGGTAAAGCTGCTGGGTACGACAGGATAACAGTTGAAATGCTGAAGGCTGGACAAAACGTGGTAGCTAGTCTACTGGACCGCCTTTTTAACCTTTGTTGGAGAAGTGGTAGTGTACCAGACGACTGGTGCAAGGCCGTTATCGTGCCGCTTTACAAGGGAAGAGGTTCGCAGCAGGACTGTAAGAACTACCGAGGTATTAGTTAACTCAGCATAGTCGGCAAACTGTATGCAAAGATATTGATCAAAAGAGTAACGAATGAAACTAAGAAGATGATATGGAATGTGCAAGCAGGATTTAGAAGAGGAAGGAGATGTATGGATCAGGTCATTTCCTTACGAGGTATAGTCGAAAAATTCTTGGCTAGAAGTCAGAAGGTCTATTGCGCTTTTATAGACTTGGAAAAGGCCTATGACAGAGTGGTGAGGAGTGAATTGTGGTCTACATTGTCTATGTATGGGGTGAGTGGTAGTTTAATACGAGCACTGAAATCACTTTACGAGGATTCCACTGCTTGTGTCAGGATAAACGGAGCTTGCACGGACTGGTTTAACATCGAAAAAGGTGTGAGACAGGAATTTGTGGCTTTGCCATTGTTGTTTAACTTATACATAGACAATTGTTTAAAAGATCTGAAAGAGAGTGCGTATGGATAAAAAATGAATAATTTGATCGTCAAATGCCTTCTTTACGCCGATGATCAAGTCATATTAGCGTTATCTGAAGAGGAGTTGCAGGCGATGGTTAGTGTTATGCATGATGCCCTAAAAATTAAAGGAATGCAAAAAAATGTAAGCAAAACGAAAGTTATAGTTTTGAAAAGAAAAGAAAACATGACAAACTATAAAGTTCTAATTAAGGAAGAAAGAGTGAAACAAGTAAACGAATTTGTGTACTTGGGTTCAAATTTACAAGAGATGGAAAGTATGACAGTAACATTAAGCGAAGGGTGTTGGCAGGAAAACAAATGAATGGGGCACTTCATAGCTTTATGAATAGCCAGAAAGTGTCAAAAACGGCACGTCTGGCGGTGCATAGAGGTGTGTTGGTTCCTACACTTATGTATGGTAGTGAATGTTGGGTTTGGCAGAAGAAACATGAAAATAGGATTAATGCTGCGGAGATGAGTAGTCTGAGAAGTATAGCCGAAGTGACTCGGTTGGATAAAATTAAGAATAGTGAGATAAGAAAACGCTGTGGTGTAAAAGAAGATGTGACCACATCTTCTTTTACACAAAGATAGATAAAGGAATGCTTAGATGGTTTGGACACGTAGAAAGGATGGATGAAGGAAGATTGACGAAACAAATTTATAAGGCGAGTGTGAATGGGAAAACCGGTAGAGGTCGACCTCGGAGAACATATCTCGATCAGATCAACATTGTTTTGAAGAAAGGCCAGGTCAAGAGTACCAACAACCGAAGAGCATGTATGAGAGCACTTATGAAAGTAGAGGAAGCAAAAGATGTGTGTACGAACCGTAGCAAGTGGAAGGAAGTGGTTTTTGCCTACCCCTATGGGAAAAAGGCGTGACTCTATGTATGTATGTATGTATGCTAATAGCTTCATTGGAATTCGAAGCGGTCAAGAATGTCTCCAGAAATACAAAAACGAAATTAAAATAAATGACATTCAACGAACAGTCCTCTCAGAACGAAGTAGTGAAGTGGTTAAAACAAAGGATGGCAAAACTGACTGGGACTATTTCAAAACAAGCCAAACAGCAGCCTACATATTGGAATAGGATAAAAACCTGTCATAATTGTGGACATATATAAATAAACTGCTGGATGATGGCAGGAAGAGAATCAACAAATAAAGAAAGATGCAAAGAAAAATACAGACCAAGGTCCCCGAGACCAGCCAAAAAAGGGACCCGTTCTTTAAGAAGGAGATCAGGTAGATTACCAACGCCGGAATAAGGCAGAGCTACTTTATTAGCTTTCAGATATGGAAACACCAATTAGTTAGCATTTGGGGCGGGCGCCGGCTAGCAGTGCTTAAAGCCCCAAGATTTCCATCACAACATTGAAAAGGAACGGACAGAGTCTAATAGTCCATTTGGACGACCGAAAATGCATATTCACCATAAATACCAGATCTTCAAGATCAGTTGTCTGCAAAGACATGGTATAAATGCCATTAAGATCTACAGTGTAAAATTTGGTTTTAGAGACAGTTACGCGTCAAACTGAGCCAACAACACTAATAAAATATTACATGTTGGTTTCAGAAATAAAGAATGAGTGTGCATTGGCGTTGGACATTATGACACAAAATAATTACCTCCTCAATATCAAAGAAAATTTTGAAGATCCGAAATGAGTAGATTTTTTTAAATAAATATGATGATAGAGATATTCCGACAATAAGCTTTAGAATGCAAATACCTTGTCGAGACGACCCTGTACTATAAGACAGTATGGACCCGATATGAGGACTATGGAAGAATAGAAGAAGAAGAGTCAGAAAAACGATAATTATTTGAAGTTGGTCCAACGTTGGGTAAAAAATGACTTAAATGGCAGCAAATCTCTAAATTTGGTACAGTTACTAATGGCTAGTGAGCTCAGTGGCTGTGCGTTCGTGATGGTCTTGTATACCGCAAGTGAAAAAATCCGAATGACGTAACTGTTGTATACCAGTTAATCTTGCCGAGAAACGTAAAAGATGCGCTAGAAACACTCCATAGTAGCCGAGCAGGAAGGTATTTTGGCATCAAGAGGGCTTTAGGTAGTAGGATACAAAATATTGAGTCAACAGCCGT
Organism: Agelastica alni; assembly: GCA_950111635.1. Classification (NCBI taxonomy): domain Eukaryota; kingdom Metazoa; phylum Arthropoda; class Insecta; order Coleoptera; family Chrysomelidae; genus Agelastica; species Agelastica alni. The sequence goes on along the minus strand of OX467719.1, from coordinate 25,179,935 downwards.
CTAGATGTTAAAGGGTTGTGTAAGCGCTGCGAACAAGAAAGGCCACAGAACAAGAAGTCGTGGAAAGATGGTTCAATACCTTTTTAGTACAGAGAGAGTAGTATTAGACATTTTAGGTCTATTTCTCGTAACAGAAAAAGGAAACAAATATCTGATGGTGACAAGCATGGTTGCAAGCATTGTTGCAAAAGCTTTTATACAACATGTGATTGCAAGGCACGGGGCTAGATTGGAGCTACACTTTAATCAAGGAAGGAACTTTAAGTCTGAACTGTGGCAGGAGGTAATGAAAATATTGTGCATCAACAAAGGACAGCTCTCCACTCATAGTCCAACGGAATGGTTGAACGCCACAAAAAAACTATCAGTCACTAACTGTCAACATACGTAGCAAAAACCAAAAGGACTGGAATAAAATGGTACCACTACTTCTCTCCTATAAAAGTGCCTTCACGAATCAATATGTTACTCCCCATCCATGTTAGTTACCGGGAGAGAAATGAAACTGTCATGTGACCTGCTCTTTGAGACGCCACCATCAGATAAAGAGAAAAAGACGCGTCCAGAGTTCGCAGAGACACTCAGGCGAAAGTTAGATAAGTTTCATAGCGACAAGATAAAAAGCGTTTAGACAGAAAGGCTACGGGCGCGGAGTTCAAACGTGGGGATGCAGTCTGTGGCTCTACTAACCCCAAAGAAAGAAAGTCGTTTGTCCCAAGTTACAGCGGCAATAAAAGGGTCCCTACTAGGTGACTAAGAAATCCAATCCAGTGTACCGCATTCAGTTGAATTTGAAGTAAGCCGATTATAGTGCACATGGAGAAACTCGGCAGATTATGGTCATTCCATGTCGTTACATATGGAAAATAGAAATAACAAGAAGTTATCCGAAGCAAAATAATTTAGAGGAGGGGGCAATGTTACGAATCGCGACCAAAATCTTTAAGGCCAGTTTATCCGTTCCAGAGAGGCGTGGCATGTGTTCTCTAGAAATTTGGGGATTTTTCGCGTATGGGCCGCAGGAAGTTGATGACAATTAGTTATTTGATAAAAAACTAGTTAATAAATAGTAAATTAAAAATAAAGAGAAATAGTTATTAGTGGAAAATAGATAGTTGTTTGAAATTAATTAGTGAAGTGAATTGTAATTTGTTAGTTATAAATAACCACTTATTAAACAACCCATTTGCGTAACAATATTAAAAAGCCACAAATGCATTTTTAGTCGAACGCAATTTTAATTAAAAAAATCCCCAAATACAGGATGGACCATAAGTCAATTGTCAAAACAAAAAAAATTTACTATCAACAATTTTATTTTATTTTTATTATATTTACCTTACGAAGCATAGTCAAAAAATGTTTGACTAAAAATCAAAAGGTCTACTGCGCTTTCGTGGATTTAAAAAGGCACATGACAAAGTGGTGAGAAATGAATTTTGGTTGACATTGTCTAAGTATGGGGTGAGCGATAGTTTGATACGAGCGCTGAAATAATTTTTTTTTTCCATTGGTATCGAGGGTTGAGTTAGAGCTGAACATTGCGGCCAGCAGATCCGCTTATTCTTTGGAAGATACGGCTGTCGTGCCGTCGGACCTCACGAGTGGTGTTAAAGAAGAAGTTGTGAAATTCTTATTTATGGCTTTAGCCAAAGACCAGAAGGTCTTTGATCCAGGAGGGGCATTGACAAGCTTGTTGCATATTCTCGTGTCGTAGGATTCTTTGGCAAGATCGATCGTTCTTTTGCAGGCGTTCCTCGCGTGGACAAAGGCTTCTCGGTTGGCAATTGTCGGGACTTCGCACCAGAGTCGATATGCTTGATTTTTATCACACACCGCACGGTTGCATTCTTGGTTGAACCAGGGTTTGGGGTTGAAGATCCGTCTTGTACCATGAGGAATGTATGAGTCCATACCTAGCCTTATGATTTCGGTTACAGATTCTGCACATGTTGATGGGTCTTGTGAGCGAAAGCAGACATCTTTCCATGGAAATGATAGGTAAAAGTCCCTCAGTTCATTCCATTTAGCTGATCTATAATGCCAGACAATAGAGGTACCAGGCGTGATTTTGGGCGGGGTTGTTTGTTTGGACGTGGCTAAGATGAGTTTATGATCAGATTTACCGAGCGGAGCGGTTATAGAGACTCGGTACTGGTCGGGATGTGTCGTGAAGAAGAGATCGAGAATGTTGGTTTGGTGATTGGTGTTATCGGGTATGCGGGTAGATTCTTCAACTAGCTGGGTCACATTGTGGCTTATCGCAAAGTTCTCAGCTTCTAGACTGGCGTTGTCGGTGCGGTTGCATCTCAGACAGTTCGCGTTGTGAACATTAAAATCACCCAAAAATATAACCTCTGTGTTGGGGTCGTTAGTTTGCAACAGCTCCAGCGTGTCGGAAAGATATTGAAAGAGGTTGACGTAAGGAGGGTTCGTAGGAGGAAGATACAGGCAGCAGAGAAATTTTGTTGATTTTTGTAAGGTTAACTTGAACCACATGACCTCTAGGCCGTCCTTTGGTTCTAAGTTCTCCTGTCTACAACAGGAAATATCACTGCGAGTGTAAACACAAAGGCCGGTCTTAAATTTGAATCTTGTTTCGAGTTCGAACCCGGGACACAAAAGATGCGTATTGTTGGAGGAGGGTTTAATTTGTGTCTCTGTCAGAGCCAGTAAATGAGGCCTGTTAGTTTGCAGGTGGGGGTGTACTGAATTAATGTTCAGGCCTCGAATGTTGCAGAAATCAATTCTAAAGTTGCTTTTTGGGGAATTATCAGCAACCGCAGTTGGAGTATGTATTTTTGTTGGACTTTTCATGATTTGGTTTAATGGTTTGATTTAAAAGAAAAATATGAAGAAAGAAAAAAAAAGGGCAGAAGTAAGAGGAAGAAAAAAAAAATAAATAAATAAAAAGAGGAGCAGATACAGAAATTTCTGCATCCAGGACGGTCAGTTGACCTCGATGGACTGTGGCCTCGGCAATGCCCCCCGAATACACGAGCTCGGATCCCCTCCAGTCACGAACTGGCAGAACAGGAGTATCGGGATTATACAACAATTGATGTGGCAGCCTCCCAGAGCGTTACCAATGGGTTGGGGCCACTGTACTACTTGGCGGCCAGCCTGCGGAACTGTTTCAATGCTGTACCCTCAGCCCCAGAGAGGCCTGACTGATGCCTGGATGCTTCCATTCGAATATAAACCAGAACACATTTCACCCGAGCGACCGGAAACTCTGACCAAGTGCCGAAACATGACTAGTCATTTCACGGCACCTATAATCAGAGCGGTGGTGTTTCACCGAGCGATGGAGGGTGAACCATCTACCACCTTTTACTTTGAGGTGTTGTCAGAGAAACAAATGAATAGCACCATGCATAACTTTATGAGCAGTCAGAACGTGTCAAAAAGTGCACGACTTGTTGTGATAGAGGGTGTCACCCATACTTTTGTATAGCTATGATAAAAAAGTGCTGGTACCGACACTTATGTAGGGTAGTTGTTACCGGGGCAAGCAAGCATGGGTGGTGGTGGTTGATGATGGTTCTACGCCTCTCTGGAAGATCTCGCCGTGCCTCAATTATGATGGTGAAGTACTTCGATAGCTGATAAGGTCGCTGATTCAATTGTTTCTACCTGCTATAAAATGCCGAGTGTTTTCTTTGGGTTATCGCCGTGGTAATCTTGATCATTAGTCGTGGATTTGTTTTTAATAAAAAAAACATCAAAAAATTGCCATTTATAGTATATTAAGCTGGATACATGGACACGCTATTTTGTCTCTATCGAAACGTGATTAATTACAATTTCAGGCCTCGTGTATTAGAATATTTTCACTGTTTGTCTAATTGAACTAAATATAATCCATAATCGGATTATATTGTTACTATTTAACTGCAGTTACGAAGATTTTAAATAAAACTAAAAAAACTGTTACTTTTCAAAACGTGGGTTTCAAAACAATTTCTCCGCTTGGCTTGGAATGCAAGAGGTGGACAACAGGTCGAAAGCCGATCAAGAGTGAGTTTCGGTTCTATCGGCGATGATATCAGCGTTTTTATTGGTTTACGTATAAAAGTTGTGTGGCACAAGGTGTATAATTGGTTGCCCATAGAAAGCGCCAAGGTGCTGTAATAAGGTTTAAATCAAGGAATTGCGTGGAGAGAAATTTCACTGTTGAAATCACGAAATTTTAATAGTAGTGAATGTTGGGTTTGCCAAAAAAAGCACTTTCCAGCTGTTTATAAAGCTATGCAGAGCCCCATTCATTTGTTTTCCTGCCAACATCCTTTGCTCAATGTCAATGTCATACTTTTCTTCTGAAGTCGTGTCTTTAAATTCTCAACACCACTAATCTTGACAGATTTAACCTTATTTTTTAGAATATTGCAAAGTAGTCTTACATGGTCTCATTTTCTGATTTTTTTAGTTTATCGTTTACCTGTTTTGCTATTTTTTTCTCCTTGGATTTTTTTATTTAGGATTTAGTCGGTGAGTGTACTAATATTGTTAAACATTTAGATTCTCTTCTGTTAAAAATTTGACTTACCTAAACGAGAAAGCACTGCTACTGGCCCAGACTTTTTAAATCCCAAATTTAAATTACAAATACCTTGTTGAAATGGAGGTTGGATGTTTGTGAAGCCTTTCGCAAACAAATCACAAACATAACTGTTATTGTGGTCACAACTAACAAACTACTAATTTAGACTGCTAGTATCAACTGACTAAGTCTAAAGAGTTTAAGTGGTAACTGACATGGTCCATCCAGTGGTTTTTTTTTGTCACATTCTTGATCTGAAATTAATTTGTCATGACACATTAATATGCATCGTAAATATTTTTGTTACCATACAAAATCGTTCCCGTTTGGGATATGATGAAATTATTTTTCCTGTGACGGAAAAAATGTTTGATATTTTATCTCTGTTAACAGGTAATAAAATATTATTTTTAAAAAATTACTTTTTCCCGAATATATAAATATGTTACGGCTAAAGTCCGAAATCTGGATACTACTAAGTTTAACCGGCTCAAGTTAGTTATATTCAACGATTTTGAATAAAGTTTAATTGAAACATAGAATAGTAGTAATTTCGGGTTTTATCCGGATAAACTTAGCATTAGCCAAACGTCTCTGGATAAAGATGGAGTTATAATAAAAATAAACTTTTACATATATGTGCGTGTATTTTCGTCACGTACATTTTTAGTATTCAGATGCATTAGAAATTATAAAGAATGCCAATTTACACTTCTCTTTGTATTACAGCCTTGTTTGCAGTTACGCCTCGTGAATCCTTTACCTCCTGTATGAAATTTAACGTTAGCAAGTTGCCGTAACCTTTTTATTTTCTCTGATACCTCGACGAGTTCAGCATTGATCGTCCACGCTGTAGCGTTATCAAACTTGTGGCTTCTTTCGCACTTTTAATGTCTTTTAAATATGTGTAGTACTGTTCTTCGTCCTTCACCCTCTAGAACATAGAGAAGAGTTGCATACCAGTCATTACTCTTCAGATATTTCCACGGCAGATGCTCCAGAGAAATAAAAACTCTTGTACCACCATTGGCCACATTCGGCCAAAGAACTCGGCACGCTGATCAAGTCTCACCCATTTACTCTCAAGATTGACACTACAAGGACCAATCTTCATCAAGAATCCTTCTTTTACAGGGCTGCTACGGAATGGAATAAGCTTCCAAAACTATGACCTGCAACTTTTCAAAAAGCGTGTCCACAATCATTTCCTTTCTATAATCCCTTCCCCTTCTAAAAGTCGCAGTGCGGGCCGTCCACGGCCCACACGATAGGTCTACCCTTTTTGCGACTATTTTCATAAAAAAAAATATATAAATTTTTTTGCGTCTTTTCGCTCCAACAATTCAGCAAACTTTTCATTAAACCCATTTTAAAAATTGTCTTTCTGATCAACGGTCATTTTTACACACTGTAACTCAAGACTACCGACTTGTGCAAGAACAGTCACAACATTGACAAACCAATAATGTAATAACTAGAGAAAGAAGATAGTAGAAGAGATAAAGAGACAGCATAATATTCACCGCTGCTAAGTATGAGTCATTCATTACATTTTGCAATCGGCACGAGTCAAATTTTAACTTTATCTACCTTACTTACTTACTTACTCACTCCATGGCTTACAACCCTGGGTGGGTCTTTGCCGACTTCATAATATTCCTCCAACGCTGCTTGTCTGTTATAGCATCTAAGGGTTCATCAATACTCATTACCCTTAGGTCTTTGGCAATATTATATTTCCATCGAAGGCGTGGGCGGCCTAATGGTATTTTTCCTACTGGTGCTTCTTCTTATGCAATTTTAACTATGCGGCCATCTGGTAGTTTCCCTACATGTTCTGCCCACTGCAGTCGTTCAGATTTTACTTCTCGCACAATATCTGAATCTCCATACAAATCAGCTCCTTGTTGGTACAGATTCTGTATCGCCCTGTTGAGGTATCCAAAATCGGGCCATATATTTTTCCAAGTATTCGCATTTCGAAGACACGAAGACATGAAGACGCTCTTCTTTAGCTGCCGTTGGCTTCCAAGCTTTACAACCATACATCACCACAGGTCTTATTATGGTCTATTATATATTGATTTTTGTACGTCTTGATGTTACTTTGGATTTTAGGAGGTCTTGCACTGCGTAGAGACATCTATTACCTGCTTGGATTCTGCAGTTAATTTCCTCCGTTCCGTCGTTGTTTTCTGTTAGCATTGTTTCCAGATATTTGAACTTCTTGACAGGTTTAAAGTTATACTCATCCATCGTGATGTTTTGGCCTATTCTGTCTCTTTGTTGGTTGTGTCTCGTTGAATACATGTTCTTAGTTTTGTTTTTATTGATTTTGAGACCGATGTTACTCGTGCTTTTTTCGAGGTCATTAAAGGTAGTCTTGATGTCTACTGTGCTGTTTCCAACAATGTCAACATCGTCCGCAAAGGCTAATAGTAAGCTCGGACCATTGTGATAATACATGGCTGCAGGAGGCTGTTTTTTCTCCTTTTGACATATTCCAGGGCCACATTGAAGAGTAACGGAGAAAAAGCATCGCCTTGTTTGAGTCCATCTTTTATATCCATATCTCTGAGAAATAACGACCAATTCACACTTTGCTATTTGAGCCACCGACACACATCTGAGTTATTTTGACAAGTATTTTTGAGAAGCCAAGTTCTTCCATTGCTTGCCATAGTCTTACCCTCTGAATGGTGTCATACGCCTGTTTAAAGGCTACAAATAGTTGATGCAGGTCTTGGTTGAATTCCCAACATTTTTCCATTACTTGCCTGATGGTAAATATTTGGTCTATGGTGGATCGACCTTCCCTAAAGTTACACTGATAGTCCCCTATAATTTCCTCTGCGTAGGGTTTCAGTCTTTTTAATAATACATTTGCTAGAATTTTATAGGCTGTATTAATCAGAGTAATGCCCCGATAGTTGGCGCAGTTTATCTTATCACCTTTTTTATGTATGAGGACAATGAGTCCCTCTTTCCATTCGTCTGGCATTACTTCTGTGCTCCATATGACTTCCAGCAGATGGTGAACAGCTTGGTAAAGGGTCTCCACCACATTTTATGCATTCAGCGGGGATTTTATTATTTCCAGGAAGGAGCTTTATTGTTTTTAAGTTTTATGATAGCTTTTTGGACTTCTTTGTAGGTTGGTAAAATAACTTGGACTTCAGCTGTTTGTACTGTGTTTCTTCGTTGTTGTTCGGGTTGAGTAACTGGTAGAAATATTCGCGCCATGTATTCATGATCTCTTTACATTCAATTACAAGTTGCCCATTATCTTATAAAGTTATCTTTTCTTAGTTGGCTAAAGCCCGAAATTCGTTATTTTTGTTAGCTTTATCCAGCTGCTTTGGGTAGAACTAAGCTTAGCCGACCAAATCTAGTTTTAGCCAATATCGGACTTTAGCCGTAACATATATACACCTAAAAAAAGTAGATATTTAATTTGACAATATTTTATTAGCCAATAACACCGTCTCTGAGAAAGTACACTTTTTTATCTTCCATTCCATAAATCTTGAATACGCGGTTTCGTAAATTTTCCGTGATTTATCTTTTTTTCTCTGCATTGAAACTGCAACTGGTCAATTATGACCAACCAGCAATTTTGCTTTAAGGTACTTAAAAACTAATGACCTAAATCTAAGACATCACCCACTGGTGTTTCTCAGCTTTTATCTCACTAATCACTTGTTTGTTGTGATAACTACTTCTTATACACTAATCACTTTACAGCACTAATTCAAAGGGCTTCACTATTTTTAATCGCCTCTGTTGATCCCGGTTGTCCAAAATCTGCAACACTTCAATGTTGAGGTGATTGTGTAGCCTAGTCTCGTACTTCCTGGCCTATCTTTTGATTTCCTCAGCTACTGTTAGAATTTCTAGATCCCTGTGTAGATCGCAATTTCTAACGTACCATGATGCATTTACTATTTCTCTCAGCACCTTGTTTGGAAATCTTTGTATTATAGTTATATTGCTTGGTTTAGCGCATCCCAAAACTGTATGCCATAGGCCCATACAGGTTTTAATACCTGTGTATATAACATGAGTTTATTTTGGATAGAGAGGTGCGATTTCCTCCCAAGTTTCTATATCTGAATTCAGGTTCTCTTCTTTTCACGTTGATGTGGCGATTTATATGGCAATAACTTTTGTGACGCTACTTTCACTGCTTCTACTAATTTCGGTGGAGTCAGAGAAAACTCGAAATACATACTTACATAAAGTCACGCCTTTTTCCCATAGGGGTAGGCAAAGACCACTTCCTTCTCCTTGCTATGGTTCTCACACACATCTTTTGCTTCCTCTACTTTCATTAGTGCTCTCATACATGCTCGTCGGTTGTTGGTACTCTTGACCTGGCCTTTCTTCAAAACAATGTTGATCTGATCGAGATATGTTCCCGAGGTCGCCCTCTACCGACTCACACTCGCCTTATAAATTTGTTTCGTCAATCTTTCTTCATTCATCCTTTCTACGTGTCCAAACCATCTAAGCATTTCTTTATCTAACTTTGTAACCACTTCACTTTGTCACTCCGGCTATACTTCTCAGAAACTCAAAATTAGACATTTTTAACTTATATTATTTAAAATTCGTACTTAACAACCATTTAGTCGCAATTCAAATCAAATTGACAGATATTTAATTATCTTAAATGTTTCCTTAGCAACGCAGGTCTAATTTTTGCTATAAATACAACAGCCTACCAGTTTAAAACTTCAAATTTCACTTGATAATTTTCTGAGTTTAATATATTGCAATATTTTTTCAGTATTAATTCGTTGTTTTTCCCGTCATAGAAAAAAATAGTGTTTCTTATATAGGGAAAATATTATATTTTAGTTTGACGGGCGTTCTTTGTAACTATTAAATGTCATTACAGTATGTCTAATGCGTTATATTATAAAAAGACTTCAAAATGTATCTGAATACTAAAATTATACGTGACGAAAATTTTATACTTTTTTCTCGTGTATAATAAATAACTATGATTTAATCATAAGTTTAAGTGTAATTTTCCTATTCACAGTTTGGGAGAGCTCAGACCGTTAATGTATACCAGTATGATTCTACAAATTCCAATTAATAACATTAGCCCATCTTTGGATCAAATTCAAAACATTTTTTCGCAAGTTTTGACTGTCCTAATGGACACACACAAGTATATTCAGGTATGGGGACAAGAAACGAAAAAGAAATCTGCTATGAAAAGTGTAAAAGGTATACTCCCATTTAAAAAGCATTTTTAGTCGTAAAATAAACAAAAAAAATTATTGTTTAGAAAAAGATGATGTAGATGCGCCAAAAGCGAAAAACTACTATAAATTAATATATGAAAATAAAGAGGTAGTAAGAGTCTACATGAGCTTACAAGGTGTTATGTTCTTAATGCAACCTGACGTGGAACATTTACTGCAAGTAAGTTAATAAAAAAATATTTAATAACGTAACAAAATATAAAAATATAGCTTACAAACATACTCGGTGATGTTGATATCATTTTTACATACATACAAATGTCACGCCTTTTTCCGGTAGAGGTAGGCAGAAACCACTTCCTTCTACTTGCTACGGTTCTCACACACATCTTTTGCTTGCTTTACTTTCATTAGTGCTCTCATACATGCTCGTCGGTTGTTGGTACTCTTGACCTGGCCTTTCTTTAAAACAATGTTGATCTGATCGAGATATGTTCGTCGAGGTCGACCTCTACCGACCTATTCATTCACACTCACCTTATAAATTTGTTTCGTCAATCTTCCTTCATCCATCCTTTCCACGTGTCCAAACCATCTAAGCATTCCTTTATCTATCTTTGTAGCCACATCTTCTTTTAAACCACAGCGTTCTCTTATCTCATTATTTTTTACTTTATTCAACCGAGTCATTTCGGCTATACTTCTCAGACTACTCATCTCCGTAGCATTAATTCTATTCTTATGCTTTTTCTGCCAAACCCAACGTTCACTACCATACACAATTGTAGAAACCAACACACCTCTATGCACAGCCAGACGTGCCTTTTTAACACTTTAGGCTGCTCATAAAGCTATGCATTGCCCCATTCATTTGTTTTCCTGCCAACACCCTTCGCTCAATGTCACTGTCATACTTTCCATCTCTCGTAAACTTTGAACCCAAGTACACAAAATCGTTTACTTGTTTCACTCTTTCTTCCTTAATCAGAACTTCACAGTTTGTCATGTTTTCTTTTCTTTTCAAAACCATAACTTTCGTTTTGCTTACATTTTTTTGCATCCCTTTAATTTTTAGGGCATCATGCATAACACTAACCATCGCCTGCAACTCCTCTTCAGAATACGCTAATATGACTTTATCATCGGCGTAAAGAAGGCATATCATATCATTCATTTTTAATCCATACGCCTCTCTTTCAAATCTTTTAAACAATCGTCTATGTTAAGTTTTTTCCAGTTGCGAGGTACTATTTTTATCTCTGGCTGTTCTTATGGACTTCCAGAGGAGTTTATTATTGTTTTGGAAATCGTCAGATAACCTTCTATCAAATAAATCTTTATCACTCTTCTTTTTTTCTTGCCACAACCTTTTTTGCCACACCTTTTAACCTTTTATACTTATTCTTTGCCTTGTTTACATCCTTAATCGTTGCCTTTTGCGTTCTTTGATTGGCTTTTGTAGCCAGCTAATCCAGCCAGGCTTTCTTCTTTTCTGACACTGCTTTTTGAACCTCTACATACATTTTCTGTTACTTGCATCCTTTCCTTCTTTTACTTACATCACACACTTCAATAGCAATATCCACGATTCCTTCCCCGAATAGCTTCCATAATTCTTCAACCTTATATGCTTCAACTAAACTGTCAAATTTTTCGATCAATTTACTAACGAACTCCTTTTTTTATACCTTCTTGCAAATTCTTAACTTTTATACGCTCTAGTACACTACTAGATTCCTGCACACGATGCCGCCACCTCTTAAAGAGACCTCTTATTCGGCTTTTTATTTAATTGTAAATGTCGAGACATTTTTAGAAATACCTGGAATACAATTACTTGTGGGCAGAAGATAGGGACGAACAAGTTCAAGAATATTGCGATCAAGGTCCGTTGATTGTAGAAATTTCGGAAAAGTTCAAAGAATACGATGCTCGTGCTGAATTTATTAGACAACTACCGGAAAAACACGATATTGGTGCCTTACAAATATTAATGGGTAATTAATCATTTGTTTAAAATATTTAATTGCAACATCTTTTGTAATAACAGACCCAAAATAAAGTTATTTTAATAGCAGCCTGAAAAGATGTGAATAATTGTATGTTTTCTGATGCTTGTATTTGTAGACCAGTATAAATTGGCTCTATTAGTCGAGTCGGACGCTTGGAAACACATCATGGGTAAAAAACTTTGCGACAATTACAGAGAAAAGCTAAACAAAATGGTTGAATTTATCAAAGCCCAAGAAAAAGTTTTAAATAAACCCATTAGAGATCTGGAAGATTGCAGGTACATTCGGTTTTTAATATTTTTAGAAAATGTAATTTTTAGTAAAGTAAACCAAACATTGACACATGCACATTATCAATGACGTTTCAAAGCAGTTATACCACCTATTGAAATATTTAGTTTGACCAACGTCCATCGGTGCACAATGGTATACTACATTACGAGTGCGGAAAGTGACATTTTTCACACGACTAATGTACACATTTTTTCTACGACCACGCAATAATTTTACAAAATAATGTATAATAAACATCTAAAATATGCGTACAAACAATATTACAGTTAAAGACAACACAGCTTATGTCAAAAAGTAACAATAACCAATATTTTATTAGGAACAAGAATTTTTTTCTACTTAAATATTAGGTTAAAAACTCAAGTAGGTTTGGGTTAATTGGCATTATTATAGAAATTAAAAGTAAATTGGTTATTGTTATTGATGGTTGTGGATTTATTTGTGATACCTATTGCTGTATGAATAGTTTCTTCAGATGTTACACGATCTGCACGTACAATTTTGGATGTAATATTCATTTGTTTGTGGTTAAGTCATTAATATAAACCTCAGCGACAGCAAAGGACTTCCATCCTCCGTGTCTCTTAAGAGTGGTAATATCTCCTCCTGCATACACCAGGATTGTAGCTGATGATCTTCGGAAACAATGACTTGTATATGTTTCCGGATGATCAAGTTTGCAATTTTGCATATGATCTAGGTACAGAACCTAACTTGTTTATTCTTTGTATTTCTGACAAAATAAATCTTTTATATAGAATTTTCTGTCAATCTTATTTTTTGTATTATTTCCAACTGGAAAACTGCAAGAGTACAACCAGTCCCTAAAAAAGGCAAAAAGACCCTACCTAGCTACTACAGACCTTTTGCACTGCTATCTATTATTTCAAAGGTCATGGAAAAAGCCATCAACATCGATCTCATGAAATATCTGGAACACTCAGGAATTGTCAACGATAGGCAATATGGTTTCCGTCATCAGAGATCAACTGGTGATCTGTTAGCCTACGTCTCACACATATGGCAGCTATCTATTGAAAAATATGGTGAAACTTTAGCCGTGGCATTAGATATCTCCAATGCATTCGATCGAGTTTGGCACCAGGGTCTCCTCGCCAAGCTTTCATCTTATGGTTAACCTCCTCAGCTGTATTACCTGCTAGCTAGTTTTTTCTTAAACAGGTATCTCCATGTGGTGGTTGATGAAGTTTTATCTGACTCTCTACTAATAAATGCTGGTGTTCCGCAGGGATCAATTCTAGCACCAACACTATTTCTACTTTACATCAACGACTTGTTGGAAACAACTGTCCAGTACACAGCTTTGCGGATGATAGTACCCACCATACCGCTTTCTATTCCAGGGCTTCTATATCTGTTCGTGAAACCAGAAATGAACGAGGAAGAAATGTCACCAACATAAATATAGTATTGGTTACAATTCTCGAATGAGGATCTAATAACTTGGTAGAATTAAATGCAAATAAAACACGAGTATGTCTTCTCTATAAAAGCCCATCTCACTGTGCCCAGCACAATATTGTCAGGAGTAACCATACCATTAAAGTTATCCATCTCGAAACTTGGTATTACTAACAGCAACATTCTTTCTTGGAAAAATCACATAAGGTCCATTGCCAAATGTGCATCCCAAAAACTTGGCTTTCTGTTTCGTACCAACAGATATTTCACTTTCGGTCAGCTGCTTATGATCTATAAGGCACAGATCCGACCTGTCCTGGAATACTTTTCCCATATTTGGAGTGCGGCACCTAAATATATGCTTCCGTCCAAAAAGGGCAATTCGTCTGGTCGGTGATGCCTTACTTACAAACTCGCTCATTTCTCTGGAACACCGTAGAAAAATTAGCGATTTGTCTCTATTTTATAGATATATTCATGGGCGATGCTTTTTTGAAATATCAACAATCGTTCCTTCATTAGCTGTTTCTTCGAGATTAACCTAACAAGTTCAGACTCTTCGTGATCACTTTGGAGACCTGCAGAATATTTTTTCCAAAGACTCGTTCATTCAATGAACATAGCGAGGCTTTGGAAAAAATTGCTTATGGAGGTGTTCCCTGAGGCATACAACCTCGAAATTTGAGAAGAACACCAATTCCTACTTTTTTTCCCTAGGTTCTTACGATTTTCGTGGGAACCAAAACATTAAAAAAAATCTTGATTATAGCAGCAGAGCCCAGATCTTCTACGTCATCCACAATAATTCTCAATAACTCTTGTTTGCGACATGCTCTTAAAATTCCGAAATTTAAAAGAACCTAAAAATTAACATGTAGAGGAAAGCAACCAACCCTTTACCCTCTAGAACATAGAAGAAGAGTGGCAGACCATACATTACTCTACAGATATTTCCATAAAAACTCTTATACCACCACTAGCCACATTCGGCCGAAGAACTCGGCACGCTGATCAGTCTTACTCATTTACTTTCAAGATTGACACTACAAGGACCAATCTCCATCAAGAACTCTTTTTTTACAGGGCTGCTACAGAATGGAACAAGCTTTCAAAATCAGTTTTTCCAGAGAACTATGACCTGCAACTTTTCAAAAAGCGGGTTCACAATCATTTCCTTTCTATAATCCCTCCTCCTTCTAATAGTCGCAGTGCGATCCATCTGCGGCCCACACGATAGGTCGGCAAGTCGGCAAGCCAGAGGCTAGGTTTTCTGTGGAAAGCCAGAAAGTTTTTTACTCCTGATCAACTGTTGACGACGTACAAGGCTCAAATCCGACCTCTACTGGAGTGTTGCTCGCACATTTGGGGTTCAGCACCAAGGCATTCTCTTCGTCTTCTAGATTCTATTCAGAAAAGAGCCATTCTTTTGATAAACAGCTCAACTCTCACAGATACCCTTCACCCTCTAGAACATAGAAGAAGAGTTGCAGACCAGTCATTACTCTACAGATATTTCCATGGCAGATGCTTTAGAGAAATAAAAACTCTTGTACCACCACTTCGGCCGAAGAACTCGGCATTCTGATCAGTCTCACCCATTTACTCTCAAGATTGACACTACTACCAATCTTCATCAAGAATCCTTCTTTTACAGGGCTGCTACGGAATGGAATAAGCTTCCAAAATCAGTTTTTCCAGAGAAGTATGACCTGCAACTTTTTAAAAAGCGTGTCCACAATCATTTCCTTTCTATAATCCCTTCCCCTTCTAATAGTCGCAGTGCGGGCCATCTGCGGCCCACACGATAGGTCTACCCTTTTTGCGACTATTTTCAGAAAAAAAAATATCCCCGTAATTTTAAATATTTGTCAATATTTACATAATTTTTTATTGAAATTGTGCTTCTTAGTAAGAGCTACAGTGACCACAAGGAGGTAACTTTATATTTAACTGCTAATTTGCCAAGATAGGCTAGCAGTACATTCTTCGAAAACGTATTTACATATTTTGCTTTTTGCCAATCCATGAATATCTGGTGAACCATTTCATACCATTTTTAGATTTTTCAAGTAAAAGGCTGATTGTACTTAAACTGGCAGCTTGTAGAACTTCTGGTGGAATGCAGTTGAATTCGTTTTCGGTTTCCGAATCCATTTTTACAAAAAGTCAGTTCTAAGTAACCCCAGGTAGGTAGGTATATTGTCAAATTATGACACTTTATGGCGAGTGTGATTCAAACATCGTACCGCATATACCAAATTCCATTTAAATTTTGTACAACTGGTGTCAATTGTTTTGTAGGTAATGAATCTACTTTGTCGCTGATTGGCCATAGCCAAGGCTCTTACACACGGGGCGTGGCTTGTTTTGTGTAATGCATCCAGTACACAACAAAAATGTTACATTAAAAGGGTCCATTTTTCAACAGTCATAAAAAAATATATTTTCAAGTTTATATGAATGTAAAATTAGATCAGTTGGTAGGGCGTCGAACTTTTGACGAAAAGTAGGTAGGCGAATTCGACCGCGTAATTTTTTTTACTATGAAAATTAAAAAATTACACTTTTCAGAGATATTTTAATAAAATCTCGTGCGAAAATAGCCTATTTCCTTACGGAGTTAGCGGACTTATCAATCAAAGCTACCGCTTTTATTAGTAATTTTTAAGTTTGGTGTGTTTAGGTTATGTTAAGAAGTGACTTGCTTTACATTTAACTTTAAGTTTGTGTATTGTTTTCAAAACACTTTTTGCTTTTTAGAACAAAAAATTATTTTCACATTTAAATTGGCAGTATATTTAAGTAAAAACAAAATTTTTAATTTTATTTAATTGTGTAACATGCATCGGATTTGTTTTGTATTAACTATGATTCCTTTAGAAAATATATACGTAGGTAGACGATAGATCTTACTGCTATAGGGAAAAATCACGGAGTGGGCTACATCTATTATTGATCGTATGAACTTCTCGAGGTGAGAACAACAAACCAACCTCTATTTATTTATATGGGTGAAAAGTGAACCTTAAATATCATTTTGAGTAATTTAAGCATTGAAAGTCTTTTATTTGAAAGATATTTTGTGAAGAATTGGTGTCAATTCACCACAAAATCTGAAAATGCAAAGGATTAAAAAAGGTGATAGCGAGATAAAAACGCGAACAATATGCTCTATTCCACAATGCTCTACATATGGCAATTCGATTATATCTTTACATAGATTTCCTTCAAATCCTAAGGCAGCTTAAAAATGAAAGATGATCTTAAAGATAGAAAAACCAATCTCGAAAGTTTGTTTCTTTGCAGCTATCACTTTGTAAAAGATGGTTTTTTCAGTGGTAAGTTTGATATTTTGGTCCAATGATCCATCATTTTATTTGTGATTATTCATAGTGACTTCAACAACACAGAGAAAGCGTTTAAAAGATGGATCTGTTCCTATCTAGAATCTCCCAGTGTTGAAGTATCAATATTCCATAATTAAGAAAGATAAGTTCACCTAAATAATACAATGTCAAAAATTAATATTTCGACTTTTAAGAATTTCAGGGACGACAGAACTGAAAAAATTCGTA
The DNA here is from genome assembly GCA_950111635.1 of Agelastica alni. Classification (NCBI taxonomy): domain Eukaryota; kingdom Metazoa; phylum Arthropoda; class Insecta; order Coleoptera; family Chrysomelidae; genus Agelastica; species Agelastica alni. The sequence continues at coordinate 25,162,873 of OX467719.1, read as the reverse complement.
AACAAACCCAAATTGATACCTTGAAACACCTGGTCTTTACTGGCATTTAACAAGAATCCAGCGACAATAAAACTGAAACGTCGAAAACAAACCTTAAATCCAGCTTCAATCCAATAGTTCAACGCAAAAAAATCAACTCAAATCTTTGAGATAACGAAAATTTCCTACAATGAAAACTTGGTTTTACAAGTGATCAAATGACAGAATATTTGTTGTTCACACCTCGATCCGATATTTTGTTATTGACAGCGCCATCTCGCTTTACGTGATTTTTTCCTATACAAAGTGTATTATTCACATCTCTTAATGGTTTATTTTATTTTTAGAGTTGCTATGATATGTTTGGAAATTATTAGAGAAAATTTTATCGAAATGGACATGGATCTAGGTCTGATCGAAGAAGCCTTTGCAACATTTAATCGATTTCACATTGATGTATCTAAGGATGATACCGAGCGAGTGGAATCATTAAGATTTAATTTTCAAAATATGATAAATCATGTAAGTATCTAAACCAAATATTAATCACGTTTTTAGAAATTACCGCCCTTCGTTACACGCGCTAATAGTAAATTAAACTTTGCACGGATTCCCTCGAATTAATACTTATAAAGCAAAACTACTTTGAATAAATGCAAAAATTCATATTTTTTTGTTATTTTGAAGACGTGGGTTCTCAAAATATACAGTGATTTTTTTTAAAACCAACCAGTCCAAAAAACTTTTGATTTTGCGTAAATATTAGAAAAGGGTCTGCTAAGCGTTAAACCCCTTCATAACAATCAGCATACCTACCAAAAAGGAAAATCTTGAGTCTGCATTAGTCTGAATTAGTTGGGAAAATAAAAGACTTGCTAAACAATCAAGAGATTGCATTAGGTACTTTCTTGGACATAGAAGAGGCCTTTGACAACACCCCCTTTGAAAACATGGTGACATCCTTGCGGCAGCTGGGGACCGATGTAACCAGCTGCGGATGGATAGGAGCCATGTTACGAAACAGGAAGGCATATGCGACCACGTTCTGTGATAGTGTGGAGTCGCGGGTAGCCCGGGGAAGAGTAGTTTTTCCAGATAGATCTTCACGGTTAGAAGCCTTTAACCATAACTGGGATCTAAAAAATAAATAGATAAGGTGAAAGTTGTTACTTTCCGATTCAAAATGTATTAAAACAATGTGGTACATTCTTATATATTCATAAGAATACACATAAGGACACTTTTTAAGATAAAATAGGACTTAATCGTGGCACTTGTAGTGCCTACATAAAACATTTCCAACTAGATTATTTTACGATGTGAACGTCCGCCGTCCTCATTACTAGTTGGCTGAAGGGGGCGGAATGCTGATAAGAGATGAAACTGTCCGTTATCCTATACTATCTATATATAAACATAAAAACTATGGTACTTATGTAAATGGGTCTTTGGGAAATGCAACTATACATATACCTTCCCCTGTTATAAAGTGACAACCGCGAACAGCGCAATTAATTTTTCCCTTAACTAAAATTATAATTCCATTTAAACCATTCCCACACAAAAATCAGCTGACTGTACCTCTTGTAAACGGTACGATGATCGATGACAAATAATGTTTATATAAAAACGGCATTTACAAAAATGAAAGAGTTGTTCACCAGTCGAGATATCAAGATTGGACTTGGGATAAGGATGCTGCGTTGTTACGTGTTTTCCGCGCTTTTGTACGGAGTGGAGGCATGGACTCTCAAGAAGAATCACACAGATAAACTACAAGCCTTCGAGATGTGGTGCTACCGTAGAATGTGGCATATTCCCTGGACAGAAAAGATCTCTAATATGGAAGTCCTAAATCGGATGAATAAGGAATGTGAAGTCATTAACACCATCATAAAAAAGAAAAAACTTTAATATCTAGGTCATGTACTGAGAGGATCCAAATACGCATTTCTCCAGATGATAGTTCAGGGAAAGATTGGTGGAAGGAGAAATATTGGAAGACGCCGTGTGTCTTGGCTTAAAAACCTAAGGGACTGGTTTAATTGTAACAATGTTGAACTCTTCCGAGCTGCAGTCAATAAGGTCTGGATAGCTGTGATAATAGCAAACCTCTGATAGGAGATGCACTATAAGAAGAATAAAAACGGCGTTCGGACATGCGCATACAAAAAAGGAATCGGCAAAGGCCAGGACTTTCGCTACGTATTGAGCTGGTGCATACTGTGACCTACGTAAGCGAGCAGTGCTCGCTCTTGGCTACCGCGCTACACCTTTCAATGCTTTTGCTGACGAGTTGGCAGAAAAACAAATGAATTGGGCACTGTATAGCTTTGTAACAGCTAGAAAGTGTAAAAAAAGGCACGTCTGGCTGTGCATAGGGGAGTGTTGGCTCCTACACTTATGTATTTTGATAGAAATATTTTTCTTTGACCCGTCGTAGAGCGGTGGTCCTATATCATTACGACAAAATATTGTTTTTAAGTAATATCAAGGTCTTCTTTAGATACTGGTTTAAAAAATTATTTTATTGGTTGTGACTGCTATAATTGTTTCTCATGCTATACAACAAGCAAGGTTTTTCATAACAATATTTATTTGTTATTTTAAAATTAAATTTATTTTAAGTCAAAAATGGTCCAAGAAGACATATGTAACGTCCAAGGGCCTTTGCTGGAAGAATTAACAGCCGGCGTGTCTAAATTTAAGGACGAAGTAGAAATATTCGATAGAGATTTTGAAGAAAGAGGTCCTATGATACCTGGTTTGGCAGCCAGAGAAGCCAGCGATAGAGTATTGGCTTTTCAAGATCGCTTTGATGATTTATGGTAAAGTATTTTTAAAATGAATTGATTTCAAAGAATACGACAGTTTTTATTTAAAAATTTAGAAGTTTTTTCTTCTATTGTTTATTATATAAAATGTAAACTTTAATTTTATAGATATAACAACATTTTAGTAACTTCTGTATTACTGTCTCTTATTTTTTATTTTTGTTTTTAATTTTATAGTAACTATATTATTGATGTTCACCCACCTATTTGAAAAAGTTTGTTTTTATTTCTTCATTTACAACTTAATTAAATTTAACTTAAGTTAAACTTTATCTACCTTAGTTACCACGTATTATTTTACACCACAGCGTTCCTTTAACTCACTATTCTTCACTTTATGCATCAGAGTCACTACAGCTATAATTCTTAGACTACTCATCCCTGCAGCATTGATCTTACTTTTATGCTTCTTCTGCAAAATCCAACATTCACTACCATACATAACTGTAGGGACCAGCGCTAAATATCACGTCATACTTTCCGTCTCTCGTAAACTTTGAATCCAAGTATACAAACTATTTCACTCATTCCACTCTCGCACCACGCAGTTTGTTATGCTTTCTTTGCTTTTAAAACTGATATAAGCTAGTCTGAACCAGAAGGAAAGCTAATGTTTATTCTGACAGATAATAAATATAATAATAACAATAATGTCATCGTGGTTGTCATCTCAACACTCCTTCTCAACCATGTGACTTCAGACCTAGCTGGACTCAAAATTTCTTAAATTTGGATTTTCCTAAAGCCTTTGTGAGAATATCGGCTGTTTGGTTCTCGGTTTTGATGTTATCCAATCGAATTTCTCCTTGTGCCAGTATGTCTTGTACAAAATGGTAGTGAATATCGATGTGTTTTGTCTTCGGATTGAATCCGCAGTTACTTGCGATAGAAATCGCACTCTGGTTATCACAGTGCATCATCAATTGAGAGTCAAGTCCCAATTCTTTAGTAAAACCTCGCCACTAAATAGCCTCTTGCATAGCCGATGACAGAGAAATGTACTCTGCTTCACACGAAGAAATTGAGACTGTTGGTTGCTTCTTAGAACACCAAGATATGGCTCCTCCTGAAGCTACAAAGACAAAACCAGTGACTGATTTCCGGTCATCATGATTTGTAGCATGATCGGCGTCGGAGAATCCGTTGATGTAAATATTTTCATCCTTACAATATGTCAATATCATTGAGGACGTCCCTTTCAACTAACGTAGTATGTGCTTGGCGGCGATCCAATGATTTCATCCAGGGTTAGAACTGTAGCGACCAAGAGGATTGAAACCATAACAAATATCTGGTCTTGTGCAATTCGCCAGATACATCATGCATCCCACAAGTTCCTGATACGGGAAATTTCGCATTTTTGCTTTTTTGTCTTTCGCTTCATCAACTCGAAATGTTACTTTTCCATCACTATCAACTTGTGCATCCACAACGCCAGTCCATAGATCCTCCAGCTCCAAAACAGCTTGAATCGTCTCCAGCCATGTGTTGTAATTTTCGTGACCAAGAAGTTTTTCGATAGATACACCTCATGTATTCAAATTGTCCTACGACTCACAATTAATCTGTGCTGATTTCCTGATGAAAATTTCGCCTCGAAATCAGCGATTTAAATCAGCAAAAGGTCCATAACCTGATATAAGCTAGTCTGAACCAGAAGGTAATGTTTATTCTGACAGATAATAAATATAATAATAACAATAATGTCATCGTGGTTGTCATCTCAACAAAAACCGATTAATTTCGTATTTATAAAAATTGTTTTATTGACAAGAATTGTTAATTCGAAAAATTTCGGGAGGTAACAGTATTATTAAACATTTAAGTTGTTAGTACTGGTTTCATTAAATGACTTTGTCTGTGAAATGAGAGTTTTTTGCAATTGCATAGGCAGTAAAGATAATTCCTATCATTTTCTACAAATCGGGCTTTATACAAGCGTTGATATGTTGGTGTCCCATAAGGCACACTGGTGTACCTTGGTCATTCATTGGTGAGCCGCGGGAAAATCTATTTTTTATAAAATTATAAAGGCGGACGGAAATAATGTATACTTTGCTATCTTTCACTTCGCATAACTTATGGTAACATTACTTTCAAAGCAACAAAAACTGTAATTAATATAAATATATCTAACCCTGTTAATATATATTAAAATTAAATTACAGTTTATTTTTGTTTATTTGTTTAAAAAAAAAAGAATGGGTATCAAAACTTGCATATCTATCCGATATATTCTTTAACTTAAAAGAGCTCAACAAAAAGATGCAAGGCAAGAATTCGAATATTTTAACGTCATCGGACAAAATTGAAAGCTTTCGCGGTAAATTGAAGCTATGGACGGTCACGTTAACAACGGAATCAATGAAATTAATCCAAATGTTATGGCCGCCGATCCCGAAAATAAAATACGGTATTTAATAGTACAGCACTTGAAACTTCTCGCAGAAAAAATGAATTTATATTTTCCCAAGTATGATCTGCAACCCATGGATTTGGTTCGAAATTCATTCTCAGATAATATTTCTCTCGGACATTTACCAGTAAAAGACCAGGATGAACTCGTAGAGCTAAAAACAGATCGCACGTTAAAATTGAAATTTGACGAAACAGAATTAGCACACTTTTGGCTACATATAAAATTTGAATATCCTTTGCTTCATAAGCGTGCTATTGCAATACTGTTTGGATCTGAGACTCTTACCACAATAAAAATAAAAAAAAATAGAACGCCTGAGGACAATCGATAAAGAAATGAGAGCAGCCCTGTCGACGATTACTCCAAATTTGGATCGTCTTTGCTCAATAAAACAAGCTCATGTTTCGCATAAATACAACTTATGCTTTAAAATTAAGTGTAAGTTTCTTAATTGATTAAAATTTAAGAATAAACGATATATATATATATATATATATATTTATATATATATATATATATATATATATATATATATATATATATATATATATATATATATATATATATATTGAGATGATATAATATTAAAGTAAGAAAATTTAAAACAAATTACTTGGAAATAATCACTATTACATTGAAAGAGCTCTGATCGAGAATCTCAAAAGATTCATTAGAAAGGTTTTTAGACAAAGATAAATAGAGACATGAAATATTAACCTGTTTAATATCAAGTTTATGTATTAATTTAATATAATAGCTGTAAATTTTATGTATCTTTGTAAGAATAATGTTAATTTGGGTGATTTAATAATGTTATAGCATCAGAAAACTTGCTTGTCAAAAGGTAATATTGAAGAAAGGATATTTTCTTTAATTTGACCTCTACAGAGACAGGAAGTATACCAAAATAATCCAGGTGGTCTCCTTTATCTGAAAATAGCAATATCGGTTAATATTAAGAAAAACAAATTTTGAAAGAAATTAATAATTAAGAGATACCCTGTATAGTATAAGTATTTTGAAAACGACTACCAATGCAAGGAATCTTCCAAAACTTTGGTAATTTATAGAAAATTGTCATTGCCAACCCAGAATTAACAATGTTTATTTAACGAAATATGTAAAGATTATAACATAGTTTATCGAGTAATCATAATAATTTGATTTCTATTTAATTTAAACTTATAATGTAAAATACAGAAGTGTTAAACTTTACCTTATTAAGAAGATTTTGTAGTTTAAAATTAATTACCAAAAATCCAATGATTTAATTGGTTTTCATAATTTGAAGTCATAGCCTTCTGAGATTTTAAGATTCATATAAATTTTTTAGCATCAAGGAGATCGGGGTCAGTCCTATGCATTCCATGGCCCAAATAGTGTAATTCTTGTGTGTTTTCTTAACAAAAAGAACGGCTATTGTTTGCTAAAAAAATCATCTTGAAAGTAACACAACTGTTATTCACATGTTTGGATACAGTTATTAAGTATTTTTATTATATTTGAATAGTATAATTTAAAAAGAAATTCTTGTGATAAACAAACCTCTCCAGATAGAGACGGCCATTTTTGAAATCGCCATATTTGAATATTAATAACAATGCAGTTATAGTTAAAATTAATAAACTCTACATTTTAAACAACAGTGTTAGTGAGCAGACTTACCTTTGATATGAAGATATGGAGTAATTTGACTAAGGTAACATTTTTTAAAATTAAGTGAGAAAAAATTCCTGTTCCTCAAAATTCATCAAGTCGCCTGTGAGTAGCATTTCACACATAAATCACAGATCATTAATATTGACATATTTGACACAAGACAAATATTCAAGCGTTGCCAAATCTTGTGATACACAAGACAGACTTTCTTTAAACGTTGCCACGTTTTTTTTTAATTTCCATAAATTTTCGTTGTAATAACTTATAGTAAAATTCATTTGTTTGAAAAACGTATTAATTAAAAATAAAAAAAGGAATGTAATTTTAAAGTAAAGATTTAATTAAGTATAAACTGTAATTTGAAAATTTAAATAGTGTGTAAATAGAGTATGCGTGGTTGCATAATTTTAGTTTATTTATTTGTATATCTTTTAATACTTTCCATGTTTATTTTATTTTGTTAAAATTTTAATATTAATAAACAAGTTGATCATTTCATGTCAAAAGTCCTCTTAAATTGAACCGACACTGGGAATAAAGGGATCTCAGCTCTGGATAGTAATAATAGTAATAATAATAAAAAAAAAATAATTTTTTTTTGTTTTTTTTTTATATAAAAAAACAAATGGCACCCAAGGTTCGTTAATTTTTATTTATTTATTTTAAAATTAACGAAATCATATTTTACAAACCATTTATCTTACAACAATATTAATTTTTCTTTATATCGGTACAACTTTTGGAATCGATATAGAAACATTCTGGTATTCTATATTGATATTGTATTCGATATAAAATATTTCGTTACAATATATATATATATATAAAATTTGATTTTTTATTTATGGTGTACCCCTGAAATTGCCCAATTTCGTAGGTGTACCTTGAACACAAAAGTTTGCGGAACACTGCCATAAGGTACCCTATTAAATGGTTGCTTTGTCCTGTATTTGCAATAGTTGTTTCGTAATCGGTTTTCTGTTTGCTCTGCTCCCTAGCAGTATTGTAAGTGTGCAATGAGCACACCCATATTTTTATTGGTTAAAAGGGTATATTGGGCCAGACATGACACACATTGAGTAATCTTTAGGCTGCATCGTGTTTGGGTCATCATGATCATCATCATCGATCGACCAATCGCGTCCATTGCTGGACATAGGTCTCCCGTAGCTTTTTCCATCCTTGCCGATACTGTGCTGCCTCTATCCAGTGGGTCTTTATCCTTTTGATGTCGTCCGTTTTGGAAAAGGGGTCTCTTACCCACAATAGTTTGGGAATCCCCGATATAGATTCTCTTATTTCTACAGAAGCTGTGCAACATGATTTGGGCACAGGTGAAAAAGAATTGCTTTGGTTTCGGTCTGAAACACTGCAGCAAAGCGAACTTAAACCAGCATTTGAAGACTTTTGGGATTTTTTTTTTAACATTAGTCCATTTAAAATGGTGGTAAATAAGTATTTATGCCATACATACATACATATAGTCACGCCTTTTTCCGTAGGGGTAGGCAAAGACCACTTTCTTCCACTTCCGCTACGGTTCTCACACACATCTTTTGCTTCCTCTACTTTTATCAGTGCTCTAATATATGCTCGTTGGTTGTTGGTTGTTGGTACTCTTGACCTGGCCTTTCTTAAAAACAATGTTGATCTGATCGAGATATGTTCGTCGAGGTCGACCTCTACCGACTTGTCCATTTACACTCGCCTTATAAATTTGTTTCGTCAATCTTTCTTTATCCATCCTTTCTACGTGTCCAAACCATCTAAGCATTCCTTTATCTATCTTTGTAGTTACATCTTCTTTTACACTACAGCGTTCTCTTATCTCACTATTCTTTACCTAATCCAACCGAGTCACTCCTGCTATACTTCTCAGACTACTCATCTCCGAAGCATACATACATACATACATACATACATACATATAGTCACGCCTTTTTCCCGTAGGGGTTGGCACAGACCACTTCGTTCCACTAGCTACGTTTCTAACACACATCTTTTGCTTCCTCTACTTTCATTACTTAATTAAGTAAATTAATTAATTAGTCCAAAGCATTATTTCTATTTTTATGCTTCTTCTGCCAAACCCAACATTCACTACCATACATAAGTGTAGAAACCAACACACCTCTATGCACAGCCAGACGTGCCTTTTTGACACTTTCTGGCTGCTTATAAAGCTATGCAGTGCCCTATTCATTTATTTTTCTGCCAAAAAAGAAATATAGCTTTGAAACAATATATAAACTTATTAAAAAATGAAGATTTTCTTATTAGAGCTTGGTTTAATTTAACGCAATCTGGTGTAATTGTTGTTGATAAATAAATATTAATAATGTTTAAATTTCGTTGATGATAATATTTAACTAATTTAATTTAAAATCCAATTGTAGGAGGAAGTTTGAAATGTACAGCAGCGGCGAAAGGTTGTTTGGTCTGGAAGTTAACGATTATCCCATTCTTCACAAAAGGAAAAAGGAATTTAACTTATTAAATAAACTTTATGGTTTATACTTGGCCGTGAACCACAGTATTGATGGCTATTTTGATATTCCCTGGAGTGACGTTGATATTGAAGTTATCTTTGATGAGCTGCAAGACTTTCAAAATAGGTATTTTTTTATATTTAACCTCATCTGAATTTACTATTTATTTAATATGGTTTTATACAATTACAGTAGAATAAATTGATTTACCCTGACGTCACTAACATTAAACAGTAGTAAACACAAACTTTATATACCGCATCCTTTTCTACTGACGGTAGAAACACATTATAAAATATGTACACTTGTCTTTCAAGCAATGACATACGTTCTTTTGTATCTCTAATTATGACCTTTAAATGTTGAAAAAAGTTAGCGCCAATAACGATTAATCGACTGTATTCATAAGAATTTATTTTGACTTCTTAAGACAATTGTCTTTATTTTGATACATCGAGTTTTATTTAAAGCGTTTTATCATTTGCATTCAAATAAATTCTATAAAATCGGTTTTTTTCAAAACCTCTAACTGGTTATCTTGATTTTACAGTGAGTACAAAATTCCGTGTTTTGCATTTGATAAATATTTTTAACATAACCTTACTTCTTAGACGGTGGCTAAATTTTCGTGAAACGGGAACATTATTTATGGTAGATTTATAAAGTCAATTAAAGTAAGAATTACGTTAACAACCAAGAAGTAAAAAAGATACATGCATGTAAACACTCTTCAGAGTCTGACGATGATTTCTAAAATACTTACATAATATATATTGTATTGTAAATTTCGCAATGACAATAAATGTATGAATAGTGTACATTAAATACCTTCAGTACCAATGATTTGATATTTTTTTATTATGTTAGCCAATTGTTTTTGTTAGCCCTAAATTATGTGCTGTTTTAAATTTAAATAAATTTATTCAAATAAAAGATTCATAGAAATTTCTACTTTCGTTAATGGTTACAGTATAGTTTTTTGTGTATTAGTAGCGGACAAAATAATTATTAGTAAATATTATAGGACTCTTATCTAAATTTTCGACTATTTTAAAACAGTAATATAGAATTATTTAAATTGGCTTCAAATAACAGCAATATTTAGTTATTTATAACGCATAAAAATACTGACAAGATAAACAAACAGTGGAAATATGTAGGCACACGACAAGGTAACAGTAGGTAGCCATTTTTGACTATGACGTCAGGGTAAAGGTCAATTTGTTCTACTGTATATACAAACATTTACGATACCAACATGTTTTATAGGCAGTTGATAAACGATACATTATAATATTAAATGTTTAATACCTACTGTTTTATTGTATATTCTTCAGTGTACTTATTGTAAAATTCCCAAAAAAGTTTCTGTAATTATTTTGTTTGATTTATTCCGTATTTGTTCGTCCGGTAAAAACCTGAATGTGTATGCTTAGCATTACATTTGAGTGTTGTATAACTCAGCCAGTTTGGGTTGGTAGGTGAGATGCGCGAACAAAAGACCCCACCCTAAACGACTCTTGTAGGCTGATCACGGGCTGCTTAAAACCAACCAATCTGGATCTCCTGTACATGTCAGCGGGAATAGCCCCCCCCCACAAATGAGTCTTATGTATAGCAGAACGAAGTAGGCAGTCACTGGATGAAAGACAACCCCTATATGGACTCGAGCTTTCTGCCTCCAGATTTAAATCCAGGAACAACTTCATAAAATCAACAAACCCACCAACAAACTCTAAATCGGCAACCAAAGAAACAAAGTGAAAGCAAAAGTTAACACCTAACAATACCCCAACCTGGAACCCGACAGAAAGCCTTTCTGATCACAACTAGACTGGAAAACCTGAAAAAACCTCAATTGGATCAGATGTCAAATGGGAAGGTCCGGGAAAAATTTGTTACGACGGGATACGCCGAGGACGACTCATGCGCCTGCGGAGAGATCCAAACGATGGAACACCTCCTGACCTGCCCATTCCTACAGACCCCCTGCTTAATTCGGGACCTGTGGAAGGCAAGTGGAACAATTTTACTCACAGATATCCGAAACATTAAATAATATCCCCAAACAAGATCTTACAATAAAAATGGGGAATTTCAATGCAAAAGTGGGTAAAGGACGAACTGGAGAACATATTGGACCACACGGAATGGGTGATAAAAATGAAAGAGGAGAAAGACTAAGTATTTTTGCAGCAGAACATCAACTTATAGTAATAAATACTTTCTTCGAACTCCCAGCAAGAAGGCTGTATACCTGGAGATCACCGATGGATACCCCAGACAAGATTTTAAGAAATCAAATCGATTACACACTTGTAAACCAAAGATATAGAAACAGCTTCACCTCTGTAAAAACGTATCCGGATGCGGACATACAGTTAGATCATAATCCAGTAGTAGGAGAAATAAATGTTAGAATGAAAAAGGTAAAAAAGAAGAATACCAACACAAGATGTGACTTACGAAAAATGAAAGAGACTAATGTAAAAACAGAAATAAAGAAGGAATTAGCTGGAAGACTCATAGCATCAGAAGATAGTAGAAATATAGAAGAAGAAATAAATAGATTGAACGATACAGTAGAGAAAATCAAAAAAGAAAAACTGAACTGAACAATTAAAAAAAAATCGTGGATGACTGATGAAATTTTTAAGTTGATGGAAAAGAGAAGAAGTTTTAAAAACGTAGATACGGAACAATATAATGGAATGCAGTAAAATTATAAGACAAAAAATAAAAGAATCGAAAGAAAAGGAAATTAGAGAGAAATGTGAAGAAAAAGAACTTCTCCAAGAGAAACACGACAGCTTCAACGTACATCGAAAAATAAAAGAAGCTACTGGAAGACATAAAACAAAACAGACAAATAAACTCATAAACAACGAAGGAAAGATAGTCATTGACGAGAAAGAAATTAAGAACACGCGGAAGTTATACATCGAACAAATTTTCCAAAATAAAAGACCAGAACCACCCGTAGTAGAAGCAGAAACCGGATCAAATATCTTAAGTGCAGAAGTAAGAACCATAATAAAGCAAATGAAAGATGGCAAGGCTCAAGGGCCAGATAATTTCCAAGCTGAATTCTTAAAACTTATGGACGACGAGGGAATCAAATGGCTGACCAAGATATTTAATCCTATATACAACACAGTTATTATCCCGCAGCAATAGCTTAAATCGGAGTTCATAGCTATACCAAAAAAGTCGGGAGCCAAAAAGTGCGAGGAATATAGAACAATAAGTCTCATGAGTCACATATTAAAAATATTTTAAAAGTCATACACAGAAGAATATATAAAACATGCAAAGAACAGATAGCGTCCACGCAATTCGGATTAAGAGACGCAGTGGGGACAAGAGAAGCTTTAATTAGTGTACAAGTGATCGTCCAAAGAAGCAGAGATATGGACTGTGACATTTATGCCTGTTTTGTGGACTATAGAAAAGCATTTGATAGGGTTCAACATCACAAGATGATAGAAATTTTGAAAAACACAGGTATAGATGATAAAGACCTAAGAATAGTCGTAGACCTATATTGGAACAAGATAGCAAGTGTGAGAGTGGAAGAAGACCAAACTGAGACAGTTAAGATTTTACGTGGAGTAAGACAGGGATGTGTATTGTCGCTACTACTTTTTAATATTTACTCCGAACACATATTTAGAGAAGCCTTGGACAATGCATAAGAAGTAATTCTGGTAAATGGACAGCGCTTGAATAACATCAGATACGCTGATGATACAGTAATATTTACCGATAATATGGAAGACCTGAAACAACTAATGAATAGACTAACAACCTGTTGCCACCAATATGGACTGGATATCAACATGGATAAGACTAAATATATGATCATAAGCAAGAACAACGTTCCCACCTTACAACTAAGATTAGAGGGTGGAACAATTGAAAGAGTCGAAAAATATACATATCTCGGCACCATCATAAATGATCAATGGGACCACTCGCAAGAAATTAAAAGCCGAATTGAAAAGAGCAGAAATGTATTCATTAAAATGACAGCAGCTTTTAAAAGTCGAGACCTAACCATGAACACAAAACTAAGAATGTAACGCTGCTATGTGTTTTCCGTGTTACTATACGGAGTGGAGTCATGGACACTGACGGAAGCAATGACGAAAGAGATCGAAGCATTCGAGATGTGGCTCTATAGAAGGATGCTAAGGGTATCATGGGCAGATCATGTAACTAACATTGAAATCCTTAGAAGAATGTCAAAGGAAAAAGAAATTATGAATATAATTAAAACAAGAAAAATACAATATCTAAGTCACATCATGCGAAATGAAAACAGATATAATCTCTTGCAGTGCATATTACTGGGAAAAGTGAAAGGAAAGAGAAGCGCCGGAAGGAAGAGAATCTCATGGCTAAAAAATTTAAGAACTTGGTTCTCCATGACAACCACCGAACTATTCCAAGCAGCTGTAAATAAAGTTAGATTAGCCAATATGGTAGCCAACGTCTGAAACAGATAGGCACCTGAAGAAGAAGAAAAGCAAATGACACGGCGGTGCAGTGTGCTAGACACTGGAAGGAGATATGACACTAGAACAAACCAATCCTGACTGGCGACGCCTGCGAACGTCGTACACATAAATTAATCCTTATTATTGTAACGAATAAATGTAGCTTAGTCACGATAAGTTAAATAAATTATAACACCTACGCCACTGCTAAAATTGCGATCTTAATGAGCTCTAGATCGTATCAGCGAACTTTGCTACTGCGCATTCAAGTCCGAACCGCCAACTTGTGTGTGTAGAGTAACAGGCCTCCACGTGTTGCACCCTGGAACGCCAAATCTGTAACAGGCGATCGCCGAGTGTTTACATCCACATTCTTGAGTCTTCCGGTATAAACAAAAAAATCGCAATAAACCGTCCTTCTAAAGACGATAACGACGTCCTTCGAATTCTATTTTGGAACGCAGGAGGACTTCTTCTTGTTGTGCCATACCCCCTGGGGGGCGTCGGCGACCTCTCTGTAACTATTCATGTGCACGCTCAACCAGTGTTGCATGAATAGAAGGGACCTACAGTTTAATGCCGATTCCGAACGGCTAGTTTAGAGAGGCCTTACTAGGCAGAATTACATTCGGTGGTTTGCCATTGCCTTCCGAACGGCAGCGGTCGCTTATAATTCGTTGGTTTGACCTGGGAATCGAACCCGGGTCTCTTGGTGCAGAGGCTGGCGCGCTAGCAACTACACCACGGCCACCACGACAGGAGGACTGAATATTTCTAAATTTACTGAATTTTAAATTGTTATATGTAACAACGACGCAGACATTTTTATTATTGAAGCCAAATGTTTTTATAATGTGACAAACTATACAACCCATACACTTAGAAGATCAAGATAAGTGGCTTCTGGAATTATTGTTGGTGTAAACAGCAAAATTGCATGTAAAATCAGCAACCTGCATTAAATGACGGAAAATGACAAGCTTGAAGCAGTACGCATTGATGAATGGCCAAATGAAGTACACTTCAAAGTATTGGACTATACAACCCAATTTAAAGTGGTTAAGTTATACATGCATATAATAAGTGTGTCCCAGATTCGCTTCTCTATACAATGATCTCGGCTTCTATTATACCTGCAGCAAAGGTTAAATGAGGAAAGTTTTAGAGGAAGTTTAGTGCATTTGATAACTGGCTTCAGATTCATGACTTTAATAGACTTGGAAAAGGTCTATGACAGAGTGGTGAGTGGTAAATTGTGGTCGACATTGTCTATGTATGGGGTGAGTGGTACTTTAATACGAGCACTGAAATCACTTTACGAGGATTCCACTGCTTGTGTCAGGATAAACGAAGTTTGATGTATGATGCCTTGAAAATCAAAGGAATGAAAATAAATGTAAGCAAAACAAAAGTAATGGTTTTTGAAAGAGAATAAAGCATGACAAACTGTGAAGTTTTGTTAGAGGGAGAAAGAGAGGAACAAGTAAATAAATTTGTGTACTTGGGTTCAAAGTTTACGAGGGATGGAAAGTATGACATTGATATCAAGCGAAGGGTGTTGGCAGGAAAACAAATGAATGGGGCACTGCATTTGATAACTGGCTTCAGATTCATGACTTTAATAGACTTGGAAAAGGTCTATGAGAGGGTGGTGAGTGGTAAATTGTGGTCGACATTGTCTATGTATGGGGTGAGTGGTACTTTAATACGAGCACTGAAATCACTTTACGAGGATTCCACTGCTTGTGTCAGGATAAACGGAGTTTGATGTATGATGCCTTGAAAATCAAAGGAATGAAAATAAATGTAAGCAAAACAAAAGTAATGGTTTTTGAAAGAGAATAAAGCATGACAAACTGTGAAGTTTTGTTAGAGGGAGAAAGAGAGGAACAAGTAAATAAATTTGTGTACTTGGGTTCAAAGTTTACGAGGGATGGAAAGTATGACATTGAT
Organism: Agelastica alni; assembly: GCA_950111635.1. NCBI lineage: Eukaryota > Metazoa > Arthropoda > Insecta > Coleoptera > Chrysomelidae > Agelastica > Agelastica alni. The sequence goes on along the minus strand of OX467719.1, from coordinate 25,147,041 downwards.
ATCAAGCGAAGGGTGTTCGCAGGAAATCAAATGAATGGGGCACTGCATAGCTTTATGAACAGCCAGAAAGTGTCAAAAAAGGCACGTCTGGCTGTGCATAGAGGTGTGTTGGCTCCTACACTTATGTGTGAATGGAAAAGTCGGTAGAGGTCGACGTCGGCGAACATATCTCGATCAGATCAAGATTCTTTTAAAGAAAGGCCAGGTCAAGAGCACCAACTACTAACGAAAATGTATGAGAGCACTGATAAAAGTAGAGGAAGCAAAAGATGTGGGTAAGAAACGTAGTAAGTAGAAGGAAGTGGTCTCAGCCTACTCCTACGGGAAAGAGGCGTGACTATATGTATGAATGTATTATTCAACAGAAACCTACGCTTTTTGGAATATTAATTTTGCGGCCCACTATAAGGTAAACTTTGTTTGTTTGGTACAAATTAGCCTTTAAGTTTGACACCCTTTTCTTGGCATACGCTATATAAAAATGATATTTTAATATTGCTTTTAGGTGTCGCAAACTGCCAAAGGGAATGAAAGATTGGCCGGCTTTTATCGAACTTAAAAATAAAATTGATGACTTTAATGAAACCTGTCCTCTACTAGAACTTATGGCCAACAAGGTAATTACGTTTAAAACGAATGCTTGATTTTTTATAAAAAAACATATTAGATTAGATTATCTTCTGGGGTAGGGTTGGCCAATAGGTCGATAAAGAAGCGATATTTGGTTGATCACATCTGGCAGGAGACAAAATTGAAAAGGGCGAAAAAAAGTTTTCGATTTTCCAAATTAAATTGCCAATTAAATTTATCCTGTAACAATGGTTTCGCAAATAATAAAATAGTGTTACCTGCCAGGATGTATTATTACAATTGACGATTGTTTGGAAGGTACTCACCAAAAGTAACTTTTTTTTTAAATTAAAATCATTAAAATTAATAAGATTTTAACTACATGGTACATTGATACAAAATCGTCAATTAATACATCGTGGTCAGTATACACTATTTTATTTTTTGATAAACCATTGTTACGGAGCCCCGAGGATAAATTTAATTAAATGTTGGAAATGTTGGAAAAAAAACAATATTTTTTTTCTCAACTCACACTGATCCCAATCTCAACTAAACTCCGACAAAAAAAAATTGATGTAACATTAATCATTGTTTAATGAAGAAGACCACTAAGTGATGAAATCATACAAAACCTATTTAATTAATAAATGCCTAATGATGCTGATTCAGTATACAAACAATATCATGAATCAAAATCTAAGCAAATAGATTCTCCAGCGTTTTAAAATCAGTACATGAATTCAAAATTAAAAAATGCCAGAATCAAGTGACGTAAGAGTCCCTGACAGTATCTGTCTCTGGCTGTTTCTATTATATAGGCTTTGCTGACAGCATTGTCAGACATGGAGCTTCAGGACCACGGATATGCACGGATTTACTGTAATAAAACAAGTACCTACGATTGGTCAGCTCAAGGTGGATGGAAGTAGGGACTAGCACGTCACACAGCATTCCACCAATGAAAGCAACCTATAAAAATGGTGCAGAAACGTTTATATTTGAATTGGAAATTATGTAATTTATAGTACAGAACGAATAAACAATATAAAATTACATTACATGATAGTTTTTAAGTATGAAGGTTACGATTATGCTGTTTAAAAAAATTAGTGCTTCTTCATTATAAATGTTGTTATTTTGATATTGTAAAAATACCGCCCTTCTGTTGATTACGATTTTCTGACGAATGGTCAGTATTATAAAAAAAATGAAATAGGATATATTTTTGGATTTGTTCATGACCAATGCTGTTTGAATTTAATATTTCCCTTTTTAAACATAAAATGTGGGCCAATTAAAGTGTGGACCCCCTCTAGATCCACCAAAACTGGTTTTGCCCAATTTTTAAGGCACAAAATAAATAGGGTGCTTAAAAAAACGGAAGCATGCCAATTTTTAAAAGATAAGATTCGTTATTATAGTCGCAATTTTTTTTTTTTTTTTTAAACAATTTACAGAGGGGATGCATTTTAGGCCTTATATTTATTTAAAAAAAGTTTTATTTTGATCCCAGCAATACGCCTTTAAAATATTAACATCGAATTTTAATCACTTTATACACAGGGTGTTTCCAAATGACTCTTACAACGTTTGCCTGTAGTATATACCTTTTGTAAAATTGGACAAAATGATATGAAGAATGAGAAATCCAACCTGATTTTATTTTACAGTTTAAGTTGTTAAATTAAATAAATGTTTTTATTTAAAACTTTTACAACGGATTAATATATTAATTTGAAATATAAGTAACAGCTTGTTTTTAAATGTAAAAATACATATTTAACTAAACAATTATGTTTCAAATCTAGATCCGCTAGGGGGCAGTTAGAAGAGTATGTCCCCTTTTTCCCACCATTTTCTACACCCATGGTATTTAAAGCTTTTTTTATTTTTTTTTTGTATTACTAAATAGTTTTCACTTAAAAAATATATAACCTTTACATACCGAAAATCTTGTGGTTTTTAAGATATTTAATGTTTTTATGAAGTCTGCAAAATCGCTTTTTATTAATGAAATAACCAACAATACTTTTCTTAGATTTCTAAAATAATTTTTGGAAGGGATCACACGGTACGGGCTGAGAGGATGGGGGCTAAGCATAAGAAAGTGTAAAAAATTTTCGTCACGAAACACGAAACAGCAGAACCGTATACCAATTATAACTGCGCAGCAGGTGCGAACTTATTGGCTGTCTTGAACCAATAAGCGCGCACTTATGACTGGGTATAACCAATAGCATACGCGCTATGTATAACTCTATGTATACATCAATAATGCATTCTGATAATGACTTAGAAGATAATACCAATAATACCAAAATTTTATGTTACGACTTTCTTATTTTTAAAAAAAAAAAAACATAAAAAAATAGCAACATTGCCAAAAAATGCAAAAACAAGCGTGAGAGAAAATATAATACGTTTATCAATAATAATAATATACTACGAAAGGAACTTCGTTTCCACCGAGTGTTCCACGACACTCACGCACCTTTTTTTAAATTTTTTATAACCACTAGACTTTAAATGATTGGGAAATGTAACAGGACCTAATTTTGGAGACGCTTCTTTAATATTGAGAAAAGATTGTTAAAAAATATTTTTTCCATTGTTTTTCTTAACAAAACAATTAATGACAATAAAAATAACATACAATTTACAAAATTAAATAATATCCGATGCAAATTTAATTTTATACTGAACAGCCAACAAATTACGATTTTATTTATACGACGAAGGAGCTGGTAGGTCATACAAACAGCATTGAAGAACAATGGCAAACGCTGAAAACAGTGATAAGTGGTACGGCAAAAGAATGTTTGGGAGAAAAGAAGAAAAACAAAAAGGCGTGGTACGACGAATAATGTAAGTTACTGAACGCTTAAAAGAGAAAGGCCAGAGCAGTTATGCTACAGGACCCTTCGGAGGCAAATACCAACAAATACAGAGAATTAAGAAGACAGGCAACAGGAATGAACAGACAAAAGAAAAGAATGCTTGAGCAAGAAATGTTTACTGATACGGAGACGAACCTAAATCAGCATAAATCCAGACAGTTCTTTACACAAGTCAGTAACCTCAAAACTGGTTTTCGACCAAGATCAGCATTTCAACAATCTTCTGAACACAACAGAAACAGAAGAGCAAGCAACACAAATATACCATACCATACGACTGTTCCTTGTTCTTTGGTGTGCACGAGTGGATCCATGTTTCGTCGGCGGTCACGAAACGACGCAGAAACTCTTTTAGATTGCGCTTAAACAGCGTCAAACACTGCTCCGAAGTGGTTTCACGGTTGTCCGGAGTAAGCAAATGCGGCACCCATCGCGCGGACAGCTATCTCATGCCCAAAATTTTATACAGGATATGACCCACGCGGTCTTTTGAGATGCCTACTGTCTCAGCTATCTCGCGCACCTTCAATCGGCGGTCTGCCAATACGAGATTGTGGATTTTTGTCACCCAGGCGTGGCTCATAAAAACCGACGTGCGATCACGTTGAAACTCGTTAGACCAATTTTTAACGGTCTCCATCGAAGGAGAAGAGTCACCGTACACAACATCCAAGCGATCTTTGATTTCGCTGCGTGATTTCTCTTCCGAAAACAAGAATCGAATCACCAACCGATATTGCTCTTTTTCCATTTCTCTAAAATCCGTGGACACGTCCGCTTCCACACGCGGTCAAAACAAAACTACGATTCCGATTTGGCTGAAATTTCGACAGTAGCCGCCTACGAGAATGTAATATATGATAGCAAATTTCTCTTGCCATAGTGGCGCCATCGGGCGATGAGGCTTAGTACTTTTTGGACCGCCTTCGTACATAATATGCAAGGTTTTCTCATTGAAAATTGCTAACCTTGGGAAGATTCGCGATTTCCAGAAATAATTTCTGCAGCCGCATGGATTCTTGCTATCAGAAAAAAAATTTATTGGATTCAAATCCGGTTACTTCGCAGGCCACATATTTCGGGTCCATCTCGCGTATTTGGTGTTTCATGTACTAATCATTAGAAGTGAAGTAGTTATTCAAGAAACCCAAAAAAATATCTTATTGGTTATTTCATTAATAAAAAGCGATCTTGCAGACTTCAGTAAAACATTAAATATCTTAAAAACTATAAGATTGGTATGTTTTTTACATAAAAACTATCAAGCAATCCAAAAAAACAAAAAAAAACTTTAAATACCATCATCCACCAGCCACTTGCAACCATACATACATACATATAGTCACGCCTTAGGGGTAGGCAGAGACCACTTGCTACGGTTCTTACACACATCTTTTGCTTCCTCTACTTTCATCAGTGCACTCATGCATGCTCGTCGGTTGTTGGTAATCTTGACCTGGCCTTTCTTCAAAACAATGTTGATCTGATCGAGATATGTTCGCCAAAGTCGACCTCTACCGACTTGTCCATTCACACTTGTCTTATAAATTTGTTTTATCAATCTTCCTTCATCCATCCTTTCTACGTGTCCAAACCATCTAAGCATTCCTTTATTTATCTTTGTAACCACATATTCTTTTACACTACAGCGTTCTCTTATCTCACTATTTTTTTACTTTATCCAATAGAGTCACTCCGGCTATACTTCTTAAACTACTCATCTCCGCAGCAATAATCCTATTTTCATGCTTCTTTTGCCAAACCCAACATTCACTATCAAACATAAGTGTAGGAACCAACACACCTTTATGCACAGCCAGACGTGCCTTTTTTGACACTTTCTGGCTGTTCATAAAGCTATGATTCATTTGTTTTCCTGCCAACACATGCATCCACTGCTGGATATAGGCCTCCTTTGGGTCTTTCCACTGTTTTTTGTCCTGTGCTTTGTTTATCCAGTTGCCTACTATTTTTCGTTTGTCATCGCTCCATTTAGTTGGTGGTCTGCCTCTGCTTCTTTCGTTTTTCCTAGGTCTCCATCCTATTAATCTTTTGGTCTATCTATTATCGGTTATCATTTAGCTTGCATGATACGTTGAATAATATCAGTTACTTTCGTTCTTTGTCTTATTATTGTGTTCGGTATTCATTCTCTTTTTGATATTCCCAGCATTGCCCTCTTCATTGCTTATTGCGCCACTTTTAGTTTAGTTGCAGATTGTTTTGTTAAAGTGAGTATTTCGGCACCGTACGTGATGACCGGTGCAATGCATTGTTCATAGACTCTTTTCTTTTAACAGATACGTAGATCCCCTTTAAAGGTGTCACGCATTTTGCCAAATGCTGCCCATCCTAAACTTATTTGGCGGTAAATTTCGTAGGTTCGATTATCTCTGCCAATTCTTATTTCGTAACATAAATATTTCTAGTCATGAATCTGCTCTTCCACATATCCCTCAGTTTCCATAACATTATTGGGGACTAAATTTGTCATGAACTTGGTTTTTTGAAAGATGATGTTAAGGCCAATATTTGCCGATGCTTGTTTTAATTCCGTAAGCATTTGTTTGGCTTCACTAAGACTATCAGTTAGTATCATAATTTCGTCGGCGATCGATGTTTATACCTGTTCTATTCCAGTTTAGTTTCCTACAAGCGTTTTCTAACACCGCCGTAAAAAGTTTAGGAAAAATTGTGTCTCCCTGTCTAATTCCTCGTTCTATTTCTATATTTGTTTGTAGGTTCATGGAGTTTGACACAAGCTGTTGCATTGTTGTATATGTTTTATTAATTTGGCATATCTGTAGTCTATTCTGCTTTGTTTCAACGCTGATAGTATTGCCGGTAATTTTACGATGTCAAAAGCTTTTTTGAAATCAACAAATACCAACACGAGTTTATTATATTCAACTGATTTCTTAACGAGGATTTTAATTGTTTGCAGATGGTCATTTGTTCCATATCCACTTCTAAAACCAGCTTGTTCTCTGGATTGATTAATACCATGAGCGTAGCAAATGGTGGGAAAAAGGGGACATACTCTTCTAACTGCACACCACTGGATCTAGATACGAAACATGATTTTTTACTTAAATATGTATTTTTACATTTAAAAACAAGCTGCTATATTTCAAATTAATATTTTAATCCATTTTAAAGTTTTCAAATCAAAACATTTTGTTTTTTTTAACTTTAACCCCTTGTATTTTAAAAAGTAATTGGGTTGGACTCCTCATTCCTTACATCATTTTACGAAAGGTATCGGCAGGCAGACGTTTTGAGAGTCATTTGTAAACACTCTGTATAAAGAAGTTGGCCTGAGCCCTGCTCTAGAGGTAGGTATACTAGCATTTCTATTGTAATAAACATTTAAAGTACTAATAAGTAAATTCATTTGTTGTTTTTACATTTTTTAACATTTGGTGCCTTATCTTAAACACATTTTGATTCAAAGTTTCTAGGTCGTTAATGTTATTTTTTTAAAATTATCATTACTAACAAAAAGTTTGCCTCTTTTGTCAGGCTATGAAAGACAGACATTGGAAACGTTTAACAAATCTAACTGGATACATGTTTGATGTCGATTCTCCGGCCTTTACTTTAAAAAATGTAATGGAAGCGCCCCTTCTTAAATACAAAGACGACGTCGAAGATATTTGCATCAGCGCCGTCAAAGAAAAGGACATAGAAGCAAAATTAAAGCAGGTGATCGCAGATTGGGCAATTGTGGAGTTGTCATTTGGAAATTTCAAAAGCAGAGGCGAGCTATTGTTAAAAGGTCAAGACACTCAAGAAATTATTACAATACTTGAAGATAGTTTAATGGTGATGAACTCTCTTTTGAGTAACAGGTAACAAACTCGAGAACGCAGTGTCTAATTTGAAAAATATTATTTTAATACCTTTTTTATATTATGTTTTAAGGTATAACGCCCCATTTAAAAAAGATATAGCACTGTGGGTGCACAAGTTAGTCGATACCTCTGAAATTCTGGAAAAATGGTTAATAGTACAAAACTTGTGGGTATATTTAGAAGCCGTCTTTGTTGGTGGTGATATTGCCAAACAGTTGCCAGCAGAAGCCAAAAGATTCAGTGTAAGTTATGTCTACGAAACCTCAAACCCCCATTTGTCATATAATATTGTCACAAAATTATATAGATTTTAAAAGATGTCGAACGTAACGTTGACAGCTCTTTTCGATTACAAAAAATATCCTGATTTCTTTAAGAAATATTAAATTAAAAACCGATAATTGTGTATACTGTAATAAAAAGAAAAATCCGCCGCATATTTATAAATAATTGAATGAAACATGATTTCAGACTGCAGTATTTTAAACTCTTCATTCATACAAACTTATTCACTTGTTCCACTCTTTCTTCTTCTATCATTTACCTCTCAATTTAAAATAGGGTAGTAATAAAACAATTTTAATCTGTTTGAAAGTTTGTATAGAACTTACTTTTTTAAAAAATTCAACACTTTTAATAAAATCAGTAATAGTGGACTTAAATTTTTCTTTGTTTAATCATTAAAATCTATTATTAATTTTTTTTACATAGACAACAAGATTTTTTTTGTGGTGGGTTGGCATTAAACTGTAGTTAATTTGCCACAGACTTTTTTATCATTATCTATACAGTGTGGAACAGCCAAATGGAATAAATTCGATAACGAATAAATTAGAGCGTGTTGGAAAAAACTCTTGGACACGTCGATTGTATTTTTAGATGCACATTTTTTTCAAAAAAAAAAAATTATTTTTATTTTATTTTATTTTTATTATTCTTGTGACAGTGGCCGATACTAACTTTCTTATTTTAAATACAACCCTCTGTATATTATTTATTTTTTGAATTCTTCAGAAAATTCTAGACATAATTCATGTACAATGTCCCATACCTATCTTCGACTGTTTCGGAAATATTAAGTGTTTTCAGATGTATTACAAAAATTAACATTAAAAAAAGAAAATTATTTTATTTCACAAATAATGTAAAAAAAAACATTAATTTCAATGTAAGAGAGGTTCAAAATTTTCGCCGCGAACGTCTTGGCAACATGCTAATCTGGTATAGAAATGTCTTCTAACGTTACTCAACATCTCAGGCGTGACTGATCTAAACGCAAACGTGATTCGTCTTTTTAAGTCATGTAAGTTGAGTGGTTTAGTTTCTCATACAATACTTTTGACATATCCCCACAAAAAGAAGTCTAATGGCGTCAGATCAGGAGATCGTGCTGGCCATTCTATCGATCCGCGCCTCCCTATCCACCGATTTGAAAAATTTTGGTTCAGGTACTGCCGGACATTGATTTGGTAATGGGGCGGTGCTCCATCTTGCTAAAACCATAGTATATTGGCAGGAACTTGTGGGTTTGCTGGATCAGGATATAAGTTTGTCAAAGCTGGCACGACATTATTTTGGAGAAGTTCTAAATATTTATCTTCATTCAAGTTGCCATCAATGAAAAAGGGACCTACGATATGATTTTCAACAATTCCTGCCCAAACATTAACTTTTTCAGGATATTGCGTATGTTCCTCTCTCATCCAGTGAGGATTCTCATTAGACCAATAGCGGCAATTTTGACGATTAACATGACCGTGAAGCGTAAATGTGCTCTCATCAGAAAACAAAACATCTTCTAATTGGACCATATTGTTATCTAACATTTCCATCATTTGTTCACAAAAATACTTTCTCCTGTCGAAATCGTCTTCCATGAGCTCCTGAGTTTGGCATCATTTTATAGGGATGCATTTTACTTTCCTTAAATATTCGAAAAATTGATGTGTGGCTAATGTTGAACAGTGAGGCTGCTTTTCGACCAGAATTATGTGGGTTTTCTTGAAACTCAAGCATAACATCCAATTTCGCATCATCGCTTAGTTCATTGGCAACTACTTTTTTTGTCTGTCTTACATGACCAAGCTCGCGAAACTGTTTTTCTATTTTGCTAATTGTTCCTTGGGATATAGGCGGCAATTTTAAAAAAATTTCGTGAAATAAGCGAGAAACTTCCATTTGTGTCCGTGTGTTATCTCCATAACCAATCATTTGTAGAATGGTTATTTTGTGCATTTCTGTTAAATGAACCATTTTTCTGATAATATTACGTACAGTTAACGAAATTCAAACGACAATAGTACTGACACTGATCACTACTGTCATGCAAACAGACAACAAGTTGCTAAGGCTATGAGTTTTATACGAAAATAAACAAAACTGTTTATGTATTTTTTTTATTTCATATCAGTAAAAAGGAACGCATTAATGGTTTTTGCTTATATTCTCAATATTTAGAGCTAAATGGTAAATAAGTATTGAGTGTAATGTAGCGAATTTGTGAAATAAAATAATTTTCTTTTTTTAATGTTAATTTTTGTAATACATTTGAAAACACTTAATATTTCCGAAACAGTTGAAGATAGGTATGGGACATTGTACATGAATTATGTCTAGAATTTTCTGAAGAATCCAAAAAATTAATAATATACAGGGGGTTGTATTTAAAATAAGAAAGTTGGTATCGGCCACTGTCACATGACACACCCTATATAATTATTTTTTTTTTTGAAAAAAATGCCCATCTAAAAATACAAATCGACGTGTCCAAGCGTTTTTCCCAACACGCTCTCATTTATTCGTTATCGAATTTATTCTATTTGGCTGTTCCACACTGTATATTATCGAGATATTAGATTAAAATTAAATTGTGATTTTTTCTTTGATCAGAAATTCCATAATTATTATGTTTATATCTTCTTTGAATGTACTCAGCAGAATAACAATATTTGTTGTAGGATTAATTGATTTTAAAATTCCGACCGATGTGTGTTATGGAGGTTACATGAGAATATTAAGTGGTTGATATCTGCTTCTGAGGAGTTGTTGCAAGGGCAGATAGGTGATATGTTAACTCCAATTTTGGCTAAGTGTAAGGGATGACCTCCAAGGTTTAATTTCATTCTTGTTATGGTAGAAGAGTAAAGCCTAGATAACTTGAAAGTATTCAAGTGAGGAATGTTTTTAGAAAGTAGAGGTTCTCTATAGTTAGATTATAGGATGATTTTGTCAGATATTCCGATGTGGTTTTCAATGCTACTAACTTTTTGCATGCCAAAAATTGTCTACGAAGGAAAAAAGAAGATTCTTGGGCTTCCGCAAGAACAGCCGGGGATGGAGCTGATTTAAAAGTACCGATACATATTTTAATTGCTTTGACTTGCAAGCGGTCGATTAGTCGAAGGTTTGAATTTCCAGCTAATTAAATATCTTAGTAAGATACCTTATTCAAAATGAGGCGTTGGTTAGATTGGTCAGTTTTATTATTGCCTTTTTTAGGAGTTGCATTAGAATTTTGCCTGTGATTAGATACACCTATGTTTACATTTTGACCCTTCCTTTCCAATAGTTTGTCACGTGCCTATTTTTTCCCTTCTACAGTTCCATTATTAATTGTGTCTCTGATAGTTTCGTATTCCTCAGGTACCGTATTTTGTTGTAACTTAAATATATCATTCGTTGTAAATAGTGTTGCATACCTAGTAGTGATAGGATTCGATTGTTAATGAATAGGGCTGGCTAACAACACGGACGAGGCGATTATTGGTGTGGAGCACGGACTTGCGAAGATTGTTCGTTGACGTTTATTCCGTGTCATTTCTTGATATCCGGCCTGGGAGTCAGTGGTTTGGTGGCAGTCTTGGGAGTCGGGTGGTGGTGAGAGTTTTTGGGACGGTGTGATAAGTTGGCAGCGTTTATCGCTTTGTCATTTGCCACGATTAGGTCCTTCATCGTACATGCCTCTCCTATATTGGGACATCTGAGAAGGTGACTGTCATTCTGAAGCTCCTCGCAGTCCGTTAGCTCGTCGTCCACAGGCATTCTCCATCTTATCCTATTTGATTTGCATCGCGTCACTCCTATCCTTAGTCTGTTCAGTGTTTTCCATGTAGCGTACACTAGAAGTTTTCCCGGTGGCAGCTCTTCCCTGCGATAGGTCCACAGATTTGAGTGTTGTTCTTTCCACAGTTCTATGCGGCGTTTTTTGGGCATGTCTGCAGTTGTTTTGTGTATTGTAGAAAGCTTGTCCTTGATTTGAGACGTCGTAAAAGTAATTTTCTAAACCCCAAAAGTTGGGCGCCAAATGTTACCCTAACTTAACTGTTTTTCTAAAGTTAAAAAAGTGGGGTGCCAATTTTGTGAAACTTTAAAAAACTTACTAATTCCGCAAATATTGGGCGACAATTTTGTGTTACGTTAAAGTTTCCTTTCTAAAGCAAATTATGTGTAATGTTTTAAGTTACTTTTATAAAACTAAATTATTTCAACTCAAGGGCTGCTAATTGTGTAGCGAACAATTTTACTAATACCCGTTAAACTAAATTATTTTATCAAATTAAAGTACTAAAAAAGAATTTTAAATAATTTTAGTTACCTGTCTGAAATGAAAAAAATACTAAAATAATTATCTTTAATATTAATTGTACAAATAAAATGTAATGTATTTTAAATTTTAATTTTAATGTTTAAACTAATTAAACAGCTAAGTAACCTAAAGGAAAAATATTATATTTAGGGTTTCGTGACTCCTTGATTTCTTCGTATCCTTTGCTGTTTAATTGTTAGAGAGGTTGTCGCTCCATCCCTTGCGGCTTCTTCTTTGACACCCTAAGGGCGACTTGTCTCTAGTTATTTTGACCATTCTATCGTCATTCATCCGATCTATGTGTTTGTTCCATTCTCTCTTTATTCCCAGTATTACATGTTCTTCTAATGTCCTCACCTCTCTTCCTGTCAAATAGTGTTTTTCCAGCGATCCTGCGTACTATTTTCATTTCGGTGGTTTCTAATATTCTCTTTGTGTTCGATGTATCTGGTCTAGTTTCCGCTGTGTATGTTAATATAGGTCGGATGACTGCCTTGTAGATTCGGGATTTCGTCTCGATTCCGATATTTTTGTTTCGGAGTATTGTATCGTTCAGGTAAGCTGAGGTTCGTGCTGCTATTGCCGCTTGGTTTCCTACCTCCGCCTCGATGTCAACCGTATCCTATTTCTATTTCTATGCCTAGGTATTTAAATTTCATTTCCTGTTGTATAATTTTATCATCCACAACCAGTTTACCTCTGATAGGTGTTTTTGAGGTGGTCATGTATTTTATCTTTGCTGCAGATATCTTCATTTTTAGACTTTTTGCCGTTGTGCTAAATTTGAATAGTAATCTCTGTAAGTCATCTTCGTTTTCTGCAATCAGAACAGCGTCATCGGCATAACATGGAAATTTTGACGTCTTTGTTCCCCATTTTATACCCTTTCAGGTTACGAGTGCTTTTTACTCCGCCTGCATGATCGCGGGGTGAACCGAGTAGCATTGTGATTATGTTGCCGGTCGCAAGCCCGGAAAAAGGAGGAGGGTTCATGGGTCAGGCCAGCTCCCTGCCCAAGGTAAAAACAGCAACTGGCTCACAGATCCGAAACTCTGCCTCGGACAAGGTGATATTAACTTACAATAATTAATAATAATAATTTAACAAAACTCAACCAATTAAATTTTCAATTTAACTAAAAACAAAGGGTGCACATAGGTATTAAATTAAAAGTATTGTTAGATTCGTGCAATATTGAAGACGCCGCCACTGCCTAAGCGATACTTGAATACGCACGAACTTACCTTTTTTTTACAACGGATATGCTTTTTCTAGGAGACGGGTATCGTGATTGTTGATGCTTTTCAACCATTACGCTATTGATTCTTACGGGCATTTGATTGTTAACAGTTTTCATTATTTGTGAATTTATTATATTTTTGTAATTAGTGATTGAGTGTTTAATTTGGTGAGTCAATATTTAAATACAAGATGTACAAGATTTTTATCCTAAATCTAGTGGCGTAAATAAAAAATTAATAATTATTCTGAAAAAAAAACAATAAAATTATTCTAAAACTATAATTATTACCAACGAAGAATCGCTGTTTTTGAAACAAAAATAGTAAATGTATACTGTAAGAAATAATATCGTATTCTACTCAAAAACTATATTTATCGTAAAGCGTATTTAAACTATATCGATAACAAAAATGCGTCTACTTATTGTAGTCTCTTAATCAAGACTGCTGCCAGTCCCCGTATCCCGTCCTTTTCTTTAGATACCTGCTTTCCAGAGGTATAAATTAACTTTAGCATACTTACCAAAAAAAAAAGACAGCAATTTTAGTCGATGCGGCTTGTAAACCTAAGCCGAATGACACCACTCTCAGGTTGAGGAAATGCCCCATTTAAAAGTTAGGCCCCTTTTAATTTTCAAATTTCCGATTTTTGGAGGCACATTTTTTCGGCCAAAACTTTTGTGCACAGTTAAACGATGATTTTATTTCATGCAGCATGATCAACCGAGTCGATTGGCATCACTTCCAAGTTCAGCAAACGGCCCTTTCAAAAGTTTTTAATTTTTCAATTTTAGAGTCGTGTTTGTAATCATGCTGCGACTGAAAATACTAACACTTGTGTCACTCGACGCAGTATGACCAACCGAATCGAATAAACTACGAATGTCGAGTTAATTTCCATAAAATAATAAGGTATAATTCAAGAATATGGCTGACAAATGAATTTTCATAAAACTTTCATAGGTCATTAAAACACACTATAAAATGAATATCCTGTTAGAAATTTTTGCGTGGAAACGTTTGAAAAGTACTTTCTAAAAAGAAATGTGTGAAAAATTCATCATGGTTGCTACTTCAAGGGTAATTTTTATAACAAATTTTTACCTCTATTAAACACTTAAAATTCCTTGTACTTTTTTGCAACAGATTTCACACATTAAAATTCACCTATTTCACCTTTTTTTTGCAATTATTTAACGAGATAAGAGTTAATAGATCGAAAGAAATTATTCATTATTATTGCATTATTGATAGACAGAAACACTGTGCCACGTCTTTTCGTTCTCTAAAGAGTACTCTGCTAGCGGTTTCTCTACTGGCAAATTATGCCCGAGCTCAGCCGTAGAGGGTAGAAGAAAAAAATATAAAAGTGAGCCGCGCCACCGACTTAGACGGTTCAAGCCGGAAACCACTAGGTCTTATAGGCACTAGCAGAGCCACACGATAAACAACTAAGATTATGGTGAACCAAATAAATAAAATTATAGCAAAAATATGTTGGATACTTTACTCACACAATAAATAATTAAGGTACACAGCTCAATAGCAACATTATAACAAATATAGTCAAAATTAACAGCTATGGTAAAATTTTATTGCTAAAACAAACCAAAAATTTAAAATTTACAACTTTATAAAATAACCAGAACAGAAGTAAGAGTAACAGACTTTACCAAGTTACAAAAAAAAAGGTAAAATATAAATCAACTCATTAATGACACTAAACCAAACGTTTACATAAGGCTGCTAACCAACTTATGTTTTAACCATTTACATAAAGATTTTCACTGCCAAAACAATCGAGTTTATTTAAAAATATTTTTACAATGGTTGTCCTTTAAAATATCAAGATTGTAGGATATTTACAAATAAGTAGGAAGAAAATATATTTTTACTTGGACATAAAGAATTATTGAGAAGGTTATTTTAATCCAAGTTTAGTTTTGGCATATTATTTAATACAATAAATAGTTTCCAACAATGTACTATATTAATAAACTAAAACAAAACGTAATCGTGGTGTCAGAATGAGTCACTGCGTTATATATTTAAAAATAATTCACTGATAACCTTTGGGAATACGAATTCACATGTACTATATTAATAAACTAAAACAAAACTTAATCGTGGTGTCAGAATGAGTCACGGCGTTATATATTTAAAAATAATTCACTGATAACCTTTGGGTATACGAATTCGCATGTACTATATTAATAAACTAAAACAAAACTTAATCGTGGTGTCAAAATAAGTCACGGCGTTATATATTTAAAAATAAATCACTTGTAACCTTTGGGTATACGACTTCACTACTTCTGTGGCCTACTCCTGTGGCCGGGTTGATTGTGAGACGGCACCTGCTAATTAACAATGGCTTCCCTTAAATAAATCCCGCTAGCGGCTATTTTAACTCGACACCAATAATCCAAAATATCCACAACAAAGGCAAGACAAAATGGTCAAGTTAAAAATTAAATGGTTTTTCTTCAAAATCCAATTAAGATGGCCCAAATACAGCCAGATATGAAAGAAATCCCATAGAGGTTCTGCACACGTGCTAATATCACAACGTCCCAAAAACTCTCAACACACGACTGACACTCCTAGGCAGTTAATCAAGAAATGACACGGAATAAACGTCAACCCACAATCTTCTCAAGTCAGTGCTCCACAATCGCCTCGTCCGTGCTGTTAGCCAGCCCCATCCACACAGAAATGCAAACCAAACAATCGAATCCTATCCCTACAAGGTATGTAACACTATTTACAACGAATGATATATTTGAGTTACAACACAGTACGGTATGCAACCCTACTTACGAGTAACTAAGGAATACGAAACTATCAGAACTGTAGAAGGAAAAAATAGGCACGTGACAACTGGACTACTTTGACAAATGACAGGATTTTTAAATCCGTACTTGGAATTGCGACGTTGCCAGAGTGCGCGTATATCTTTTTTTATAAATTATAGATTCGACTGTTAATCGATGATAAACATACAAAAATTAGTCCAACCCAACATACGGCCTAACCTAACACCAACAGTACCTTTTTTAACCAATTCAAACATCTGTTTATTTAAGGTAATAAAAGTAAATAAATTGATACTAATATTAACTACGCATGCGTAAGCGCATGCGCGGATTAGGAGTCGGTCGTCAATTCAATTTTAAAAATGAATAAAATGATAATATTTGACTGTTAATCGATGATAAACATACAAAAATTAGTCCAACCTAACCTACGACCTAACCTAACACCAACAGTACCTTTTTTAACCAATTGAAACATTAACTTTTGTACGCACACTTGTTCTCAACTTGCTCATAAATTAAAAAAAATTGTAAATTTATAAAGTAATCTATAAGATATAACTTCTTTTTCATTAACTGAGCCATAAAAATATTTTATCTAATATACCATTACTTCTAGTTTGAATCGGCAACGTCGCAATTCCAATTAAGAGTATAAGATGCTGTCATGTCGGACAGGTTAATAGTTTATGTATCAATAACAATGATCAATTTCTTTGGAATTGGTGACGCTTATTCCGCTAAAAAATGTGTGAAATAGGTGAATTATAATGTGTAAATTGTGTTGCCAAAAAGTACGAGGAATTTTAAATGTTTGATTAAGGTAAAAACTTGTTATAAGAATTACCCTTGAAATTGCCACCGTAATGAATTTTTTACACATTTTTTTTAGAAAGTACTTTTAAAACGTTTCCGCGCAAAAATTTTTATCAGGATATTCATATAGTGTGTTTTAATGACCTATGAAAGTTTTATGAATTTTTGTTGCACATGAATGTTCCGATTTTGCGACTTTTTGATTGTGTGGTGGAGGTGTAAGCAATGTATTTATTTTTCTCTTCTGATTCTTTCGTATTAACTCGCCTCTTGTACCAATTCTTCTTCGTCTGTGTAGTAATCCCTTGAGGTTAACTCTTTGTCAGAATGATTTTTGAGTAACCCTGTATACTCTGTGTGCAATTTTTTTCTTTGAATTTGAAGTGAAATTAATTTTTTCTACAAGCGTGCGTGATTCACCCTCTACCCGCACGCAATTCAGTTTGGAAAGTGTCATTTTTCCACACTAGTGCGGGAAATTTTTTCCCACTCTAGTGCGGGAAAAACATTTATATGATATCCTCTTAAAATATAAGTGGTGGGTGACAAAATATGAAAGTTCAAGCTTTTTTGTTGCAATACTAAGTGAGTTTGTTCAAAATCATCCATCATTTTGCACTATTTATTGAAAAAATGAACAAATATTGATAAATAAAAATGTATTGTTATGAAAATCACCCTATATATAGGCTTTGATTGATCTGATAACGAGTAGGTAACAATTGATGTTGTCATGCCGATCAATACACAAATTTGTTTGTAATTGTCAGAGTGACAGACAAAGCGTTACTTATATAAAATTTTCGATTCAGTGAAATTGCCACAATGGATTATTCATCTGATGAAGAACTTCCAAAAGAAATCGTGCAAGCAGCTACAGATGCGAACTTAGAGTTATTGCCAACGAAATCTAAACAAAGGTATGAGAAGCAATACACGAGTTTTATTGAATGGTGCAACAATAAAAAAGTGAAAACACCAAATAAAGAAGAAGTATTCTTGGCTTATTTTCTAGAAATATCTAAAACATGGAAGCCGAACACTTTATGGGCAAGATATTCAATGTTGAAGAGTGTATTCAAAGTAAAGCAAAATTTGGATATTAGCAAATTTTACAAAACAACTGCATTCATTAAAAGACAGAATGTCGGTTTTCGACCGAAAAAGGCCAAAATCTTCACTCAAGAAGACGTTTCAAAATTTATGACTGAAGCACCCGATGACATATACCTCATGATTAAGTTAGTAGCAATTATTGGATTAGCTGGTGCTTGCAGACGAGAAGAGCTGACAAAACTCACCATTGACGACATAGACGACAAAGAAAACCTGATAATTGTTAATATCAAGGATTCCAAAAATCATTCCTCTAGATCCTTCGTGATATCTGAAGAAGCAAATGATGGTTATTTTTTGAACGTATACAGAAAGTATGTACATTTACGTCCAAAAGAGACTCCTCACCGTCGTTTATTCTTGTATTACAAAAGTGGAAAATGTACTGTGCAATGTGTAGGAATCAATACCATAGGAAAGATACCCTCCGAAATAGCAGTATATCTGCGCCTTCAAAATCCAGAGCTTTACACTGGTCACAGCTTCGGGCGTTCCTCAGCCACTTTACTTGCTGACTGTGGTGTGGGTATAACTAATATCAAACGCCTAGGAGGATGGAAATCGACTTCAGTTGCAGAGGGGTATTTAGAAGACTCCACCAATCGAAAAAAAGAAATGTCCAACAAAATTCTCAATTTGAACACTACATCGTCTTCCGGGTGCATTTTAGAACCATCCACGTCTATATCGATCGGCGACGATTTGATGCCTGTGCCTGCACATTCGATTTCTTTCGATAATGTATTGCCCGAGTTACCTTCTTCTTCAGGAAATCAGCCATCTTCAAAAAATATGCTGGCTTCCGCTATAAATTTACATAATGCATCAAATTGTACATTTACAATAAATATTACGAATAATTAGTGGATAGAAAATGTTACTCTTGTTAGTTGTTTCCATTTGCATGAATAAATAATTGAAAAAATATATTTGTTTCCTACGCTTGTAGAAAAAGTATTGTTCCTAACTCATGCGGAAAGTGTCTTTCCCGCACTCGACTGCTTACCCGAACTCCGCTCCGCGTCGTTCGGGTTAACGGCAGTCGCGTGCGGGAAAGCATCACTTTCCGCACTTGTTAGGAAAATTACTATAATATTAATGACACTTTTTTTATTCTCCGCTTTTGGGTCTTTTCTAATACATCTCCGCATTTTTAAAATTCTTCACCAGGTCTGTTGGTGTTAGGTTAGGACGATAGAATTTTTTTCAGAAATTGGGAAAATCCTTTACGGAGAAGTTATGAGCCTGAAAGCTCAAGGTCTACTGTGAGACTCCACTGACTACGAGGGCAGTTTGATAAGTCAGTGACTTTTTTAATTTCCCGCGCAGTTACTCCAAATGCAATAGTGCTGCCGTCAACTATAATCTATTCAACTATAATCTATTCAACTATAATCTATCAGTGGGCAACTTTCTAATTTTGAGCAAGCTACGTGTCGTGCAATTGGTGTTTGATAGCCGTTCAAAGCAGACAACCTCGTGAATTTTTACGAAAATGAAAAAAGTGAATTTCGTGTGCTGATTAAGCATTACTTTTTACGTAAAAAATCCATCACTGAAATTAAGGAAAGACTTGATAAATACTACGGGGACTCGGCACCATCAATTTTAATGGTTAAGAAGTGGTTTACAGAGTTCCGTTGTGGTCGTACCAGCACTAGTGACGCCGAACGTCCAGGTCGCCCAAAAGAAGTGATCACGCCGGAAATCGTCGATAAAATGATCGGAGAATGAAATTGCGTGAGTTGGCTCATGCTGTAGGTATCTCAACTGAACGGGTACATCATATTTTACACGAATATTTGGACATGAAAAAACTCTTGCGAGATGGGTGCCGCGATTGCTCACACTCGACCATAAGCGCAATCGTGTGACCACTTTAAAAGAGTGTTTAGCGATGTTCAGCCGTAATCCAGACAAATTTTTGCGCCGTTTTGTTACTGTGGATGAAACATGGATCCATCACAACACGCCAGAGACCAAGGAACAATCGAAACAGTGGGTTGCTCGGGGTGAACGTGGACCAAAGAAGGCGAAACAGTCTGTTAACCAACAAGGTCATAGCCACAGTTTTTTGGGATGTACGCGGTGTCATTCACATCAATTACCTCAAGAAAGGTAAAACGATCACCGGCGAATATTATTCAAAGCTTTTGAACAGATTCGACGTTGATTTGAAGCAAAAACGGCCGCAATTGGCGAAGAAGAAAGTGCTGTTCTATCAAGACAATGCACGTGTGTAAATCCACGAATTGGGATACGAACTGCTACCCCATCCAGCATATTCTCCAGATTTAGCCCCCTGCGACTATTTTCTGTTTCCAAACCTAAAGAAATGGCTGGGCGGTAAGAGATTTGAGTCGAATGAAGAAGTCATTACCGAAACAAACGCGTATTTTGAGAGCTTTGAAAAAACCTATTATTTGGAGGGAATAAAAAAATTAGAAGAACGCTGGACTAAATGTATCGAGCTAAAAGGTGATTATGTAGAAAAATAAAATGTTTATTTGCGGAAAAAAATTTGTTTTATTCAAAAAGTCACTGACTTATCAAACCGCCCTCGTAAATCAGGTCTACTCACTTAAAACTCCACTCCTATTTAGGTATGTCTGGCTATTGCCTCCGGCAACACGTGGGCCCATTGGCCCATTGTATCTTACCGATGTGGTTTTGTTACATTGTACAATGGAGACCCGACCCGCAGATCGCGCGGCTAATACCGAAAACATTAAAACACACACTGCGCCGCCGCGAGGCACCAGAAAGCAAAAGGCAGGCAATTCATGGGAGTCATCCGGCGACCTAGAACCACTCTGCACCCAATCCAGTACCTTCGTACTTTGTACAAGTTCTGTACTGGGTGGAAACAATACAGCCACCCAAAAACCATCCGTCCTCCCCAGCGCCTTGCAGCAGCATATCCCGAGCTCCACCGCCCCCGGATCCCCACAACACAACCCGCAGGCCAGGCCCCCATTATACAGTGCCTTGGTGATTTTAAGCTGATTCCTGTTCATCGCTAACAGTTCTGCCGTCCTTTTATGGCACTTTCTTTTGATGTATTATTTCCCGTTTTTTTTTACTGGTATACGTTTCCAGCAGTTTTTGTGTTTTTTCGAACCTCTTCTTGCAAGTTTGTCTACTTTCTCAATACCTGCAACTTCCTGGCGTCCTGGAACCTGTATTAGTTTGACGTGATTACGGTCTACCAGCGTTCTCAGTTCTTCTTTGCAGTCAACGAGTATGGTGGAAGGGGTGGTCCAGCCCTGAGGTGCCCCCTGTACAGGACTAAGGCTGTCTACTACAGAATTTCGCCCGGTTTCTTGTAGGTTCCGTTAGCTATGGTGTTTCACCACCGCCATGCATCCATCAGTACGATGACACTTTGGATTGGGAGTCTTTTAGTCTCTTTTTACGACAGGTAGATCATACCCGGGATCTATTCTATTCTATTTTTCCCAGGGATAGGACGTTAAGTTAGGTTATGTTAATAAATCGGTATTAATTAAGGCAGTAAAAGTAAAAAAAAATAGCCTTACCTTACCTAATGTCCTAACTAACCTAACACCAACAGTATTTGGTAAACTACTTCCTTCCACTTGCTACGGTTCTCACACACATCTTTTGCTTCCTCTACTTTCATTAGTGCTCTCATACCTGCTCGTCGGTTGTTGGTACTCTTGACCTGGCCTATTTTCAAAACAATGTTGATCTGATCGAGATATGTTCTCCGAGGTCTACCTCTACCGACTTGTCCATTCACACTCGCCATATAAATTTGTTTCGTCAATCTTCCTTCATCCATCCTTTCTACGTGTCCAAACCATCTAAGCATTTCTTTTTCTATCTTTGTAATCACATCTTCTTTTACACCACAGCGTTCTCTTATCTCACTATTCTTTTCTTTATCCAACCGAGTCACTCCGGCTATACTTCTCAGACTACTCATCTCCGCAGCATTAATCCTATTTTCATGCTTCTTTCGCCAAATCCAACATTCACTGCCATACATAAGTGTAGGAACCAACACACCTCTATGCACCGCCAGACGTGCCTTTTTTGACACTTTCTGGCTATTCATAAAGCTATGTAGTGCCCCATTTATTTGTTTACCTGCCAACACCCTTCGCTCAATGCCACTGTCATACTTTCCATCTCTAGTAAACTTTGAACCCATGTACACAAACTCATTTACTTGTTCCACTCTTTCTCCCTCAATCGAAACTCCACAGTTTGTTATGCTTTCTTCTCTTTTAAAAACCATTACTTTCGTTTTGCTCACATTTATTTTTATTCCTTTGATTTTTAGGGCATCATGCATAACATTAACCATCGCCTGCAACTCCTCTTCAGATAACGCTAATATGACTTGATCATCGGCGTAAAGAAGGCGATCAAATCATTCATTTTTAATCCATACGCACTCTCTTTCAGATCTTTTAAACAATTGTCCATGTATAAGTTAAACAGCCATGGCGAAGCCACACATCCCTGTCTTACACCTTTTTCGATGTTAAACCAGTCCGTGCAATAACAAAAAAATTATTCATTTTGTGACCTTGCACTGTTTTCTTGGTAAATTAATATAGCCTTATTCGGTGTTGTTGTTGTCGACGTTTGATAGGTCATTCCGAATATCTTTCGCACTAAATGATACCCTATTTTCGAAACGAAAGCCTTATAGCTTTATAAAACAAAATGTTTGTTTAACCGAGTTGGGTATGTAATGTGTTTTTTTTTTAAAACTTGTAAGAAAACGGCAACGTTTACCTACTTCTTTTATTCTTAAAAGTCGTCGCAGAAAAATGACACGAATTTTTACGTAAAAATGCGTTTGTTTAAAAAAAGACGTGATTATGTATTTATGTATGTATGTTTCATAATTTGATTATAAAACTTTATTTTATTCGATTGTTCTGTTAAAAATTTTTATTTTAGAACATTGACAAATCTTGGATGAAAATAATGGCTAGAGCTCATGAAAATCCCAATGCTGTGGACTGTTGTACTGGGGATGAAACTATGGGGCAACTTCTGCCGCATTTACTGGAACAATTGGAGACGTGTCAAAAGAGCTTGACCGGATATTTAGGTAATGTTTGTATTTTAATGGCAACAATTTTTTATAATTTAAACTTTTGATTTAAGAATCCAAGAGATTGTGCTTTCCGAGATTTTTTTTTATATCGGATCCTGTTTTATTGGAAATATTAGGACAGAGTTCGGATCCAGCTTCCATACAACCACATTTGCTCAGTTTATTCGATGCTGTGTGTAGGGTAAGTAATCTGCAAATAGTTTTTTAACTTATTACCTGCATTGAAACTGCCCCAATTTAGCAAGTCAAAATAAGACAATTTTAAACCAAAGCGACTGTTGGCGGACAAAAACCATTTATTTTCTGTTACGAGTTGCAAATGGACTGTATGAGTATAGAGAGAATATTTAAGTAATTAAAGAATATAGAACATTTTGTTAAGAAAATAAACGATTGTTCAAATATCGTGATTAACCTTTTTGTTTGATGCGTAGCACCTTGGAGCGCTGATTGCTTCGTTTTGGCTAACTCGGGGTTGCACTTTTCACTAGCTAAAAGAGAGTTTTATTTTGCACACGTGGCACAAAAGGTTGTTTTTGAGAGAGCTGTCGATGTTGTCGTTTTGGTCGTTTAGTCAAAAAGGGGCTGGATTCGATGTCTTCGTTGAGCGGTAGAAGCAAAAGAAACAAAAAAAAGGGAAGGTCTCTTGGTTTTGTGTCGTTTATTTCCAAATTCAGGTAGCTGGGTGGCTGTGCATCCACTAGTCAGCCCGTTTATATGAAAGATATATCTCCCGTTTATTAATTTTTTTTTCACTGAAAATGGTCGCAAAAAGGGATTTTTTAAATCTTGTTCATTTACATAAGCTAATTTCTTATGCCAATCGTTAATCGTTTTTATTTCAGCAAGATGAGAAATATCATTTTCCTTGGTCTTCACATAATATAGGCCATCTTCTTTGTATGCCTTCATTAATATTCCATTTTCGTTATGTATTGTGGCAGTTTCTTGATTAAAACTGACTTTGTATCCATTTGATGTTGCTTTGGCAATCGATATCAAATTGGTTGATAAGTTTGGTACATACAAGGTATCTTTAAGAGATATTATTTTATTATTTATTTTTATTACGACCGTTCCTTTACCTTCAATGTTTTCGGTTTTGTCGGTAGAAGCAAGTTTTAGACTTTCATTTGTTCGAGTCATTGTTTTGAACATTTCTTTGTCTTTGCACATAGGTGATGTACATCCGCTGTCAAAACACCAATTTTCTTGAACGTTTATATTTTGAACAGATAGGCAGGTTCCTTTTACTAATAAAGAACCTTGTTGAATCTTTTTCTTTGACCAACAATCCCTCTCAAAATGACCTTTTTTCAGACAGTATTCACATTTTAGGTTTTTCTTTGATTTTTCTGCATTAAATTTCTTCTGTGTTTTTTTTGTTTTTATTACTATAATGTGCCTTTTCTTCTTCTTTGTTGTAATTATTCCTCACTTCACTTTCTTCTATTATCTTAGTTTTTAGATCTTCGAACGACGGAAGTCGTTATTATTTCTTGATTCTATCGCAATCCTGAAGTTTTCGTATTGCTCGGATAAACTGTAAAGCATAATTATGGTTAACAAATCTTCATTAATATCCACTTCCATGTCTTTTAACTTTTCTACAAGATCCATAAATTCATTTATATGATCTCTGACATCTTTATCAATTTTTAGCTTCTTTTTTAAAAGCCTTTTTAGAAGAGTTGCTTTTCTAGCTGGTCCTTGGCTTTGGTATGCCTTTTCTAGCGTTTCCCATATATCTTTTGTGCTCTTACATGATTTTACCAATCTTAATTCGGACGGTACGATGATCAGCAAAATTTCAGCTTTGGTCAAAGAATTTGTCTGCTTGTTACTCGTCTCTTTTAAGCATTCGTGCAATCAAGTTTTTACTAATATAGCTTCTGCTTGTACTTTCCATGTATCGAAATTATTTCGATTTAAAGGTTCGATATTTGCGTACATTTTTGATGTCGCCATTTTCATCTTAGGAATCTGGGCCCGTAACCTGTTATTATTATGTATTATATCGATATCATTATTAAAAGTATATATATATATATATATATATATATATATATATATATATATATATATATGTATATATATATATATATGTATATATTTATATATATATATGTATATATATATATATATATATATATATATAACTTTATGAAACTATTTTATAACTTTAAACTACACAAAACATATATTATACAAAATCAAAAATCAAAACCGATATTTTATATCTGACACTGACAGACTTATTTTAGAATTGTATAAAGAATAGTAAAGTGAAAACTACATGGAAGTCCACTTTTATAGTTAATAAATAACTAGTTTGTAGCTCTTCCAATAACCTCTACCGACTTGTCCATTCACACTCACCTTATAAATTTGTTTCGTCAATCTTCCTTCATCCAAACTTTCTTCGTGTCCAAACCATCTAAGCATTCCTTTATTTATCTTTGTAACCACATCTCTATCCAACCGAGTCACTCCGACTATACTTCTCAGACTACTCATCTCCGCAGCATTAATCCTATTTTTATGCTTCAGCCAAACCCAACATTTACTACCTTACATTAGTGTAGGAACCAACACACCTCTATGCACAGCCAGACGTGCCTTTTTTGACACTTTCTGGCTGTTCATAAAGCTATGCAGTGCCTCATTCATCTGTTTTCCTGCCATAACCCTTCGCTAGATTTTTAAAATAATGAATATTAATCTTCCGAAGCATTGACTTCTTCGACAAGAAATTTTTCAGTAATAATAATAAAGTTTTAAACGTTTCAGGTCGATTTTGATGAAAAGAAATCGGATACTATCATAGCGATGAATTCGGATCTGGGTGAAAAAATCATATTCGATAAACCGGTCGTATGTCAAGGAGGAGTCGAAATGTGGTTAAATGCTTTGTTGAATGCCGTTAGAGACACTGTTAAAAACGTTTTGGCGGTGCAATCACAATGCCTGAACGACCCTGATTACGATTTCATAGCTGGATTCGTTCATTTTTGCGGACAGGTTAGAAAGAAAATTTTTTCAACACATAAACTTTTAAAAAAACCCACATCGTTTAAATGTTTTTGTTCTAAGTTAAAAAAAAAATTATTGAGCAGCTAGTTGTTAATAAATAACCGTTTAAAGTTCAACAATTTATAAAAAAGTATACATACTAGCGAGTTGGATAACAACTTGGCAACGCTGTACGCGAGTATAGATATTACTTGCGCGGTAAATTTAAACGGACTGATGGAGAAATCAATCAATTCAAAATTATATTTGGTAAAATATATACCAATCCAATTAAGTTGGCATCATAAGGGAAACTTTTTTATTTTTAGTTTTATGAAAAAAAGTTATTCTTTATAAAAAGTTATGCATAGTCTAAAACTTAAAATACAACCATTGGATAGCAATTTTTTTAAACCATATACGGGGTTTGTCAAAAAATATGATTTTTTTTTAGGAGTAAAGTATGAGCATGTATGAGAGCACTGATGAAAGTAGAGGAAGCAAAAGATGTGTGTACGAACCGTAGCAAGTGGAAGAAAGTGGTCTCTGCCTACCCCTATGGGAAAAAGGCGTGACTTTATGTATGTATGTATGTAAAGTACCTTTATTTTTAAAAATATCGACAATTGTTGTAAGGAAAAATTGATCATAATTAAAAACTTGTCAAATATTTAAAATTATTCATCTGCCGTGAGAAAATAGATTTTGTTGTTTTTATAAGAATAAAATAAAAGAACCATATTTTTTTCAACAGTCCATAAATGCCGAACGCTATCTAAATTTTTACAAAATGAATTCTACGATTTTATTAGCGAATTATCTTTAAAAGACCGTCAACGTATATGGTATCAACAAGACGATGCTACATGCCATACTACAGTCGCTGTTAGGTTATTTGAAACTATTTTCAATGACAAAGTAATAGAAGAATTTTTGGCCAGCTAGATCTCCAGAATTTAGTCCTGGATTTTTTCTTATTGGGCTACTTACAATATAGGGTTTTTCAGAAAAAACCTTTTTAAGATATTAATCATTTAGAAATAATAATTACAGAAGCATGTCAGGAAATTACTGAAGATATGATCAAGAATGCATTAAGGTAATTTGATAAACAAACCATTAAATGTCTAGCAAGAGATGGTGAATATATTGAGGCTTTAGTGAATTGAAGCAAAATATAAATTATTCTTTTTTCAATTACTTATTACGTATTAGTTTATCTTTGCATTTGCAAAATAAAATATTTTGATGTATGCATTAACTATTCAACTGCAATAAAACATTGTTACCGAACTAATTAATAAACCAAAAAGTTATCATGTCATGTTTTTCAATAAAATATGCATAATTTACTAATACCGAAAATTATTAAAGATAGTAGTTTTAAATTATAATCAACTTTTCCTAATAACAATTGTCGCTTTTTTTAAAAATAATGCATATACTCCTAAGTAAAATTCATATTTTTTGACAAACACCGTAAACGGCTTAAAAAAATTTATATCTTATGGTTGTATTTTAAGTTTCAGAATATGCATAACTTTTAATAAGGAATAACTTTTTTTCATAAAACTAAGAATAAAAAAGTTTCCCATATGATGCCGACTTAATTGAACACACTGTATATTTATTACGGGTAAAAAGTTTCAAATTTTAAGTAATACAAAAAATGATATAAGTAAAATATTTTTAATGAAATATAAAGTAAACACAGCATAAAGTTTTACGGAATTATCTGAAATTTAAGCTCATAACTTATAAATATTAATAGTAAACAATGTAAATTTTACGTGACAAAAATATTTCCTTTAATCACATTTATTTTCGTATTTTAAGAAGTGTAGGTAAGCGCATCGATACGCTCTAGTGACTTCTTATAAATAAAAAAGAATATTGTTACGATATTTACTCGGTAATTCTAAACTCTCAGTACAATAACTAACAACTTTTATCCTAGTATTTCTTCACAATAAATTTTATTTTTACAAATCACTTATATATTCACTTTACAATTACTTTAAAATACTTGACTTTAAACTAACTTCAACTTTTAACAACAACTTTAAAACTAAACCCTTTCGCGATCGCTGTTCTTTTTATATTTCCTAATCATCGCTCTAGAAAAATCGCCACCATTCAAAACTATTGGACCTTTCTAGAAAGTGCCCGAATAATTCTTTTACCGTTTCGGAACCATTAGACGCAGTATTCTAGAATTTGCCGGTCTTTTCTTTTGTTCCATTCGCCGCGCCGGAAATCCCGTAATTGTGATCGACGCGCTGTCGCGAACAGACAACAGGACCGGATGGTATCAATATGTAATATAATTTTACGTAAAACTGTATATGCTATCATTACAGATAGAATATATTACATTTTTGATAACAAAAAAAAAAATATTAATATAAACTTTATATTAAATAAAAATTAAACGCAACATATAATAGAGCTTTTAAAAGTATGTGGAAGTATTAGTGTATGCATACATATGTACACGGGTACAGTATTGCATAAAAATTATGAATCACTTCGCTACAAGTTTGTATACTTTTACAGCGCGTATAATCTAAAATTTTCTAATAATATTGTACTATAACAACCTCGTTAAAAATATATATTTTTTAACATGCATGTAGGCTGGATTAGTGGGAGTTCAAGTATTGTGGACTAAAGAATCTGAAGAAGCAATTAAAAAAGCAAAAGTAGATAGAATGGCCATGAAAATCACAAACCAAAGATTTTTAGATTTATTAAATTCTTTAATTGATTTAACGTCAAAAGATTTGTCGAAAATGCAAAGAATTCAATTTGAAACAATGGTAACTATTCACGTACATCAGAGGTAAGTTAAAATCATAAAAAATCTTGTTCTCTTAACCCGATTCTTTTAATTTAAAAAACAAAAAACAATACTTGACCAAATTGACAAAGAATAGTAGATTCTGTCACTAGTATCGAATTTTTTTATTCTAACCGTGTAACAGACGATATTTTCTCCACGACCAAAGAATTTAATTAAAAAATAATTTAAGTTATTTATGGATATGTAGATATGTATTAATTGGTATTAATATTTATTGTGTTGGTACAGTTATTAAAATGAAATACCGGTCCATTTGAAATATTTTCTGTAAAGTATTTTAAAACAGATTGAATGAATGGGGCAGATGTAACGTGGGTGTAACAGAAAGAATTGGAGGTTAAGGGGATGTTTTCTGGCAAATTAGTTTTTCTTTATGGAAGAAATTAATTGGTTATATTGTTTTGCTTGTAATTTTTTTATGTCTGCTACTTGAGTAGACTTCCAACCTTCCATGCCTTTTTAAAGTTATTATGTCTGCACCTGCTGAGCTTCGACGAAAACAGTGCCCAGTATAATCTTGTGCATTATTTAAATTAAGATATGTGGCAATTTTTTTTGGCATATCACCCAGATTATTGATTTTGATTACTTGTTTTGTACATTTAATTTTTTTTAAAAATTTAAAAAAATTATTAAAAGGGATGTTTGAAGGTCTCAGGTTAATAATATTTTAAAAATATCCAGTAATCATAAACTCTCTTGATTTTTTTGTTTTTGTGTTGGAAATAACAATGTAAAATGAGGATCTCAAATCTTTAATATCTTAAATTTCAATATTATACAGTTCATTTTTACGGCAAATCCCCAAATCACGAATGATAAGTACAACCTTAAAGTTCAAATATTATAAAAATTGATACCCAATTAAAAATATTTATTACCTTTGTTGCTAAATACATTTTATTTTCTAAAAAATCTTTAATATTTTGATCAGTAAAATTTTTTGATTTTTTAGGTAGATATTTCTCGCAAGAACGTTTTAACAAAGTTTTAATATATTTGTAGTTAGAAATATCAATATTTGGTTTTACGTCCCCACCATCCCAATTGTTTTTGTTCTATGAATGAAATAATATCTCCTATGTCTAGTTCTTCTCTTATTCGGGTATTTTTTATTTTATCTCTTCGTGTCACTCCTCTAATTCTCGGATATTTCATTTCTGTTGTTTGTATTCTACTTTGCCAATTTAATTTAAAACTGATATTTATTTTAATTTTTTTATTTGACATCCATGTGTACTTGGGTTCAAAGTTTACTAGAGATGGAAAGTATGACAGTGACATTGAGCGAAGGGTGTTGGTAGAAAATCAAATGAATGGGGTAGTGCATAGCTTTATCAATAGCCAGAAAGTGTCAAAAAAGGCACGTCTGGCGGTGCATAAAGGTGTGTTAGTTCCTACACTTATGTAAGGTAGTGAATGTTGGGTTTGGCAGAAGAAGCATGAAAATAGGATTAATGCTGCGGAGATGAGTAGTCTGAGAAGTATAACCGGAGTGACTTGGTTGGATAAAGTAAATAATAGTGAGATAAGAAAATGCTTGTATGGTTTAAACACGTAGAAAGTATGGATAAAGAAATATTAACGAAACAAATTTATAAGGCGAGTGTGAATGGACAAGTCGGTAGAGGTCGACCTCGACGAACATATCTCGATCAGATCAACATTGTTTTGAAGAAAGGCCAGGTCAAGACTACCAACAACCGACGAGCATATATGATAGTGCTGATGAAAGTAGAGGAAGCAAAACATGTGTGTCAGAACCGTAGCAAGTGGAAGGAAGTGGTCTTTGCCTACCCCTACGGGAAAAAGGCGTGACTATATGTATGTATGTATGTATAGCAATTGCTATTTTTTAAAACAATTACGGAATATTCATACCGTAACAAGTGATTAAAATACATGCAAACCCCATAAGAAACATTTGTTACAAAATGAATATTCTCAATATAGAGTGTGAATGTTATCATATTAAAAGTAATTTCATAATGAGTATATTCCAAGTACGGTCGTGGAGAAAAGAATTCAAAAAATTAAATAATTTTAGGGATATATTTGATAACATTTGCAAGTTAAAAATAAAAAATCTATTGGACTTCGAATGGCAAGCTCAGACTAGATTCTATTATAACGACGAAAACGACGACGTCTTGGTCCGAATTACTGACGTGATTTTCTTATATCAAAATGAATATCTTGGAATTACAGAGCGACTCGCTATTACTCCATTAACAGACAGATGTTATATTACTCTCGCT
The DNA here is from genome assembly GCA_950111635.1 of Agelastica alni. NCBI lineage: Eukaryota > Metazoa > Arthropoda > Insecta > Coleoptera > Chrysomelidae > Agelastica > Agelastica alni. The sequence goes on along the minus strand of OX467719.1, from coordinate 25,115,912 downwards.
CAAGCAATGTGTAAGTCCAGCTGACGTTGTTAAACTGTTTTATAATTTTTACGAAAAGTAACATTTGTTACAATTTTTTTAAAAAAAACTGGTTAAATATACAGGGTGATTCATTAAGAGTGGAAAATGCAGATACTACACACCAAAATATGGCGATTAAGCTTAACATGTCTTATACAAATAGTGCAGGTTTACGAGATACAGGGTATTTAAAGTAGGAATTTACATTTGAAATTCCTTAATAATTTTGTGATTTTAAGCAGCATCGTCTTGAAAATTAGCAACTTTATATTTTTTGGCATGAAAATGACCAATTGTATGCTGAATTTAGCACTTTTCTTACAGTGCGTTAGTTACACCCTGTTACTTAAGTAAATTACAACATATCTTTTTTGCCTAATGAGTTATGGCTAAAATGACTAGAAAATCTAAAAGGCAGTTCAATTTTTAATAAAAAAGGTACTCGTGTTTATTTTATGTTACTCTATCAGTTTTTGAGTTATTTGCATTTTAAACGTTCAGCGTAAAGACTCCTAAGTCTCCGTTATTACATTGACTTTTTTTTAAGTAGGCTTGTGTCAGAACTTATAAGTTTTTCGTGTAAAAAAATATTTAAAAATTTTACTGTCACTAAGTAAGAGTGTATTATTTGTAGTAAAATAAGAAAATGCTACGACATAATGAATTTTACAACGGTGAAATGTGTGATATGATTTGGGTTTTGCTCAGTCAAATTATAGTGGACTTGGTGCATCCAGAAGGTATTTAGATCATACCCAAATCGAAAACAACCCAGTTACAAACTGTTCAGACTTATTTATACTCGTCTATGTGAAACAGGGTCCTAAAAGCTTAAATGGTGCTCCAAAAAATATCAACGTCGATGATGAAGAAGAGGTTTTAGTTCGTATTTCGGAAAATCCAGATCTCAGTACTCGTCGATTAAGGGCTGCAACAGGAATAAGCCAATCGTCTATCTGAAGAATTTTAAAGAAAGAGAATCTTCGTCCATATTACTTTACTCCTGTCCAAAATTTGCTACCTCAAGATTTAGCAGTTCGCCTACAGTTTGCTCAATTTATGCTGGATAAACAAAACGAAAACCAGGATTTTCTTAATTACCTCCTTTTCACCAATGAGGCGACGTTTACTAGACGAGGTGTTTTTAATTGGAAAAACAATCATTTTTGGGACTCCAAAAATCCACATGCTCTAAAGGAACGACATTTTCAGCATGAATTTAAGGTAAATATTTGGTGTGCTGTGATATCTGGTTTTTTTAATGGTCCTTTTAAACTTCCTTAACAACATTTAAACACACTACTTGAAGATGAACCACTAGCCATAAGGCAAAACATGTGATTTATGCAAGACGGGGCGCCGCCACATTTTTCTCTGCCGGTACGGCAATACCTGAATGAACATTTTCCTCACCGGTGGATTTGGGTGACAGTGAATTTGTTTGGCCACAAATAAAGGACATGGTTAACATCCATCGAAGAATTACGACAGAAAATTCAAGAAGCTGCTAATATTATTAAAAATAATCGACAAATGATATTTAATATTCAAAGATCTTTAAGAAGACGCCTTACAAAATGTATTGAAGTGGAAGGCGTGCATTTTGAGCATTAACTTTGAATTTTTTTTTTATTACTTTTACTGATTGTTATTTGATGTCTTTACTGTTGTTACCCCGCATAGTAGTAATTTAAAGGAATAAATTCATTTCACAATAAACAAAATTCATTGAATGTTTAAAATGCAAATAATTCCAAAAACTGATAGAGTTACATGAAATAAACACGAGTACCTATTTTATTTAAAATTGAACTGCCTTTTAGATTTTCTAGTCATTTTAGCCATAACTTATTGGGCAAAATAGATATGTTGTAATTTACCTAAGTAACAGGGTGTAACTAACGCCCTGTATAAATAGTGCTAAATTCAGCATAAAATTCATAAATTTTAAGACGATGCTGCTTAAAATCACAAAATTATTAGGAAATTACAAATTAAAATTCCAACTTTAAATACCCTGTATCTCGTAAACCTGCAACATTTGTATAAGACATGTTAAGCTCAATCGCCGTATTTTGGTATGTAGTATCTCCAGTTTAGAGATTGCCCATTCTTAATGAATCTCCCTGTATACTGATTTTCAACCGTATCACCCAGAAAAAGTCGAGAAATTTTATGTACTCAGATACCATGAAAAATGATAAAAATATAAAAAAAAGATTAATAGTAATATTATTTTAAAATTTCCGTGTTTATAGGAAGTTTATTAATAAATATACTAAAGTATAATTTTTATCTTAAATTAGTAACAAAATATATAACACGGTTAAATACAAAATGGCTCGTTTTGCAAGTTTTGATTTAACATCACAACTCATGACTTTTTAACTGACAGCCGCCACAAGTTAAAAGCAAAATGTAAGTTCCTAGGCTTATAAAGTTGTCAGATAATTAACAAGGGGTGTAAGGTCCTGTATTACGTACAACGCGGTTTATAAATTTGAGGGTTAGAGCAATAAATAAAGAGAATTTCAATCTACATGTATTAATTACGGAAAATTATATACCAACACAAAATCCCAGATGAATGGCGAACCAGCACCACTATCCTAATGTTCAAAAAAGGGGACAAAAAAATACCATAAAATTATAGAGGAATAAACCTTCTAATCACTGATCTAAAACTAACAACTAAAGTAATTACGAACAAAATCAACAATCTTACTTCGTTGGCGGACGAACAACAGGGATTCAGGTCAGGAAGATCTTACACAGACGCCGTGTTCGTAATAAGATAAATAATGGAGAAATCGATTGAATACAAAAAGCCAGCATTTGTATGTTTTGTCGATCTAACTAGAGCATTTGACCGTGTCCAGCTGAAAGATGTCCTGCATATCCTTTACAACAGGCAAATCCCATACAATCTTACCAAAACCATAGAGAACATATACACAAACAATAAAATACGAGCACAAATAGAAGAAGACCCCACAGAACCAATACCAGCGGGAAACGGTATTCGCCAGGGAGACTTCCTAAGTCCTACCCTTTTCAATTTAATAATGGAAAAAATTATTCGAAGTGTATTCGAGGACTAAAGAAATACAAAATGGGGGATGCAGAAATCAAAATAGTGTGTTATGCTGACGAAGCCGCTCTTATTGCAGACAATGAAGATGACTTACAAAAGTTAATACACTTATTCAACCTTAAATCCAAGTCTCTAAACATGGAAATATCATCGAACAAAACAAAGTGCTTAACAACATCAAAAACCCTTCTAAGATGTAGAAAATGAAATTTAACCACCTTGGCATAGAACTTTCCGGCTTTGGTGATATTGAAGAAGAGGTGAGAGATCAAACAATAAAAGCAATTAGAATAGTTGGCTGCCTGAATACAATATGGTGCAATAAGAGTATGGGAACGGACACTAAACCAAAACCGTCGTGAGGCCATTGATGACATATACCACAGAAACCAGGCCAGAAACAGCGAAAACCAAAAGACTCCTAGAGACAGCTAAGATGAAGATACTTAGTAGAATCACTGGAGAGACACTGCTAGATAGAAAGAGAAGCGAGAATATTAGAACAGCCTGTAAGGTCAATAACATCAACTGGGTAGCACAGAGGAAGAAGGAATGGAACGAACACATAGGTAGACTTGTGAGAATTGCTCGCGACAAGTCCCCATTGCGACAAAGAGACCTTGCGCGCCCCAGGAAACAATGGAGCGACAGCCTCACGCAAGTGGACGATAATTGAATAGGCGACTAGCCTAAAATCAAGAATGAAGAAGAAGAAGTTGTATCAATTATAAAGAGTGACAAATGCATAAAACAGATGTTCGGTAATTTTAAATCCCGTGGCTGAAGTCTTTGCGAACTCAATGAAGTGGAGTTTGTGGTAGCTACGTTTTGCAATTGAGCGAACGAATAGCTGCTTGACACCATTTTTTGAGATATGAGGCCCGAATTTCTAAACGTAGCATCGGATAATTAAAAGAGAACGTAAAAGGTAAAGCGCGAGTACTGCGCTCTGGGTCAATGCTAATTTTTGTACTCGTTGTTAATGTGGATTCTCGACAAAAACTTTCTACTCAATTTATTAAGTCAATATGCCTAGGCGTCATTTACGGAACAATTGCAATCATTTATTTGAATTTGAATGGGGGCACATGGTAGATATGCGGGAAATCTGTTTATCCGTCAGACAAATTTCCGACCTTATAGGATACAGTATGTCAACAGTGTTGGTTCAAGTGGTCTAAAGAAGAAATCCATAACCGTCATCATAGCAAGGAAGCCCACGATGCTAAATGGTAATCTACTCGAGCGTCGTAGAGACCTATTAGTTGTTGAAGATAAGATAATAGAAAAAATTTTTTTATATTATATGCACCCTTTTATTGGTGGGGAAAGCGTCTACAGATTTTAGAAAATGTAAAAAAATAGCCACATGAAAATACTCAAGCGCGTCAGATTGATTAATAGTGTATTTGCCCCATGTGTTTCCAATATTGAAGGTATGTTAATCTGCCGGTTTGCATGGTGGGAATAGCTCTACGGAAGGGTTGAAAACGGTAAACACCAAAATATATATTCGAGCGCGTCAGATATTCAAAGGGGATGTTAAGTGAACCCAAAAAAAGCTCCCATTCCAAAGTCTGACGATTCGGACATAATACAAGCTCGTGGCGGCTTTTTGAAAATGCAAAAAAAATCGCCATTTTAAAATACTCGAGCGCGTCAGATTATTATACAGGTGACTCAGCTTGATGTCCTAGTAGTACTGATCCATAATCTGATGATTTTCTTAATCCGACGAATTGAAAAAAAAACATTTTTTAAATCACTAAATGTGACAAATAAATTAAACGAAAAATAAAATACCAACTGCTTTGAACAGAGCCATCTCAATATAAAAAGCTCCGAAGTAAATAAAAATGTTGTCGTAATTCGGGGATAATTGAGCTTGAATTCAATACATATTATAGCTAGATCATACGTGATCTGGAAGGAGTTTGACATTCACTTACAACAGCTTGACTCAATTCTAGAGTTCGAAATGCAGTTTGAAGTGGTCATAAACAACCACCAAGTTTGCACAGAGAACGGACCTCAACTAGGAAGGCTTTAGAGTGGTACACTGATGGATCCAAGATTGATAAAAGGATTAAAGTGGGCGTTACAGGGCCGAATTTTAGGCACTTAAAATCTGTTGTAAATTAGTACTTCCAACTGTACAATTTCTCTCTGAAAAATTCCTTGATTTTTAAAACTACTCAGTACGGCCCTAAATCCTACAAAAAAAAATCATCTAAAAAACACGAACATTCATTATCCCTTCAGAATATTCCGTGTTGTGTGCAATTTTAGAAATCAGCCAAAAGGTCACGTGAAAATTATTAATCAGCTATAAGATAATGCGCAAAGAAAAGACGTTTACGATTTTTTGACCAATAAAAACGCTAAATTCAGCGCGAAAAACGAAGCCACTTCTACCGGGCTTCCGGTCTCTCGCCCACTTTCACATTTAAACAGCCGAGCAATGCACATCTCGCCGAAAAAGCACCGCTTTAAAACACCACGTGGTAAAATTCACATCAATATAATTAGATAAATTAAATTCAAAGCTAACAACCTGTGAAATTATTCCGAAGATACAGGAGGCTTTAAACTATAAGTTTCATGTATTAAATTATACAATATATTTTCGATGACCAGTGTGTTGTTTTATTTACTATGATGATAACAAAATTTACGGCGATAAAAGACAGTGAACCGTTCGACCTACAAAGGTAAAAACCCATCAAACCAGCTCAACTGAATTATAAAAGGGATCTAACATCTACGTTGCGGAAGACGTCGTCCATAGTAAGAGTAAGTTGAGGCCATAGAGGTTCCGGTGAAGCTGCCCACACCTCAACGCATTTGCACAGCTTTTCGCTTTGATTCGCCATTGCTCGCTCCTCGTCATCGTCGCCTGCCTGGCGTCAAAATCCCTTGGAACACCCGAAGGGCAGATATCTATAATTTATCAGATAGCCAAGCAGCACCAAAAGCTCTGAAGTCATACACTTGTGAGTCTAAGCTAACATGGGACTGTAAACAAGCACTGAGACAACTGGCAGCAAACAATCAGGTAATTCTGATGTGGGTTTCAGGTTACAAGGAAATTAAAGGCAACGAGAAAGCACACTGCCTTGCCAAAGAAGGGGCAAATAAAAAATTTTGCGGCCCACTTGAAAGAAGGGGTTCGACGCTGGCAAACAGATGAAATGAAATCTCACTGGCGTAAAGTGCCAGGACGAAGACAAACGAAAAGACTAGTAAGCTAAACAGCTTCTCGAGTTGGACAAGAAAGACTTGAAACTGGTGACAGGACTCCTCGCTGGACACTGCCCTCTAAAGTATCACTTGAAAAAGGTGGGCAAAACAGAGAGTGATAGTTGCCGCTACTGCGAGAACTTCGCTGAAACTGCAGAACATTTGCTTTGCGAATGCCCAGCGCTTTTCTGCAAGAGGCTCAAGTTTCTGGAAGGGGCCTTCGTACGAAGTCTCGGAATCCTGGGCTTCGAATAGATTAAGGGTTATGCACAAAAGATCTGATAGGTCGAAGTGCTTGAGAGGTAGCTTAGCATTCACGATTCCTCCTACAATCTACAAACTACAATGCATATGTAACATAATTCACGCAAAATTCAATTGTTTTTACATCATTAAACTGTCTGAAGTTTATTGAGTTTGATGTCCAGTTGATTTCAGGTTGCAATTTTTAATTTTTTGTGTTTGGTTGTATGTTGAAAGTAATTTGGATAAATCTACTATGCATTTATTTTTAGTATAAATTTACTCCAGTAAAAATGACGGTGATATGGTTCGCCATTCATCACGTTTTGTTTCCATGTGGGCGAATGTGTAAACCCAAGACTTCTCTGGGTAAGGCTTAAGGTTGGTCTTACTCTCATACTTTTACTAGTGATTTATGCCCCACAATATGCACAGTGGAACCGGTCTTTAAAGGCCCAAAAAAAAAGGCAGGAATGTGACAGATACTCTGAATAATTGTAACCAAAATAAATGAATAGTAATGCTAGGAAGGAGAAAGTGTTCTTGGCTCAGAAATGTTAAATATTGGACTGGACTGGATACTCATTCGTTGTTGAGAGCAGCGCAGGACAGAAAACAATTTGCCAGAATTGTTTTGTTGCCTAACTTCAGTAATGAAGATGGCACTTTAAGAAGAAGGCGATTTAAATAGTTGGGTAAAAGTAAAGCGTGATGGATATGACAGTGTTCTGGAAATGTACAGTGATGGCAAAGTGAATGAAAATGGAGAAAGTGTACTTGAAGTATGTTTGGAGTGAAATCTTGTGGTAACAGGTACCTCTAAGACTGGCGCCGGCAACGTATTTGTATCTAGCGACTTTGAAAACCCTTTGAATGATTTATAATTAATTTCTTAAGACTATAAAAGAAAACTCCAGAAGATGACTTTTCTGGCTTCTGTACTTCTTTGTTTAATATATTGGTATTGGCAGAAGCTCAGAATTTAATGGCATACAATTTTATTTCATCATGGTCAAGAAGTACAATATCTGGCTTGTTTGCTTTAATCTGGCGAGTTATTGAAAAGCCAAAATTCCAATATATTCCACTCCCATTATTCTCGACAACAGTTTCAATCTCCTAAGGTACAAATGATATGACAGGATGCTCGTCGACGCCGTAGGAAGATCTAAGATAAAAATACAAGATCCTCAGAGCTGCGTTATGTCTGGTTATGTATTATGACGGAACATGCCGGTAGTACGTGCATTATGGATGTTTCTGGTTGTGCTTCACACACTCTGCAGGTGATGTTAACATTCTGCTTTAGTATGGAACATCTATAAACCAAAGTATTTATAACTTTATCCTGGCATGCCATCATAAAACCATGCAGGGTGTTCCATTGGGAAACGGAAAAACGTTAACTATAAATAGGGGGCATTAAGTTGGTTCTAAATATACCATATTTGTTGGGTCTCACAAGTTTTATGATCAAGATATAGTGTGGTTTATCAATTTTACCCATTTCTTTGTAGGGTCATAACTTGCGAACCACCCAGTATATATTTATATTTGGTACACGAGTTTTCCTTTTTTTATACAAGGTTCTTTTATCCAGGTCCAGATTAACAATAACTGAAATGAATATTACAGTCGTGTAGTGTAGTCGTAGTTGTGGCTTATCTTGGAAAACATGGGAGTACCAAAACGTATGATTATTTTGCTTAAAAATCTCTACGACAACAGCTACGGGAAGGTGAGAGTCAACAAAACGCTATTAAGTATTTTAGTCCAAAGTGCGGTGTAAAACAGGGCTGTATTGTGTCACCGATACTCTTCAATATATACGGAAAGTATATAATGAGAAAAGTTCTGCAAGGCTGGCGAGGGAGAATAACCATATGAGGAAAAAGAATTACTAACCTTAGATATGCAGATGACACCTTAATACTAGCTCGTTCGGAAGAAGAACTCACGGAATTTATGAGAAAATTGGACAGGATCAGCAGAGAACATGGTCTTACGTTGAACAAAGAGAAGACGAAAATTATGATAATAGACCGCAACCCTGCCAATGTTAGACAGATCGATGGTTTTGAAGTGATTGAGAAAATTAATTATTTAGGATTACTTATCACAAACAAACGCGGATTTGATGAAAAAATTAAACGCAGACTGGCTATAGCACGTAACTCAACAATAAAACTAACTCGAATATGGAAAGACTTTGCAATATCTCAACGCAACAAACTGAAATTATAAAACTCCTTGATCTTTCCTATTGCCACATATGCCTCTGAGACCTGGACTTTAAAAATCGAAGAATAATAGATGCTTTTGAAATGTGGGCCTACAGAAGAATGCTGCGAATATCATACGCAGAACACCGTACTAACGTGTCAATTTTTAAAAAACTAAAGGCTATCAGACAGGATAAACCAATCATACCTACGGTATTTTGGACACATTTCAAGAAGAACGAATGGGTTGGAAAAACTTATTGTAGAGGGAAAAATCAATGGTAAGAGGAAGGTCTCCGACGCGCTGAGTGGACCAAACCCAAGAAATCATTGGACACGGTCTGCAAGAAGCTTCTCTTGCAGCTGAAGACAGAAGGATGGAGAACTAGGATCCGAGCAATTAGGAAATGATGTCACCATACTCTCTCGAGAGTAAAAGGACAAGAGAGAGAGTAGTCGTCAAAAAATAATATGGTCCAATAAGTGTTTAATAGGATATCAAAGAACATTGCAGAATTTCTTTTTTTCCATGTGAAAAATTAAAAACATTCCATTTTTAAATATCCAAATGCATAAAACCTCAAATTCAAATTCAAAAAGTTAGTTAACAAAGAACATGCGGGAAAATAAAAAGTACATAGTTTCTTTTAGTTTTTTGTGCTTTTTTTAAAAATTTATGCAGATTTTCAAAATTCGAAAATACAGGGTGTTTTTTTAAAGACCCAAAAATATGTTCAGTTTTTGTTAATCCAGACCTGAATTTTCCAACTGACTGATAGACAAGTGTCTTGGATTGAAGTAGGAAAACTTGTGTACCAAATATCAAAAAAATATATTGTGTAGTTTTTAAATAATTATGACCCACAAAGAAATGAGCAAAATTGATAAAAACACCCTATATTTCGATTATAAAACGAATGTATAAAATTAGTTATTGATCAAGTAACATTTTTTTAAAACAGGGTGGGGCAACCCATACGACACGGTCCCTGTAAACCAAACCATACGTTTTGATATATTGATTAAGGCTACAAAAGGAAATTATTTTGGAGTCTACAGGGTGGATAAAAAAAGTGTGACATATCAAAGTTGTGATGTTTTAAATGGAACACTCTGTATTTAGCTACACTTTTAAATAGTTCAGAAAAAAATAATGTGATTTCATAAAAAGTACCATGTAGCTTACTATAATCGTTCGGGAGTTATTGATTTTTTTATAAAAATGCTGGGTACAATTGGTAACTAAATAACATCGAAATGTATGGAAATCATCCCTTCGAATTATGACCAAGCATAAAAGAGATTTTGGGCTATTGATTTCGATAGAGCCCGTTTCTCAATATTATACAAAATATTTAAAAATCATTGTCACTTTTTTATAATTTCGGACAAAGATAACATTGTTATTTCAAATAAAACACCCTGTATTTTTTTGGTCTGAACAATATTAAATTCTATTATCTTTCATTTCATATTAAAGTTCCCTATACCTAACCTAAATAGTTTTTTAGATATTGGCTTTATTAAATAGTAGTTCTTATTTCAATTCATTCTTTAATTTAAGATAGCTTTGAAACGACATTTATTTAACTTGTTGAAAAATTTTTTATTATCAGTTATCGTATTTTATGTTATTCAAAACATTCACTGAATTATTACCATCGAAAATGAAAACTTATCCCATTGAAGAGCGAATAGATATGATTTTAGCGATTGATGAGTGTTAAGAGAATTGCTTTTGGCGTCGAGGGTGTATGCCCAAAAATATCCAGACCGGAATCATCCAAACAAGTTGGTTCTCAAACGATTGCTACATGAATTTCGTAGGACTTAAAGTGTAGCTTATGAAAAGGCAAATGGACAAAAACCTATCATTGGAAATAAGGAAAATAAATTTCTTATTATGGGATCAATCATAGAAAACCTTCAATAAGGACTGCTTTTCAAAGAGTGACGCCTCAAATATTATTAAGTGTTGAGCAGTCTTTCATAGAGAGAGTGGCTCTTTGTATTCAACAGGATGGTCGTCATTTTGAGCATCTACATTAAATTAGATACATTTGTGTTTCATATTTTGTTGTTGTTTCAGTTAAATAATAAATAAAAATTGTATGGTTTGTTTAATGAACTACTTTCAGATTATGAAAAGTAAATATTTTCGATAAAGTGAAGTACCTATAAAAATTGTCAATGAGAATTCTGTGAGCAAATCAAATAAATGTCGTTTCAAGCTATCTTGATTCAAAGAATGAATTGAAATAAGAACTACTATTTGAAAAAGCCAATATCTGAAAAACTAATTAGGTTAGGTATAGAGAATCCCAATATGAAATGAAAGAAAATTGAATTTTATATTGTTTAGACCAAAAAAATACATGGTGTTTTATGTGAAATAACAAAGTTATCTTTTTTCGAAATTATAAAAAAGTGACAATGATTTTTGAACATTCTATATAATATTGAGAAACGGGTTCTATCGAAATCAATAGCCCAAAACCTTTTTTATGCTTGGTCAGTATTCGAAGGGATGATTTCTATACATCTCGATGTTATTTAATTTCCAAATGTACCTAGCATTTTCGCAAAAAAATTAATAACTCGAGAACGGTTATAGTAGCTTCATAGTACCTTTAATGAAATCGTATTCTTTTTTCCTGAAGTATTTAAAAATGTAACGAAATACAAATATATACTAACGATCAACTCATACGGCGAGAGATAAGGAAATTTATATATGCTGACGACACAGCGCTAGCAGCACAAGGGAATAGTTTTTATAAGGTAGAGAGAAAACTCACAAATTCCCTAAACAACCTTGCCACCTACTACAAGCACAATCTCCTCCGACCCAATCCAGCAAAAACTCAAGTGTGCGCCTTCCACCTTCGCAACAGGGAGGCAAGGATATAGATGAATATAGTGTGGTGTGGCCAACAGTTAGAACACTGCCCAACTCCAAAATACCTCGAGGTAACACTAGATCGAGCTCTCACATATAAGCGCCACTGCCTCAATACCAGAAAAAAGGTATCAACAAGAAACAATCTCCTCAAGGAGCTGACTGGTAGGTCATGGGAAGCACAGCCAGCAACATTGAGAACCTCAGCCCTTGCATTAAGCTTCTCTGCAGCCGAATACGCCGCTCCAGTATGGTGTGCATCCACTCACGCAAAGCAAATCGACTTCCCTTTGAATCAATTAGTTCGCCTAATAACAGGTTGCCTGAAGCCGACGCCACTTCATCAGGTAAGCGGGCGACAAGAGACCGACCCAAGGCACCCGCTCTATGGCCACCAATCAGCTAGACCCAGACTCCGATCCCGCTACAGCTTTTTGGCCAGGACAACACCTTTGCAAGTCTCTCAGGTAGCCAGAAGGCTCCAGAAATGGCGCGCTGAGTTCCAAGACCCAATCACTCAACAAAAAGAGGAGCTTGCACCAGGACATTTTCTCCCATACCCAATCTGGAGAACGTTCAACAGACTTCGCACAGTCTTGAGGTGCAAAGAAAACCTTCAAAAATGGGGATTGCTACCAGAGAACGAAAACCACCAGTGTTCCTGAGGAGAAATCCAGAACCCTCCACACCTGCTGACCTGCACCGACATGGGACAGAGCTTCACAAGGAATGATCAAATTTTGGCAAATGACAGGGCCATTAGAGCCGCAAACTTTTGGAAGGACATAGTGTGATCCGGATACGAATAACTAACTAACACCAATAAAGTACCATGTTAACTTATATTTTGTCACGGTAACGAAAAAATAAATGTTTCCAGTAAGAAAAAACTTAATTTAATTTTAATTTTCTCAAAACAATGTTTTTTGAGTTGAGTCTCTTTTTTAGCGGGGGTGCGATATTGTCTTTATTTCTTTTTATATACAAATCATTAGTAAACAATTACAATTTACATTTTACAAATTACAAAATACTAATACTAAATAACTGTCAAAAAATCTGCTCCATGCTAATTAATTTGGTTTTTAATAAAAAAAAATTCTGTTTAAAATTTGTTTGTAATGGTTCGAACAATCCGTAAAGTGGGCAGTTAAACTTTGAAAATTTTCCCAAAACGCTATCAACTATCAAGTGACCCAATCTCATGGACAATGATTAAGTAAAACTTGTGTGTTTAAATCTAGGGATCAACATGGGAGGTGCTCCCGCTGGTCCTGCTGGAACAGGTAAAACTGAAACCACCAAGGATATGGGAAGAACCTTGGGAAAATTTGTGGTGGTATTTAATTGTTCAGATCAGATGGATTTTCGAGGACTTGGACGTATTTTTAAAGTAAGAAAAATAATATTAATTTATAATTTATCTATGATAATCCAAACAATTGGAATATATGGTTTAGGCTGTTTATTTTAACCTTTACATTACGAAACTCTTTGATTTACAAAAAATATTAGTAGATTTTTTTACTGGCTATGAGTCATATAGGTGCAGAGTTTGTATTACGTTCATCTGTGAGTACAGATACGGGTTAAGTTAGGTATTATTATTCACTATTAAAAAATAATTTTAAAAAGTATTTTCATAAATTTATTTTCGTTTTTGAAGATGTTGATGGATTGCTTTTAAGATCAGTTTCTTGTCTGCTGCTGATACTTATTTCAAGTACAGTTTCATAATACTGGGATTCAGCTGTATTATTGTTATTAATATTTGGCAAAGTAGACTCGGGTTTTAAAAAAAAAACGTAATTTTGACATGGTTTTTCAGTTCTTCCTCTCTTTTTCTATTATTCAGCAAATTTTGGTATCCAGACAATTTCTTTTTTTTTATCTGACATCCTGTATATTGTAAAGAAATTAATACGTAAGTAAACAAATTGACAAATTATTCATGAAAAATGGCAATGTTTCGACGTCTAAAACACAAACTCGAAAGTATTTTCTCAACATTACTTATTTCAAAATTTATAAATAGTAATATTAGAAAGATTGACGAAACAAATGGTCGTCCTCCGCGAACATATCTCTATCAGATCAACATTGTTTTGAAGAAAGGCCAGGTCAAGAGCACCAAAAATCGACGAGCATGTATGAAAGCACAGATGAAAGTAGAGGAAGCAAAAAATGTTTGTAAGAGCCGTAGCAAGTGGAAGGAAGTGGTATCTGCCTACCCCTACGGGAAAAAGGCGCAACTATATGTATATATGTATGGTCTAGCAAAAATCCTCACTGAATGAGAAAAGAACATAGATACTGAATACCCTGAAAAGGGTAATGTCGTGCCAACTTTGACAAACTTATATCCGGATCCAGCAAACCTACAACCTACGATATGGTTTCAGCAGGATGGAGCACCGCCCCATTACCAAATCAATGTTCGGCAGTACCTCCACTGAATATTTCCAAATTAGTAGATGGGGTAGCGAGAATCGATGGAATGACCAGTACGATCCTCTGGTCTCACGTTATTAGGCTTCTTTTTTTGGGAATATGTCAAAAGTATTGTATACAAAACTAAACAACTTGAATTAGCTGACTTAAGAAGGAGAAAACGCTTGTGATTAGGTCGGTCATGCTTGCGATGTTAAGTAACGCCATAAGAATTTTTTATTTAAGATTAGGATGCTGCCAAGACGTTCGCGGCAAGCATTTTGAGCATCTTCTACATTGACGTTGTTTTTTTTTACATTATCAACTAATAAACAGTACCTTCTATGAGTTTTTGTGTGTGTTATATCCAATTTTTGTAATCAAATGATTTTGTTTTTTTAATGTTAATTTTTGCAAAAAATTTGAAAAGATTTAATATTTCGAAAGCAGTAAAAGATAGGTATAGGACATTGTACATGAAATATGTCTAGAATTGTCTGAAAAATTTAATAAAATACTGCGTTTTGCATTTAAAATAAAAAAGTTAGTATTGGCCGCTGTTACATGTCACACCCTATATAGAAAGTTTTATTAAAAAAAACGCGCTCCTAAAAATACCGATCGACGTGTTCAAGAGTTTTTTCGGACACGTCACTGTTTATTCATTATCTAATTTATTCCATTTGGCTGATACACACTGTATAGTCACACCACGTCTTACAAAATAATTTTCGGGGTGTTATTAAAATGAAAATAATTTGAAGCATTCAACTTGTATTTATTTTATTTATTTTTTTAAACGCTTAATAATAAATTAATAAATTTCTTTTAGGGTCTAGCCCAATCCGGAACGTGGGGATGTTTTGATGAGTTTAATAGAATTGAACTTCCTGTACTTTCCGTAGCAGCTCAACAAATCTATATTGTTTTGGAAGCAAGAAAAGCAAGAAAAGCGGTTTTTATTTTTATGTAAGAATTTTCAACATAATACATACAATGTGTCCTCCTAAGTTTTGCAGCATGTGTAAAACTTTTTTA
This sequence comes from Agelastica alni, assembly GCA_950111635.1. Classification (NCBI taxonomy): domain Eukaryota; kingdom Metazoa; phylum Arthropoda; class Insecta; order Coleoptera; family Chrysomelidae; genus Agelastica; species Agelastica alni. Next base: position 25,100,725 of record OX467719.1, on the reverse strand, counting down.
TTATTAATTTTACGAAAAAAAAATTTTTCTTCATAAAAAGTTCTGCATGGTCTAAAACCTTAAATGCAATCATCAGCTATCGAAATTTCCAAGTCATACATACATATATATATAAATTCGTCAATCTTCTTTCATCCATCCTTTCTACGTGTCCAAACCATCCAAGCATTCCTTCCACATCTTCTTTTACACCACAGCGTTCTCTTATCTCACTATTCTTAACTTTATCCAACCGAGTCACTCCGGCTATACTTCTCAAACTACTCATCTCCGCAGCATTAATCCTATTTTCATGCTTCTTCTGCCAAACCCAACATTTACTACCATACATAAGTGTAGGAACCAACACACCTCTATGCACAGCCAGACGTGCCTTTTTTGACACTTATTTCCAAGTCATTTACGGGGTATATAAAAAAGTATGAATTTTACCAATGGCGCCAGGCGACGACGACAGTGGTGAATATGAGCGTGGCGGCTGGAGAATTGCGCTGAGGTGTGGGTGGCTTCACCTGAACCTCTAAGGCTTCGACTTACTCCTGCTGTTGACGACGTCTTCCTTTACGTAGGTGTTAGATTCCTTCAATAGTAAGTTGGCTGGTTCGTAGATGTCTGCCTGCTGTAGGCAGTCAGTTTTCCTAGCCCTATCGCCGTGAATTTCGTTCATGAAATTAAATAAAACAACCACACCTTTCATCGATAATATATTGTAGAATTTATACATGGAGATTACAGTAACATGCCTCCTGTATCTTTAGAAAATTTACAATGTTTGTTGGCTTTGAATTTAACTTTGATTTTACTTGATTGCACTGATATACATGTTTGTTAACACGTGGTTTTTAAAGCGGTGCTCTTTGCGGTGAGATGTTCTTCGGTCGGCGGATCATCATCATCATCATCATCACTCAGCTATAGTAGTCCACTGCTGAACATAAGCCTCTCGTTTATTTTGCCACTCTGCTCTATCTTGAGCCATTTGTATCCTATTACCACAGATTCTTTTGATGTCATCGGTCCATCGTGTGGGGGGGCGCCCTCTACTACGATAAGCTTCGTGCCTCAGACGCCACTCCAATAGTTTTTTAGACCATCTTCCGTCAGTTCTTCTAGCTACGTGGCCAGCCCAGTAATCTCATTTGGTATTCGGTCTCTGAGGGAGATACCCAGAATAGCCCTCTCCATCGCCCGTTGGGTGACATGCAGTTTCTTCGGTCGGCGGATGCAATGGGAAAAAGGTAGTCGGAGAGTCATAAGTTTGCACATGACCCTTTGACGTTATCGGAAATATTCTAGTGGTATAATGAATGCACGTGTTTTACCAAATCGAAAATTGTTATCAAGAAAATTTCTTTAAATGTAAACTAGTGTCTAATAAACAGTTAATTTTTTTGTCATCAAAAATTCAATCACCTTCGTTTCCCAACTTCTGTGTTGCGGCATTTTAATGATGTTTTCAAATTGCCTTACTTCCAACGTACTGAGGTGTGTTGCGCCGTCTTTTTGGTACCATACCCGTTCATGATGTATTGGTAATAATAATAAGCTGGGGGGCGGTTCCTTCTGAAACCCGCCAACGGCACTCAGACAGTGTCCATTGTGTCTTTCCGTGATGGCAATTAGCGATCCGCTCATTCCTGTCTTCCTCCAAAATAGGAGCAGGTCGCCGATCGATAGTTGCCTTAGTTGCTCGGGCTCAAGTAAAGCTGAGCCCAGCACAGTCAGCATTGGTCCGGCGTACGCCGGGCATTGGTTAAGGATATGGAGGCTGGTTTCTTCCTCTCTACTAAATCCACAATTAGTGCTGTTGGCCAGCTCCAGATTGTGCATGTGATAACTAAGGGTACCATGACCGGTCAGTATTTGTAGTGCTAGTGGCATCCTTCCTACTCAGCGACGTAATGCTTCTGGCTAGACCCTCTCAGCGAAATTTCCCTATGAGGGCCCTTACCTGTCTGCACTTGCTTCTGGTTTCTGTATTGGTAGGTCATCAGAAAAAGTGACAACAAAAGTAAGTTTGTAAAAAATTTAGATATCGTTCTGCGGTCATGAATTCTCGGAAAAAAGCGGTCCGATTATTCTTACCTTGTAAATGCTACACCAAATGCCAATTTTTTTTTAAGGAATATTGATCGCGAGTCTTAATCTTTAAGTTAGGATTGTTTCCAGTCCACCATCGACAATTTTGAAACCTCACCGTTTCATTTGGATTAAATGTAGCTTCGTCTAAGAAATTTATGTTTATAACCATGAAAGGATTTGTTATTAGTACACATTTGGAGAATAAAATTTTTGATAAAATTAAAATTCATTGAACTTTTTAGAAGCCAATAACTAGATAACCGATTTAGTTACCTGAATTAAACAAAAATAACTTTTTTTGTAGAATTTAACGCTTTTTAATATTTTTTATTATCTTACTCAGGGTTTAACCAAAAAAAATTTGCTTTGATTTACTGAACACAACCAAGTGTAACTAGCGCCCTCTATTAGCAATGCTAATAGAGTCCAAACATGAAAAAATTAAAATCCTTATTTAAACTTTAAACACCCGGAAAACTAGCAATATTTGTATGAGTCATGTTGGGTAGAATCATGTTTTGAGGTCTAGAATCTACAATTCAGAGATTAGATATTCCTAATAAATCACCCTGTATACCTAAAATTAAGCCTTTTTTTCCGTAGGGGTAGGCAGATACCACTTCCTTTCATTTACCACGGTTCCTACACCCATCTTTCGCTTCTTCTACTCTCATCAGAGCTCCCATACATGTTCGTCGGTTGTTAGTACTTTTGACCTGTCCTTTAAAACAATGTCGCTCTGATCGAAATATGTTCGCCGAGGTCGACCTCTACCGACTCACCCATTCATAGTGGCCTTAAAAATCAGTTTCACCAATCTTCTTTTATCCATCCTCTCTACGTATATAAACCATCTTAGCATACCTTTATCCATCTTTGCAACCAAATCCTTTTTCACACTACAGCGCTACCTTATCTCAATTTTTTTTTACTTTATCCATGTGTTGGAAATTAGTACTTCCAACTGTACAATTTCTTGATTTTTAAAACTACTCAGTACGGCCCTGACGATATCGAAAAACACGTGCATTTATTATTCCTCCAGAATATTCCGACAGTGTCGCGCACAATTGTAGAAATCAGCTATACGATCACGTGAAAAAGACGGTTAACACGAAGCCACGTTGGACCGGGCTTCCGGTCTCTCAGCCTCTTTCGCATTTCATCAGCCGACAGAAGGACAACTAACAGCGTTCAGGGCACCGCTTTAAAACACCACGTGGTAAAATGCATATCAATATAATCAGATAAAATAAATTAAATTCAAAGCCAACAACCAGTGAAATTATTCTAAAGATACAGGAGGCTTAAAACTGTAAGCTCCATGTAATAAAATATACAATATATTCTAGATGACAAGTGTGTTGTTTTATTTACTGTGATAAAAAAATTCACGGCGATAAAAGACAGTAAACCCTTCAGCCTATAGTTGGTAAAAATCCATCGAGCCAGCTTGACTGAATTATCGAAGGAATCTAACATCTACGTTGCGGAAGACGTCGTCAATAGCGAGAGTGATTCGAAGTATCAGAGGTTCCGGTGAGGCTGCCCACACATCAGCTCATTTATGCAGCTTTACGCTTCAACGCCACTGCTAGCTGCTCGTCGTCGTCGCCCTGCGTCACCATTACTTGCAATTTTCGTTAGCTGATTAGCATTTTAGGTTTTAGACCATGCAAAACTTTTTATAAAGAATTTTTTTTTTGTAAAATTAGTTATAAAAATGCTGTGCATATGCATATGCTGGGAACTTAAGTGGACAATAATTTACCTTTTTTCTTTACATTAGCGCTCTCTACATTTCCAAGTTTGTGTCAATATTTAAATAGCATGGATATAATTTAGATGCGGAGCCCCCAAAGTTGGCAAATAAGAGGGTGGTCTCCCAGTAATATTTAATAAAATGTCTACGTTTCAGGGACGGTGATAACGTCAGCATGAATATTGAGTTCGGTATATTTTTAACTATGAATCCCGGTTATGCTGGTCGACAAGAATTGCCAGAAAATTTAAAAATTATGTTTAGAAGTGTCGCTATGATGGTGCCCGACAGACAGATCATTATTCGCGTAAAATTGGCCTCTTGCGGTTTTAAAGACAATGTCCATTTGTCCAAAAAGTTTTACACTTTATACCAATTGTGCGAAGAACAATTATCTACGCAGGTAAACGTTTACTCAATTTTTTTCTATTTTTAGCAATCAAAATGTACTTTATCTGTCATATATTGATTAAAACACTTGTCGATAATATTAGTAAATATTCGGGTAAACTAAATGACACACGTATGCCTCCGTCAATGTATATTATAAATATTTTTAAATTTATGCAACACACAATCAGCAGTAGTGCCAATGTACCAAAGAGCTTGAATTAAATCACTACAATCTCGCACGCTTAATTAATATTTTGTCTTGACCTTCTGAATTTGAACTTTGACTGGAATTTGTGTCTTGACAATCAGTACGGTACAAAATCTTGAAAATGTGCTAGCGGTTTTCGCTGTGTGTTGGATCGATGCGGAGATTGCTGTCGTTCTTGATTTATTTATTTTAAGTCTCGGTGTTCGACGGTGGTCTTGGTGGGTGTGTGCAAGATTAGATCAATACTCCGACCTCGTCCAACACCCGGTAGTAACTGTGTAAAGCGTTCAAGACCAGAGTCAATACCTCTGGTCTACGCCTCGCACAACAAGGTGCATGGTCTTTTATATCCGTCGTGGTGGTCTTCTTCTACCATCAATCCATCCGGAATGGGAGTTTAACAGGTCTGGTGGTGGATCTCGTCATTGTGGCAGTGGGGACAACTGGTTTCACGGGTGGAAATTAATAGTAACGTACTTGATTTGATCGTCAAATGCCTTCTTTACGCCGATGATCAAGTCATATTAGCATTATCTGAAGAGGAATTGCAGGCGATGGTTAATGTTATGCATGATGCCCTGAAAATCAAAGGGATGAAAATAAATGTGAGCAAAACGAAAGTAATGGTTTTTTAAAGAGAAGAAAGCATGACAAACTGTGGAGTTTCGATTGAGGGAGAAAGAGTAGAACAAGTAAATGAATTTGTGTACTTGGGTTCAAAATTTACTAGAGATGGAAAGTATAACAGTGGCATTGAGCGAAGGGTGTTGGCAGGAAAACAAATGAATTGGGCACTGCATAGCTTTATGAATAGCCAGAAAGTGTCAAAAAAGGCACGTCTGGTGGTGCATAGAGGTGCGTTGGTTCCTACACTTATATATGGTAGTGAATGTTGGGTTTTGGCAAAAGAAGCATGAAAATAGGATTAATGCTGCGGAGATGAGTAGTCTGAGAAGTATAGCCGGAGTGACTCGGTTGGATAAAGTAAAGAATAGTGAGATAAGAGAACGCTGTGGTGTAAAAGAAGATGTGGTTACAAAGATAGATAAAGAAATGCTTAAATGGTTTGGACACGTAGAAAGGATGGATGAAGAAAGATTGACGAAATAAATTTATAAGGCGAGTGTGAATGGACAAGTCGGTAAAGGTCGAACTCGGAGAACATATCTCGATCAGATCAACATTGTTTTGAAAAAAGGCCAGGTTAAGAGTACCAACAACCGACGAGCACTTATGAGAGCACTGATGAAAGTAGAGGAAGCAAAAGATGTGTGTAAGAACCGTAGCAAGTGGAAGGAAGTGGTCTCTACCTACCCCTTCTGTGGTTTTCGAAAATGTGCCATTAGAGTTGCCAGCAAACATGTGTTTCCAGCCTGATGGAGCTCCGCCGCATTAAGCAAGAATTGTCCATATTTAAATTAAACGGAGAAAATTGGATAAGTATAAATGGACCTATACAGTGGACGCCTAAATCACCGGACTTGACCCCACTAGACTTTTTCTTATGGGGAATTTTGATAAATAAAGTTTACAGAACACTATTTGCTCACTTGGAACATTTAAAAGAAAAAATCAGAAATGTTTGCGATAAACTATCAAAAGAAATGTAATGCTTAGGTGAAAAAAGTAAGGCGGAGATTGGGTAAGTGTTTCTTTTTTTTTTATGAAAATAGTCGCAAAAAGGGTAGACCTATCGTGTGGGCCGCGGACGGCCCGCACTGCGACTATTAGAAGGGGAAGTGATTATAGAAAGGAAATTATTGTGGACACGCTTTTTAAAAAGTTGCAGGTCATAGTTCTCTGGAAAAACTGATTTTGGAAGCTTATTCCATTCCGTAGCAGCCCTGTAAAAGAAGGATTCTTGATGAAGATTGGTCCTAGTAGTGTCAATCTTGAGAGTAAATGGGTGAGACTGATCAGCGTGCCGAGTTCTTCGGCCGAATGTGGCCAATGGTGGTACAAGAGTTTTTATTTCTCTGGAGCATCTGCCATGGAAATATCTGTAGAGCAATGGCTGGTCTGCAACTCTTCTTCTATGTTCTAGAGGGTGAAGGGTATATGTGAGAGTTGAGCTGTTTATCAAGCGAATGGCTCTATTCTGAATGGAATCTAGAAGACGAAGAGAAGAATGCCTTGGTGATGAACTCAAAATGTGCGAGCAATACTCCAGTAGAGGTCGGATTTGAGCCTTGTACGTCGTCAACAGTTGATCAGGAGTAAAAAACTTTCTGGCTTTCCACAGAAAACCTAGCCTCTGGCTTGCCGACTTTGCGATGCAACATGGTCATGCCAAGACATATTATTGGACACCGTGACTCCCAAAATCGAGATGGAGGGACTTGGTTCAAGGGTATTTCCGGACATTGTGATGGGATGATTTGAGGAATTCACTTTCTTGGAAAACGTTGCACTTTGTGTTTTTTGGGCGTTAAACTGAACAAGATTGTTGGTTCCCCACTCGACGATTGCTTTAAGATCTCTATTGATGAAATCAACCTGTTCCCGCCTGAGTCTATTTGTATCATTCACCGAAAGTGATCGATAGGATGTGAAAGTTGAGACAAGTGTGCTATCGTCTGCGAAACTGTAAATGGGGTTTGTGGTGGTTTTCAAGAGGTCGTTGATGTGTAAAAGAAATAAGGTGGGGGACAGGATGGAACCCTGGGGGACCCCGGCATTAGATTTAAACGCATCAGAAGAAATAACGTCAACTGCCACATGTAATGAGCGATCTTGCATGAAGTTCAAGAGCCATTGGCGCAGTTTGGTTGGGAGACCGTAGGCAGATAATTTGCTTAACAATGCCTGGTGCCAAACGCGGTTAAAGGCTTTAGATATATCCAAGGCTATTGCACGGGATTCACCAAACTTTTCAATAGTGTTTGTCCAGAGCTGAGTGACATAAGCCAGCAAATCTCCAGTAGACCGAAGTTGTCGAAATCCATATTGTCTGTTATGGATTATCTCAAATTTCTCTAGATATTTGATAAGTTCTGTGTTAATCGCTTTTTCCATAACTTTGGATATGACTGAGAGCAATGCAATAGGGCGATAATTTGCAGGAATGGTCTTCTTTCCTTTTTTCGGAATTGGTTGGACTTTAGCGTTTTTCCGCATGGACGGAAATACTCCTTTGCTGTATGATAACTTGAAGAGTCTACAGAGTCTACATTTAGAAGTAGGAGGTGGTTGCATTGAAAATTTGTTGTAGTGATTCAGCATACTTTGTTTCTTTCTGTGGTATTAGTAGTAACATATTATTATGTATTTTGTAATGTTAAATTAATAAATAATACCAATTAATAACGTTTCATTATTGACAGATGCGAATTTGCTATTTGTTTCCAAAGGCTACTTGTTTAAATCGCGACGATTGCGAATTTTTATAAATACTTTTTTTTTAAATTTGCTTATAATTGTATACATTTTTACAAAATTTGTTTAAAAATATGTCTAAATATAGGCATGTTTCTGAAAAAAAACACACAACTTCAGTTTGCAAATATGGAGAAATATGTAAATTAGGCTTTAAATGGACCTTACTTAATCCCGTTTAGGAACATCTGTTCCGATTTTTTTCCTTTTCTTATAATAGAGCTGAGACATTAAGTTTCGCTCTTTTTAATTTTATGCAACACACATTACATATCAGTAGTAGTGCCAATGTACCTATAGCATATTTCACGAATATACGGTGGTTTCGGATTATTGTTAAAATCTTGTTAACCAGTATTCAACTGCACATTTAAGAAGTATGAAAGTAAATTCTACTAATATTTTTAGACAAATTTCATAGGTAAGATAAAAGACTTCTTGTTTGGAAATTAAGGGTCAATATTTTTATTTGTTAGCACGGTTAATTTTACTACCAAACAAATTTTACTTATTAACTAAGCTATTAAGCTTTAATTTGGCTTCTTGATTCATTGTTTTTAGATTTCTAAAAAAGTAATAAGTAATCCTGGGTTATCATTGTAAAGGGTTTAGATGTAGATGCATTAATATTGATTGTAAACGCTTATTTAACTGCGGAAAAAAATAATGGAGGTCCGTTGCTACCAGTTTTATCTATACGTAAGCGTGTTTGTTAAATGTAAAAACTATGAATTCGAGCACGTAGGAAAATTCACTTATTTGAGGTCCCAAATGAATCAATCGAGCTCTATCAATAGCGAAATTCAGGCAAGAGTTATCAGTAAAAACCGTTGTTATTTCACCTACAGAGAGCTAATGAAGTGGAGAGCTCTAAACAGAAAATTAAAAATATATAAAAGTATCATCAGGCCTGTTGTTACATACGGATGTAAAGCGTGGACCTTAACCACGAAAGATGAGCTACTCTTGAGAACTTTTAAACGAAAAATTTTGAGACAAATTTTTGAACCAGTGGAAAACGAAGATAAGACATGGCGATCAAAAATAAATTTTAAACTAGACCACTTGATAGAGAGCGCAACCATTGTAAAATTCATTAAAAGCCGAAGACTGTCTTGGGCAGGGCATGTAATGAGGAAGGATGAAAGCAGAACACCAAGAAAAATCTTTGAGTGGAAACCAGTGTATAGAAGAAACAGAGGAAGACCGAGGAAAAGATGGATAAATGAAGTACAGTGCGACCTAAATACAATAAAAATTAAAGGCTGGCAGAATTTAAGTAGAAACAGGACTGAATGGAAGAAAATTACTGAAAAGACGAAAACCCACAGTGGGCTATAACGTCGTTAAATAAATAAAGCGTGTGTGATGCGATGGGCATTGGTGAAACAAAATTAACTTCAGTTTTAAAAAGTGTAAAAGATCGAAATAGTGAACACAAAGTTAAAAAATATAAACCACGCCGACATCCAAAGACTGTTGACTTTCCCAAAGCTTACATATTTGAAATTCGCGACATTGTGTACAAAATGCGTGAAAAAAAAGAACATATCCCTTTAGATTTAATATAAGGAAAAATAAAAGATAAAGATGTATTTGAAATTTCTAGAACAAGTCTTTGGAGAATTTTAAAACATATTGGGTTTAAGTTTAAAAATGAGGACAACCGGAAGGCTTTGTGTGAAAAAGCTAGAGTCGTGCACAAAAGAATTAAATTTTTAAGAAATTATACTCACTGTAAACAAGAATGCTTTTGATTTGTTTATCTGGATGAAACTTAGACTTTTGCTAAAGGCGGAACAAAAAGAATTTGGCAGGACGATAACATATAGTCTATAAAACACTTCGTCGGTAAAGGAAAGAGACACATGCAGGTCAAAAGCATGGTTTTGTTGATGGGCGGATCTTTTATTTTTGTTAAAATCAAAACTGGCTGATTACCATGATAATATGGATACAAAGATGTTTGTGTAATGGCTAAAAAAAACTATTACCATCGTTACATGACCCATCTGTAATTGTATTAAATAATGCTTCGTACCATTCTAAAATTTTAAATAAGCAACCTACAAACTCCTGGACGGTACAGAAAATAAAAATAGTTAACGAATAAAAATATTTTATTTCCACAGTATTGCTTCATGCCAGAATTATTATCGATAGCTAAAAGGCACGAATGAGAAAAAATTTACAAAGTGGATCAAAGTATACCCAGTTATAGACATCGTGTGCTAAGACTTCCGCCTTATTATTGCCAATTTAATCCCATTGAGTATATTTGGGGAATATGCAAATTTTATTATGACAATCAAATGGGATCTAATAATTACAGTGATAAGTCTGTTTTGGAAACCTGGCAACGAGCACTTAATACTGCCAATCCTAAAATTTGGGAAAAATGTGTTACAAAATTTGAAAATTTAATAGAGAAATGGTGGGTTTGTGAAAACCGCATCGAAGCAGTTAATCCTGTTATTATTTACAATCCGAATGAGAATAGCGACGACAGTGATTCCGATTATAATCACTATAAATTTGATGCTCGGTAATACCGTAAGTACTACATAATTAAACATAATTTTGACATAATTACATATGTGCCTATTTCTAACCAAGAAACTCATCAGGAGCTACATCAACGATTTCTATTCACAATAAAGCAATCAATAAAAATAAAACCACTTAACAAAAGCATGATAATAAACAAAAAAATTTTGGGTTTAAATCTAAGGAGAATTTACTAATGTACCTCTCAACACAGTGCGCCCGTTAAGTCCATACCGTCGTATATTGGTGAAATAAGCTATAAGAGCTCATATAAAGTTACTACAATATCTAAATTCTTGTTTATATTTGGTAAGTATTTGTGGTCTGTTAGATAATTTGTTTACACCAAAAATTGTTTTAATTAGAATATGTAGGTACCGACTAATTATTTCTAACCTGCTGACCTTTTTGATGTTTCAGATATACACTTTTAGGTATTTTTTAATAAAAAATTGTTTTCCTTGTTTATTATCTGGATGTCATAATCAAAATTTCACTAGGTTTCGTTCGTTTGTATCTTACAACTGGGATTTAACAAATTAATTGGTTATTTATGCTTAAATATTTAAAAGATATATATAAAAAATTTGCTTATTATCTTTTATAGGTGCATTATGATTTTGGACTTCGTAATATTCTATCTGTATTAAGAACACTTGGAGCACAAAAAAGAGCAAATCCTAATGAAACCGAAGAAGTGGTCGTCATGAGAGTTTTAAGGTAAATTATCACAACTTTGAGGCTAAGGAGGTTCTGCTCTTTTGAGAAACTTGTGGTTAAAAAATGTTTCAAAATTCATTCGTTCTCTTGCATTTCGCTTTAGTAATCCCAAAAGCAATTCACTAAGTTCTGGACTTGTACCGAAAGGAATCTTTGGTTGTAAAATAGTATTCTTTTTATAAAATGTTTTTAATGCTTGAGGCGTTGAAGCTTGAAAAGGAGCTTTTCCAGTTAAAAACTGAAATACTATTGTGCCTAAGCTCCATAGGTCAGCCTTGGCGTCGTATTGCAGAGACATAATTACTTCTGGTGCTATGTACATGAGACTGCCACATAACGTTGCCACCATCACACCCTCTTGTAAAAATTTTGCAAAACCGAAATCAGATATTTTAAGTTTTATTTCCGAGGGTTGGGGATGGGTTTTGACTCCACCATGGGATAATAAAATAATTTGTGGCTTTAAATCTCTATTTCAAATAGAAAATTTTAATTCTCAATTACATGAAAACAAAACAATACGTTTAATTGGACTCGTAGGAATTGGGGGTTTATAATTTCCTTTTTTTTACACGGGAGAAATGTTTAATTAACTTCGATACAAGCGGACTGAAAAAATTACAAATTTGGCTGGTTTTTAAACGTTTTTAATTAACACAAAATATAAACACTATTTCTATCTTCAAAGAACACAATGCACTTGTACCGGCTAGTGAACTGCTCCAAGCAAAAAAAATAATTTAAAGCCGTGGAAAAATAGGAATTAAACTAACGAAATAAAAGAAGAAAAACTGAATGACTCGTCATTATTGACGGTCGGAGGAATACTACTACAAATAACAAGCGATGTTTAATCGCCATAAAAAAGGGAACTGTATGACAGTCGCACACTACGACTGTCGGAACAATAATATTGTTGATAACGAGCGATCTTAAATCGCCGTAAAAAGGAAAGTGAACGACCGTCGATCTCGACATTCGGAGCAATACTACTTATGCGTTGACTCGATTCAGCGCGGGTGAGGTTAAAGTCAGCGGGTTTATCACATCTTTTGTTAATGCCTATCCGTTCCGGATGTTGGCGAGCATAATGGCTATACAAACTGATGCACGGAATAAGCCCACAGTTGTTGTATTAAACCACACTCGGAGATTCTTCAGCCATGAGATTCTTCTTCCTACACTCCTTCTACCTTGTATTTTGTCTAGGAGGATAAGCTGTGTGGATAAATAATATCCGCTATGCAGATGATACAGTCTTAATAGCAGACAATATAGGTGATTTGCAAGATCTGTTTAGCGTTGTCCAAGAACACAGCCAGAATATGGGTCTTAAAATTAATACTAAGAAAACAAAGTTTCTAGTTATTTCCCGCAAGCTTGAAGAATTCCAGAATGTGAAGCTAACTCATAGCAACTTGCCCATAGAAAGGGTGGCAAAATTTAAGTATCTAGGAACATGGTTGTCAGAAGAATGGTCATCTGATATCGAGATCAAATGTCGAATAGAACAAGCACGCTCAGCATTCCTGAAGTTCAAGAAAATCCTTACAAGTACAGATTTTGATCTGGACCTTATAATTAGATTCATGAAATGCTATGTATGGGCAGTACTTCTATATGATATGGAGTGGTGGACGTTGAAAGTGAGCACCATGAACAAACTAGAATCCTTCGAGATGTGGATATATAGGAGAATCCTTAAAATTCCGTGGACAGCAAAAAAGACGAACAAAGAGATCCTCAGAATGGTAAAAAGAGACCGCGAATTATTGATAACAATCAAACGTAGAAAAACAGCGTATTTGGGACATGTCATACGAAATGAAAGATACCAATTACTTCAGTTAATAATAGAGGGAAAGATAGAAGGTAAGCGTGGTGTTGGCCGGAAGTAGATGTCATGGCTCCGCAATATCGAACAGGAGATCTAATACATACCATAAGAGACACACATGTGGCGTAATGTGATCGCAAACATCCATTAGTGGATATGCAGCAGAAGAAGAAGAAGATAAGATGTAAAAGCCGGTATCTTTCAGGATTTCTCATGATGTGGCCGAGGTATTTAAGTTTACGTTTCTTTATATGGTTTGAGATTTCTTTTTTTTTTCTTCATTCTACGTAGCAACTCTTTGTTGGTAATATGATCCAATCATAAAATTCTCAGAACACGATGGTAAAGCCAGAGATCAAAGGCTTCTAATTTCTTGCAAGATGTTTCAGATAACGTCCATAACTCAACGCCTTATAAAAGAGTTGAGAACACATAGTATTTCAGTATTCATATAGCAACAGCCAATTCTTCAAAATCTGCCCAGAGCAAAACGGTTTTAAGATATTGGCGTGCAGGGACGGATCGTAAAAGAATTTAAAACAATATTTAAACGAAGTGTTGCAATCTGTAATCACAACACTACTAAATAATTGAATTATAAACTTTGCACCCTTAATGTTTTATCGAATTCAATAAAAACTTTAAAAAAACAAAATTCACATAGTTAGTGTGCCAACCTCAATAGGAGTGCCAAATAAAATATGTCTAGTAGTTTTATTTTTCTCCAAATAGTAATAATTAGAAGTATTGCACAATTTTTTGTAAAACCAGTTAAAATTAAAAAAAACTGTGGTCATTTCGAGAGGATTTAAAAAGTTTATTCTTTCAGAGATATGAACTTAAGCAAACTCATTGACGAAGACGAACCATTATTCTTGTCTCTAATCGAAGATATGTTTCCTGGTATAAAACTGACGACAAAATCTTGGAAGGATCTACAAAAAGCCATGACACACATTTGCATTGAGATGGGTTTGGTGAATTATCCATCCTGGAACTTAAAAGTTGTACAGCTGTATGAAACTTCTCTGGTGCGACACGGGCTTATGGTTTTAGGCATGTTTACATTTGTTACATACAATAATACGAAAGATGAAAAGTATGACAGTGACATTCAGCGAAGGGTGTGGGCAGGAAAACAAATGAATGGGTCACTGCATATCTTTATGTGCAGCCAGAAAGTGTCAAAAAAGCCACGTCTGGCTGTGCATAGAGGTGCGCTGGTTCCTACACTTATATATGGTAGTAAATGTTGGGTTTTGCAGAAGAGGCATGAAAATACGATTAACGCTGCGAAGATGTGTAGTCTGAGAAGTATGGCCGGAGTGACTCGGTTGGATAGAGAAAAAAATAGTGAGAACGCTGTGGTGTAAAAGATGTGGTTACAAAGATAGATAGAGGAATGCTTTGATGGTTTGGACACGTAGAAAGGATGGATAAAGGAAGATTGACAAAACAAATTTATAAGGCGAGTGTAAATGGACAAGTCGGTAGAGGTCGATCTCGGCGAACATATCTCGATGATCAGATCAACATTGTTTTAAAGAAAGGCCAGGTCAAGAGTACCAAAAACCGACGAGCATGTATGAGAGCACTGATGAAAGTAGAGTAAGCAAAATATGTGTGTAAGAACCGTAGCAAGTGAAAGGAAGTGGCATGACTATCTGTATTTATGTAATAATCTATTAACATTTTTTGTTAATTTATAAAGGACCCACTGGCGCTGGTAAAAGTAAGTGCATGATGACTTTGATGAAGTCAATGTCGGAAATGGGACAGCCGCACAGAGAACTTCGCATGAACCCAAAGGTAAAGTAATAATGACTTAGTTTAATATTTATTTTTAGTACGGTCACCTACAATAATCTGCAAGTCATCAAAACTCATTTATATTTTTTTCTTACTGGTTGTTTTTTATCACCTTCTTTCTTACAGGTAATTTAATATTTAATTTTTAGGCCATAACAGCTCCTCAAATGTTTGGAAGATTAGATGTGGCCACCAACGACTGGACAGATGGAATATTCTCCACTTTGTGGAGAAGAACATTAAAATTTAAAAAAACCGATTATTGTTGGTAAGTTTTATTTCATATCGACGGTTAAATGGCTAATTATTAAATTAAATGACACTTTGTAAGAGAGAGGTTTAAACTTTTTTGTCGGACAAAAAATTCACATTCTACTAAATGGATTTTAATTTAATTAATAGGTATAATTAAAATATACAATGCGTCCATAAAGTAACGCATGAACATAAGCTTAATAAACATAATATAAAAAAAATCCCGAAACAGGTTAATTTTTTAAAATAATTCACTATTTTTTAAAAAAATAATCTAAAATGCATCGATTGTAGTTTTTCTACTGTAGAGTGATTCAATTGTATGCATAAATACATATAGTCACGCCCTTTTCTCTACGGGCAGAGACCACTTCCTTCCAATTATTACGGCTTTTACACACATCTTTGGTTACTTCAACTTTCATCAGTGCTTTCATACATGCTCGTTGGTTGTTGATACACACCTTTTATTTAACTTACATTCTTTCCATCTTTTACTTACACTACAAACTTCAATAGCATTATTCACCATTCCTTAAATGACCTTCACAATTCTTTAACCTCACATGCTTTATCTAAACCGTCAAATTTCTCGGTTAATTTAATAACGAACTCCTATTGTATACCTTCTCTTTGCAAATTCTCAACTTTTATACCCTTTTGTATACTTTTTCAGTCTTTTATCCACAATTACGAAATCAATTATACTTCTCTGGTTTCCAGTTTATCTTGTGTGGATTCTTTTATGGTTAAACATTGTGTTTGTTACCACGAGATTCCTCTCCAAACATACTTCATGTGGACTTTCTCTGTTTTTATGTACTCTGCCGTCACCGTACATTCCCAGAACACTGTCATATCCATCACGCTTCACTCCTACATAACTATTAAAATCACCCAACATTACAATTCTTTTATTCTGGTTACACTTGTTCAGAATATCTGTCACACTATCCCAAAACTCCCGTCTCTCTTTTTGGGCTTTTAAAGATTGGTTCCACTGCGCATCTTGTGAGGCATAAACCTCTAGCAAAATATACGAGTAAGACCAACCTTCAGCCTTACCCAGAGAAGTCTTGGGCTTACAAATTCAAAGTCAGTCACACATTTATTCATTCTAGCAAAGAGTAACGCCCTGGGAACCTCTGCTGGTTTTCGGAACTCCTGACCAATAGGCTGTATAAGGTCCATGTGTTGTGGTTTTACATACTTTTCGCTTGCTTTCAATTACACAAAGAACATCAATCCGCCTTTCTTCTATCACCGTGTAAATTTTATCAATTTTTCCATTCAATGCTCCCCTTACATTAAAAGTAGCAAAGTGACTATCCGCAGTCCACATTTCGCACTCACGGGAAGCAAGGCATGGCAGGTGGCAAGCCCCATCCCTTCCGTTTTGGTCATAGTCAATACAACTATGCCCATGAGAAATAAAATCTTTACTAAAAATAAATACATAGTAGATATTACCAAATTAAAAAAAATTAAATTTAAATATATAGCACTTACAGGAAAATATTAAATGTATTTACGAAAATTCCTGCGAAAATCTCTTACCTTTTATCTTAATAAAAAAGTATATAAGAGATACACAAGTTAGTTTATCTACTAGTCAGTAAAAGTAAATAAGGTATAAGTAATAAACTAGTGTTTCTGAAATATTTGAGTAATTATACACTTATATGTACCTATCTAGGCAAAGAACAATAAGCCTTTTAACCCTCGATATTTATTTTAACCTATAAATTGATGTAAAAAATTGACGTCAAGTGTCAAATTTAGCTTAATAAAATTAGAAAAAATGAGTTTTTGTTGTAATTTTAATAATTTTAGGTTGATTTTGGACGGACCAGTAGATGCAGTCTGGATAGAAAATTTGAATTCTGTCTTGGACGACAACAAGACTTTGACTTTGGCCAATGGTGATCGCATCGTTATGGCGGCAAATTGTAAACTGGTGTTTGAGCCTGATAACGTCGATAATGCAAGCCCCGCTACTGTGTCCAGAATGGGAATGGTGTTTATGAGCTCCTCAGTACTACCATGGTTGGTAAAACATTATTTATTAGTTAAAGGAATTTTAATGATCATTCCTCATACCAATATATGTGAAAGTATTTTTGTAGAAACGGAAAAGATCTTTTAATGCTCCATGATAGACCAACAAAAGAATATTCTTTGTGATCTCTAATATTGTTTACAATAATTCACAAAGCATTTGGACTGGTCAAAATAACAATCCACAAATGATATCTAGTAAAACCTTTCTTTTTTTAAAATCAAAAAACGTAAAGACGTAAAAACGTTAAAAGACTTTATACCAAAACTTTAAAATAGTTTGTAGAATTATTTTATTGGAACCATTCAATTTTTTAGTTTAGTAGACTAATGAGGTCTGTTACATTAAAATATAATATAGAAATAATTGGCAAGTTCTCGAAAAATTTTAGAGAACTCCCAAAAATTACCCATAATTACGAAAATTTTACAGATTTCCAAAAATTACCAACAAAGGATTTTTTCCCTTTAAATGGAAAACAAGTTAACTTTTATAACGCCTCCGGTATATAAAAGATTTTTCCCTTGTAAAAAAATTTCTTTGTGAAAAATCTCGACCCACACCCGTATTATTGAATCGTATTTTTTTGCGGTCTCTCACGCTATACTTGAGCAATGGGCAATTAGAAAAAGGTCGAGAACCTTAATAGATTTTGTTAGGTCGACGAGTTTACTCTTTATCGCAGAACTAGTGTAGTTTCGCTTAAAAATCTTTATTTTAAAAATGTTCTTGCAGAAAATGTGAAACCTCCCCCGTAATTTTGAAAAATAAGTAACATAATCTGCTATAAATAAAAATATTTCCTATCGAAAATCTCGAACCTCTCCTGTATATTTTAGTGGTCTCTCTTACGCTTTAGTCAAGCAATGGGCAATAAGAAAAGGACAAGGGTTCAGATTTTGTTAGCTCCACAAGTTTACCCTGTATTTAGAATTAGTTTCACTTCAAAGGCAATGGTTAATGTTATGCATAATGCCCTGAAAATAAAAGGGATGAAAATAAATGTGAGCAAAACGAAAGTAATGGTTTTTGAAAGAGAAGAAAGCATGACAAACTATGAAGTTTCGATTGAGGGAGAAAGAGTGGAACAAGTAAATGAATTTGTGTACTTGGGTTCAAAGTTTACTAGAGATGGAAAGTACGACAGTGACATTGAGCGAAGGGTGTTGGAATGAAAACAAATGAATGAGGCACTGCATAGCTTTATGAATAGCCAGAAAGTGTCAGAAAAGGCACTTAGAGGTTTGTTGGTTCCTACACTTATGTATGGTAGTGAATGTTGGGTTTGGCAGAAGAAGCATGAAAATAGGATTAATGCTGCGAAGATGAGTAGTCTGAGAAGTATAGCCGGAGTGACTCGGTTGGATAAAGTAAAGAATAGTGAGATAAGAGAACGCTGTGGTGTAAAAGAAGATGTGGTTATAAAGATAGATAAAGGAATGCTTAGATGGTTTGGACACGTAGAAAGGATGGATGAAGGAAGATTGACAAAACAAATTTATAAGGCGAGTGTGAATGGACAAGTCAGTAGAGGTGGATCTTGGAGAACATATCTCGATCAGATCAACATTGTTTTGAAGAAAGGCCAGATCAAGAGTACCAACAACCGACGAGTATGTATGAGAGCACTGATGAAAGCAGAGGAAGCAAAAGATGTGTGTAAGAACCGTAGCAAGTGGAAGGAAGTGGTCTCTGCCTATCCCTATGGGAAAAAGGCGTGACTTTATGTATGTATGTATGTTTACTTCAAAAAGCTGCAGAATATTGTACAATATACAGAAAAGCTTAATGGCACCCATTAATAATAATAAACGTTTCGCTGACGATACGCCCGTGCTCGCAGGCAGTCTACCACATCTCCAGAATATAATGGACCTCATTTTAAAACATAGCACACAGTACGGTCTACATATGAACGTTGCCAAGACCAAGATGGTTGTATTCTCCAAGACACCAAGACGAACGATCCTCCGAATTAACAACCAGGTCGTAGAACAAGTGCCGTCCGTTAAATATCTTGGAGCCCTCGTCAACGAGACCAGCTACCCTAAAATGGAAATCAGATCAAGGAAAGAACAGGCCAAAAGTACATTCATCTTCATGAGGATTCTTTTCAATAATCGAGACCTAAATATGTAGCTCCGCGTGTGTATGCTGCGTTGATATATCTTACCAGTGTTATTTTATGAGTCCAAGAGCTGGACATTTAGTCAAGCAATGGAGATCCCCATTGACGCCTTCAAGATGTACTTGTATCGCCGTGTACTGCGTATATCCTAGGTAGACAGAATAACCAATGAGGAAATACTGAAGAGAATTGGTAAAGGTAAAGAGCTGCTGCTAACTATTAAAGTATGAAAGCTCCAATACATCGGACACTTTATGAGGGGAGAACGCTATGAGATCTTCCGACTCGTCAAGGGGTAAACGATCTGTAGGCTGACCGCAGAACATCTATAGATATTTTCAGAGGTGCACTTTCACGTACCATTATAGCCAGATGGATCGCCAACCTTCGGAGGGACATGGCGTCCTAAGAACCAGATTTAACATAAATGTACACTCGTCGGAAAAACACGTTTTGTACAATCGATGTGGGTTGTCACTTATTTATTTACTAAATTTCTAACGAAATTGAAGCCGACGATCAGGATCATCTTCGTTTAATTCATGCAATAATCTTATTTAATAAGGGTGAAATTTATGGGATTTAGCAATTCAATAAACACTAGATGCAGATACACCAGATGCTTAGGATAGTCTTTGATGGATTGTCGATTATTCCTTTGTAAATGACCCAATACCGCCAGTTTAACTGTTTTATTTCACACTGGACGCTCTACTTCGTGCTTTCTGTTTTTAACCTCACCTGTGGCTTTATGTATTGGGGACTTACATTTTTTTCCGGGTGGTTAATATGAGACCTTCTAGCCATAGCCTTAGCACACTGATAATTTGCGTAGTATAACGATTTATATTCTTTCCTCAGTAGAATAAACCATTTTCGTAAGCGTTGACAATAATCTGCTGATTAATCATTCGTTGACAATTCTCATATTAAAATGTAACTTGATATTGGTAGTTTAGAAGTTAATTAGCACTTAACATAAAAAAGTTATTTTTTTTCAAAAACAATGTATTTTCAATCCATTCGCGGGGTGATAACAATTTGCAGGTAGATTGTATCATTGTATGGAGATCAGCGGAGGTCATTTCGAACATTTATTTCGTTAATTTGGTGAAAATTTTAAGTTTTTGTGCTATTACTGATACTATACTGATAATAAATTAGTTAAATCCAAAATATCTTCAATATTGTTTGATAAAAAAAAACAAATTACTATGCTGTGTAGAAAAATAAATTACCTTGTATAATTATTTTATAATAATCGCATCTCACTCAAAATATTTTTGAAGTAGTCATTATGATTAATTAAAATTCATCCAAACTTAAACACATGTTGAAACCAATTCTATCACAAACTTATTTGTTAATTAACTGACGTAATAAAATGAAATCAGTTAACATTGTTTATAAATAATTTTAAATCGAATCACCCGGCCTACAACCGATGACGATTTGTTTACAGTAGCAAGCAATTTGTAGGAGTTTCACCAGAGGGCGCAAAAATCATTAAGAATCAAAGTTGTTTTCTTAATCTGCAGAGCTTTTTTTCTCTACTTTCTATAAAAGAACTACTTTATATTTCTAAATCATTTTTTTTAAAGATACGAACTACTTTTGTTATGTCGCATTTTAATCATTTTATTTTCAAAGTACTTAAATTGATTCTGCAATTTGAAAAAAATTTGACAAGTTTGACATTTTTTTTCCTTCACCAACATCTAAAATAAATTTTATAGCAAGGGCAGTCTTACTTAACCTTCATCTATAGGCTTAAAATTATAAAATCCCAAAAAGTTGCCTTTTGTAAGTGTAGGAAGTATAATCACAAAGCATTGTATGGTGAAATTATATAACCTTATTACCCACTCTTAACAAAAATAAAGTTTTTCGATTAAGATCTTTTTCTGTTTAACAAATATTTTAATGAACTATGTTTTAAAAAGCTGTATTTCATAGTGGGTATACTCGAAACGGTCAATTATTCTTCTTCTTTGTGTGCCATGCTTGTTTTCATACGTTGGCTATCATCAAGCGTTCAGGCGTTGGCTATCATAGAGTTGATAATTTGTTGGAAACCCTCTCGATCGGTAGCTACATGAAACAATTCTTCGACTGTTCGACCCGTCCAATGTCTAATATTACGAAGCCAAGAAAGCTGTTTTCTGCCAATCCATCGCTTTCCTTCTATTTTACCCTGGATAATTAATCGGAGCATGTGGTATTTATGCCCTCTCATCATATGTCCAAAGTATTCGACTTTTCTTATTTTGATGGTGTTTGTCAATTCTCGCTCTTTATGTAGTGATTCTAACACATAGTCGTTAGTTAGTGCTGTCCACGGAATCTAGCATACGGCGATAGCACCATAACTCAAACGCTTCCAATTTATTTAGATGCTTTACTTTCAGTGTCCAGGTTTCACATCCATAAAGCAAAACAGACCAAACGTAGCACTTTAATACTCTTAGGCAGTCAATTATTATTACTTGTAAAAATTTGGTTTCATTTTATTAGGTCCCCCATACTGGAAGCTTGGTTAAAGACCAGACCATCAGGAGAGGCAGATTACATAAGAAATCATTTTAATAGATGTTACGATGATTTGCATACATTCGTGCAGGCTAGACTGAAGGCTAAAATGTTTGTAAGAGAAGCTCATTATATTAGACAAAGTTATGATGTGCTGAAAGGAATTTTGGATATTTTTGAAGAGCCAAGTAAGAAAATTTTAAATAATAGTATATTAAGTAATAATAAACCATAAGGCTATAAGATTTCACAATAGCTATTCGTGCTCGAAATACACACAAGGTTTTTTCTACAAATGCAGTTTTTAGACAGAAAAATAACACTAAATACTTTATTCAAAATAAGTAAGTACATAATATTACTTGTATTTTAATTATAACATTTTATAATATTCTTGAAAATAATTTAATATAAGATTGGAAATCTATAGAACGAGATGCGGTTTTGAAAATATTTTGTTGGTGGTATCAATCTTATTTTTGATTAAGATGACTAGTTTAAGAAGTATAGCCAGAGTGACTCGGTTGGATAAAGTAAAAAATGGTGAGATAACAGAACGCTGTGGTGTAAAAGAAGATGTGGTTACAAAGATAGATGAAGGAATGCTTAAATGGTTTGGACACGTAAAAAGGATGGATGAAGGAAGATTGACAAAACAAATTTATAAGGCGAGTGTGAATGGACAAGTCAGTAGAGGTGGATCTTGGAGAACATATCTCGATCAGATCAACATTGTTTTGAAGAAAGGCCAGATCAAGAGTACCAACAACCGACGAGTATGTATGAGAGCACTGATGAATGTAGAGGAAGCAAAAGATGTGTGTAAGAACCGTAGCAAGTGAAAGAAAGAGGTCTCTGCGTACCCATTCTGGAAAAAGGCGTGACTATATGTATGTATGTACATAAAAGTTGAAAAGATGAAAAAAATCATAAAATTTATTTTTTACCGTTAACTTTCAGAGGTATGGTCAGACAGGCAAATTGAACGTATGGTACTATTCAGCATAATGTGGTCATTGGGTGCCCTTCTAGAATTGGACGACAGACAAAAATTGGAAGAGTTTGCTCTATCGCATCCGTCTAAAATGGATTGGCCCAAATTACAAGAGGGCGAAACGATATTCGAATTCGTTGTCAATCCCGATAACGGCAAATGGGAACATTGGAGCACCAGAGTCGAACCGTTCATTTATCCTACCGATCAAGTTTTGGAATTTACTGGAATTCTTGTACCAAACGTTGATAATGTCCGGACGGCATTTTTAATTCATACTATTGCTAAACAATCTAAAGCTGTATTACTAATAGGTAAGTTTAAAATAGACCGTAAATAAGTTGTAGGTAAGAATTGTTGTCCATAGTTGGCGTTAAATGATAAATGCAAATAAAGTGTCAAGCAAAAGCTTATTACATATTAGTGTGTGCCACTTAGCATCAGCGCATCAGTTAATAAACTACTAAGAAGAAAAGAAAAGAGAACAAAAAGACCAGGAGTTGCAGGAATTAGAAGTCGATGGAAGGAACAACACCAGAAAATAATTCTATAAGACAATAAGAACAAGAAAGAATGGGTTTAGACCCAGAACCAACATCATCAAGGACGATATTGAAGATCTAATAACCAGGAAAGACCAAGTGCTGCAAACATGTAAAGAGTACTTTGAACAACTACTTAACCAGGGTGATACAAACAACGAAGAACCGGCCAGCTTTCAAACTGCGGAAATGCGAGAAGAATAAAATTCTCGAATGGAAATTGAGAACGCTATAAAAAAGTTGAAAAACAATAAATCTCCGGGTAAAGACACGATAACCGCCGAACTCTTAAAACATGCCAGAAACACATTAACATCCCAACTACACGAACTCATAATAATTATCTGGAAAAACGAGAAGATCCCAAAAGACTGGAAAGAAAGCATAATAATCCCCATACACAAAAATGAAGACAGAAAGGTATGCAAAAATTATAGAGAAATATCGCTTATAAACGTAGCATACAAAGTGCTATCAAATATCCTGTCGAGAATTACCCCATGCACAGAGAAAATAATGGAAGATTATCAGTGTGGCTTTCGCTCAAACAGATCAACTGTTCACAATTAGACAGCTACTAGAAAAAAGCTGGGAATTTAATAGGCAGCTACACCAACTGTTTATAGATTTTCAACAGACCTATGACATTGAGAAAAAAGTTAAGATCTGGGAGACAATTGCCACGTCTTTTTGTTCTCTAAAGAGTACTCTGCTAGCGGTTTCTCTACTGGCAAATTATGCCCGAGCTCAGCCGTAGAGGGTAGAAGAAAAAAAAATATAAAAGTGAGCCGCGCCACCGACTTAGACGGTATAAGCCGGAAACCCCTAGATCTTATAGGCACTAGCAGAGCCACAAGATAAACAACTATGATTATGGTGAACCAAATAAATAAAATTATAGCAAAAATATGTTGGATACTTTACTCACACAATAAATAATTAAGGTACACGCTCAATAGCAACATCATAACAAATATAGTCAAAATTAACAGCTATGGTAAAATTTTATTGCTAAAACAAACCAAAAATTTAAAATTTACAACTTTATAAAATAACCAGAACAGAAGTAAGAGTAACAGACTTTACCAAGTTACAAAAAAAGTAAGACATTTATAATTAACTCATTAATAACACTAATTCAAACATTTACATAAAGGCAAAGAAAAAAAAAGGAAAAACATATAAAAATTAACTCATTAATAACACTAATTCAAACATTTACATAAAGGCTGATAATTCACTAGTTAACCGTTTACATAAAGATTTTCACTGCCAAAACAATCGAGTTTATTTAAAAATATTTTTACAATGGTTGTCCTTTAAAATATTAAGATTGTAGGATATTTACAAATAAGTAGGAAGAAAATATATTTTTACTTGGACATAAAGAATTATTGAGAAGGTTATTTTAATCCAAGTTTAGTTTTGGCATATTATCTAATGCAATAAATAGTTTCCAACAATGTACTATATTAATAAACTAAAACAGAACGTAATCGTGGTGTCAGAATGAGTCACTGCGTTATATATTTAAAAATAAATCACTTATAACCTTTGGGTATACGAATTCACAAAGTACTATATTTATAAACTAAAACAGAACTTACTCGTGGTTTCGAAATGAGACACGGCGTTATATATTTAAAAATTAATCACTGATAACCTTTGGGTATACGAATTCACATGTACTCCTGTGGCCTACTCCTGGGGCTGGTTAGATTATGGGGCGGCACCGGCTAATTAACAATGGCTTCCCTCAAATAAATCCCGATAACGGCTATTTAACTCGACACCAAAAATCCAAAAATATCCACAACAAAGGCAAGACAAAATGGTCAAGTTAAAAATCAAATGGTTTTTCTTCAAAATCCAATTAAGATGGCCCAAATACAGCCAGATATAAAATAAATCCCATAGAGGTTCTGCACACGTGCTAATAACACACCGTCCCCAACAACTTTCACCAACATCCGACTTCGAAGAAGCTCCCCAAACGACTGCCGCTCCTAGGCCGGAAATCAAGAAAAATGGCGCGGAATAAACGTCAACCCGCAATCTTCTCAAGTCCGTGCTTCACAATCGCCTCGTCCGTGTGGATATCCAGCCCCCATCCACACAGAAATTGCAAACCAAACGATAATCCTACCCCTACAAGGTATGCAACATTGTCTACAACGAATGATATATTAGAGTTACAACACAGTACGGTATGCAACAAGGAATACGAAACTCATCAGAGACAATTAATAATGGAACTTGTAGAAGGAAAAAAATAGGCACGTGACACAATGGCAGAATTCGGGATACCTCATAAAATTATAAGACTAACCAGAGTTTGTGTAGAAGGGTCCAGATGCAGAGTAAAAGTTGGAAGTGATATGTCGGACGTATTCAAGGTAAGTACGGGACTGAAGCAGGGTGACGCGCTGTCCCCTACTCTTTTTAATATTGCCCTGGAGAAGGTGGTAAGGGAATCCAAACTAAAAACAAAGCTCTTCCAAAAGAATGGTTCACCACTAATACTTGCTTACGCGGACGATATTGACGTGGTGGAAACAAGCGTAATAAATAGTGAAGAAACGTTTGTTAAACTGGAATACGAGGCATCTAAAATGGGTCTAAGGATCAACGAAGGCAAGACCAAATACATGCACATCTCTAGGACAGGAAGAAGGAGATTGGGACAAAATGTAACAATGAATGAGTACAACTTTGAAATTGTCACGCAGTTCTTCAAGTACCTGGGTTCGATCATTACAGCCGACAATGACATCAGCGAGAAAATAAAGTACCGACTAAAAACCGCAAACTTACTAGAAGATCCAAAATCAAAATATACAAGACTGTCATCAGACCTGTCATCATGTACGGCTGCGAATCGTGGACGCTATCGGTACGAAATGAGGAGGTTATCCGAAGATTCGAAAGACGAATACTGCGGAAAATATACAGCCCGACAAAGAATCCACAGACGCAACAGCATAGAAGTAAAACAAATGCAGAACTGAGAGAGCTATACGACGAACCAGATCTGTGTAACTTAATTAAGGCTCAACGGATTAGATGGGCGGGACACATACGTAGGCAACCCAAAAATAGGCCCATACGAATGGTATGGCAGAAAACCCCCAGAGGGAAAAAGACCACTTGGAAGACCCAGATTGAGATGGCGAGACAACATTGCTGCGGATTTGAGAAAATAGGGCGTCGAAAATGGCACGGAGCTTATGACCGATCGAGTTAAATGGAGGCAAGTCGTCGCGTCAACCAAAGCCCATCAGGGGCTGTAGTGCTACGGAGTAAGTGTGTAAGTATTAGTGTGTGCCAATGATATAGAAAGTGCAGTGGTGAGCAGCGGGGATAAATCAACCCCTAAAGTTTAAAAAAAAAAATCCAAAAATATATGGGCAATATGCAATTTTTATATATTTTAGTTTAGTGTTTAAAAAATAAAAAAAATAAGCCAGACGACTTGGTCGGAGTTTTAACAAAGACAGATCATTTTAGTGGGACTTTCTACCTTCCAGAGGATCTAACACATTATGTATAGGTGCGAGTGAGTAGCGCTATAGGCAAGCCATAGTGTGAGAGAGAGCGTTTATCGGCAGCTGTCTGCATTCTTGCTTCTTGCTTTACCGCGTGGCCATAACAGGTGAATATTTTGCGAATTTAATACCAAAAGTGCGCGTAGCGATCAGGGAAAGGAGAAGAGGAAAATTAAGTTGAGGTGTGCCTTTCCACCAGGACAACGCTCCGGCCCACATAAGTTGTATTGCAATAGCTCCCATTCACAATGCGGGATTTGAAATTTTTGAACAACCTCTTTATTCTTCAGATTTGGCCCCCAGCCAATACAATCTATGCCCAAAATTAAAAAAACATCTTCGTGGAATCCGCTTTGCTGATAACAAAGTGATGTCGGCGGTTGATGAATAGCTAGACTCAAAGTTCTGAATTTTTTTCAGGTGCAGGTGACTGTTGATAAATAAATTAGTTTTATTCTTCTCATGTGTTTGCTTCTATGTTAGGGACAACAATTCGTGAACTATCCTTGTAATATAAAACAATAACAACATTGTTTTTTTAGTCTTTTTAAAGGTATTGTATGCTTACGCATCAACATACGAAAATAACAAATAATAAAATGACATAGTTGGTTAAAAATACAATGTATTGATTTAACCATAGACCTATTATCCAGAGGAGACGCAGCATTCCATTCATAAAACTGTTTTGTCGCAATGATTACACGAGAGTGGCCATAAGTATGACAAAGAATACCAATCGATTATCTTTGTCCCGTCCTCGTGCTGACAACGCTGTAACATTATTTTGGAGTTACAGCCACGCTTGTAATCAGTGACGTGCTGTTTGTTCCAAATAAGAATATATCTATCGGGTAATATTTAGTTTTTTATGAGAATATATTTATAAATAGGTGATACTCAGTTTTTTTTAAATTGCAGTGTGCTAGCCTACTAAAAGTATTTTTCTAAACCCCAAAATTGGGCGTCAAATTAAGTTGCTCTAACTAAATTGTGTTTTTAAAGTTACAAAAGTGGGGTGCCAATTTTAAAAAACTTACTAATCCCCCAAATGTTGAGCGACAATTTTGTGTTACGTTAAATTTTCCTTTCTAAAGCCAATTGTGTGTAATGTTATAAGTAACTTTTATAAAACTAAATTATTTCAACTCAAGGTCTGCTAATTTTGTAGCGAACAATTTTACCAATACCCGTTAAACGTATATAGTTCTTTAAATAACAACGAAAGAAGGATAATACCACTAAATAACAGGGAAATAGGTAATGACCTTTTTTGAAAATATTTTAAAAAGTATTGATTACCACATCGTTTGGTTTTCAGATTCGTGTTTATCGCCTCAAAATAATACCTGCTTATTTTGATATTGAAATCGTCATCGCTACACCACTGATTGAAAATATAGTAAACAATAAGATGTTCCAACTTACTTGGAAAAATAAACACTAGGGCTTAAATAGTCAGTCCGGTTTTTTACACACTTGGCAATAACGAATCATTTTTTTACTTTTTTACTCCAAAACACTTTCGGTAACAGCGCTACTAATAATAGCCGATTTCGTAGTACGCACGGATCTCTGCAGGTGGAACGATTCAAACAAGCCGTGCGGCGTTGTCGCTTATTGAGCAACACATTTCTATGATCTAACGGAATGAAATAGTTGAAAGGTTTAACATTCCATAAAATGGGTTGTATTATTTAGGTTGTTATAATTCATGAAATATTAATAAGAGATAGCATTATGGTCACAATATTGTTGCACATATAATCAACAAATACTATAGACGATTCAATAACAATCACAAATCTCTTGCCATAGAATCTGACGACACAAAAATATGTAACAAGCTAGTCAATGCTCCTCCTGAGAGGGATTTCACAACTTCTTCTTTACCACCACTCAAGAGGTCCGACAGCACGACAGCTGTATCTTCCAAGGAAAAAGCGGATCTGCTGGCCGGAATGTTCAGTTCTAACTCAACCCTCGATACCGATGGGAAACAACCCCCAACGATATCTAGAATAAACTCATCAATGCTTGAGATCGCTATCCGCCATCGCACTATCAGGAAAATCCTACGAAATCTTGACTCATAATAACTAATAAGGCAGTAGGACCAGATGGAATTTCGACAATTGTCCTGAAGACCTGTGCTCAAGAGCTCACCCCAGTTCTCTGTAGACTCTTATACAGCAAAGAAGTATTTCCGTCCATGTGAAAAAACGCTAAAGTCCAACCCATTCTGAAAAAAGGAAAGAAGACTATTCCTGCGAATTATCGCCCTATTCCATTGCTCTCAGTCATATTCAAAGTTATGGAAAAAGCGATTAACATAGAACTCATCAAATATCTGGAAAAATTTGAGATAATTCATGACAGACAATATAGATTTTGACAACTTCGGTCTACTGAACATTTGCTGGCTTATGTCACTCAGCTCTGGACAAACACTATTATGAAGTTTGGTAAATCCCGTGCCTTGGATATATCCAAAGCCTTTGACCACGTTTGGCACCAGGCGTTGTTAAGCAAATTATCTGCCCACGGTCTCCCAACAAAACTGCGCCAATGGCTCTTGAGCTTCATGCAAGATCGCTCCTTATATGTGGCAGTTGACGGTATTTCTTCTGATGCGTTAAAAACCAATGCCAGGGTCCCCCAGGGTTTCATCCTGTCCCCCACCCTATTTCTTTTACACATCAATGACCTCTTGAAAACCACCACGAACCCCATTTACAGTTTCGTAGACGAGAGCACACTTGTCTCAACTTTCACATCCTATCGATTACTTTCGGTGAGTGATACAAATAGACTCAGGCAGGAACTGGTTAATTTCATCAATAGAGATTTAAAGCAATAATCAAGTGGGGAGCCAACAATCTTGTTTAGTTCAATGCCCAGAAAACACAAAGTGCTACGTTTTCCAAGAAAGTAAATTCCTCAAATTATTTCATTACAATGTCCAGAAATACTCTAGAATTAAGTCCCTTCAAATCGATTTTGGGAGTCACATTGTTGCTTACATCGCAAAGTCGGCAAGCCAGAGGCTAGGTTTTCTGTGGAAAGCTAGAAAGTTTTTTACTCCTGATCAACTGTAGACGACGTTCAAGGCTCAACTTCGACCTCTACTGAAGTTTTGCTCGCACATTTGGGGTTTAGCACCAAGACATTCTCTTCGTGTTCTAAATTCCAGACAGAAAAAGAACATTTGGTTGATAACCACCTCAACTTTCACAGTAACCCTTCACCCACTAGAACATAGAAGAAGAGTTGCAGACCAGACATTACTCTTCAGATATTTTTATGGCAGATGCTCCAAAGAAATAAAAACTCTTGTACCACCACTGGCCACATTCGGCCGAAGAACTCGGCATGCTGATCAGTCTTACCCATTTATTTTCAAGATTGACACCACAAGGACCAATCTCCATCAAGAATCCTTTTTTTACAGGGCCACTACAGAATAAAACAAGCTTCCAAAATCAGTTTTTTCAGAGAACTATGACCTGCAACTTTTCAAGAAGCGGGTCCACAATCATTTCCTTTCTATAATCCCGCCCCCTTCTTATAGTCGCAGTGTGGACCGTCCGCGGCCCACACGATAGGTCTACCCTTTTTGCGACTATTTTCAGTAAAAAAAAACTGGAGAGCAGGCAACATTACAGCACAACACATTCCAGTCGGCCGTATCAAGATCAGAAAGTGGGGATGTATGATCGTGTTAAAAGTAAACAGTTCCGTCTTCTCTGATAATAGGTCTATGGATTTACCAATGTAATAATAATTTAATAAAAAAATAATATACCTATGATTATAATTTGCATGTGTTTATTTAGGTAACTTTTGACAAATACTGTTTGTTAGAGACAAGAATGTAGCAGTACCCAAAGAAAATTTACTTAACGCTGGACTATTAATTGCTCGTTTGAGAAACTTTTTGTAATTTTAATTTTGTATCTTGATACTAAAACCGACTAACAATTAGTTTAAAAAAAATTAACTTATTTATTTTTGGAGCCAACGGTTTTTAATGATTTGAATGTTTTGATGCTTTGAATGCTTTAATTAGTCATTATATTTTTAGGTGAGCCAGGAACCGCCAAAACAGTCATGATCAAGGGTTATTTTTCAACTTTTGATCCTGAATTTCAATTAAGCAAATGTTTTAATTTTTCTTCCGCGACGACGCCGAATATGGTTCAGGTAAGAAAATTAACTATTTTTTCTTAATGTTTTACAGCAGACTATTATTTTTTGTCCTGGGGTGACCTTTGTGGTTCTTTTTTTTTCTGGATCCATACAAATTACCTTTTTCCAGTACAGAAAATGTCTAAGGACGTTCGGGGGTCAAAAAAAAAGCAGTCAAGTTTTTAAAAAACATATATAATAAGCCTTTAAACTTGGTTGTTAAAGTTCTTTATATTAAATTATAATTTTTCACTTTTATTAGACAAATTAAATAAATGTTTCTCTCCATTAACATGGGTTCTTATAAATAATTATAAGTTTTTAATATTAAAATAAACAAAAACATTGTAAAAAATGCAAAATTCGATAAAAAAAAATACGTGTGTGTAGAAAATTTCATAAAAAGGGTTTTATTAAGAGTTTTTATTTTTAACGATGAAAAAATTTTATTACGGCGTAAGTGGACGTAAGCGTCAAAGAAGAATGCAACGGTGCATTTGTGCAGACGACTCAAGTCTCAAGTTACTCAATGTAAATACTGTTAATATTATAATATTAAAAAAGAAGAAATTGGCACTGCTATCACACGTGTAAAAATAATGTAATGTCAGATATGATAAAAAATAAAAAAGGTGCAAATTTTGAAATCATTTTTTTTATTAGTAAAAAGAGTTTTCTCTGTTTGATTAGTTGTGTTCTAGTTTGTATTTTAATATCTGTGACTTAATATTAAAAAGTTTTTGCCACTGCGACCAATCCAACATTCTAACAAATACACATAACCTGTGTGTTGTGCACTAAACAAATAATGATTAGTGAAAGTGAAAAGTTAATAAATATAACTATAATATAATATAGCTATAATATTTTTGTTTCAATTTTTAATAATAATTCTCTAACACTTGCTATAATACAAAGATGATAAATGTTGTAAAACTTTTTCTATAATAGTATTTTTTTTAATCAATGTTGCCCCATACCATCTATATAATTTTTAATAATGAAATAGTTTTTTGAACGTTTAAGGTTATGTTATTAGCTGTCAGCGGCTGCTAATAAAAGTAACTATTTGCGCTGTTGCCACGTTTTTTTACAACTACACACATAAATTCGGACTCAATTTTCATTATATTATTTGAATAGAATCCATATATTTTATTAAATCATGATTAAATAATGATTTGTCAATTAATTTTATAATGATTTTATTGTAAAAGTCTGTCAATTTCAATTACAACAAAAAAAGTATATTTTTATTTGAAGTTGGCAGCGCTGATTGTTTAACATGTTCAGCATAGGACCCCCTCGCTTCCCGCTTCATTGTCCCGCTCTGACTACTGAACCTCCTTAAATAGTAAGCATCCTGGAGATATAAGTGGAACTGGAGCTGTGTGCGCGTGGCATAACCAATAAAACATCTTTGTATTTCGTGCAAATATTTTATGTATTTAATTTTAGCAGAGCGTTTTCAACCTAGAAGGTCATCTTCAGTGCTTGCCTGAAAAGTAAGTGAGTGAGTGGAAAATGGAATTATGTGTGAACGTTTTTGTTCAAAATTTTCAGATAACACTTACTCGACATTCACGATGTAAAACAAATTAAAATTGGGTGAATATGACAGAAACAGATTAAAATTATATACTTATATTAAGTTAAAAGAGACATAGCAATTAAATAAAATAACATTACCTTCATATTTAGGTTGTGTTTAAACAAGCAAAAAAAATAAATGCAGAAAAAGAATCGATATGTTTTGTTTTGTGTTTCTGTAGTGAAAATAATTTTATAGACTTAAAAAAGGCATATGACAGAGTGGTGAGGAGTGAATTGTGGTCTACATTGTCTATGTATGGGGTGAGTGGTAGTTTAATACGAGCACTGAAATCACTTTACGAGGATTCCACTGCTTGTGGCAGGATAAACGGAGCTTGCACGGACTGGTTTAACATCGAAAAAGGTGCAAGACAAGGATGTGATGCTTCGCCATGGCTGTTTAACTTATACATAGACAATTGTTTAAAAGATCTGAAAGAGAGTGCGTATGGATTAAAAATGAATGACAAACTGTGAAGTTTCGATTGAGGGAGAAAAAGTGGAACAATTAAATGAATTTGTGTACTTGGGTTAAAATTTACTAGAGATGGAAAGTATGACAGTGACATTGAGCGAAAGGTGCTGGCAGAAAAACAAATGAATGGGGCACTGCATAGCTTTATGAATAGCCAGCAAGTGTCAAAAAAGGCACGTCTGGTGGTGCATAGAGGTGTGTTGGTTCCTACACTTATGTATGGTAGTGAATGTTGAGTTTGACAGAAGAAGCATGATAATAGGATTAATGCTGCGGAGATGAGTAGTCTGAGAAGTATAGCCGGAGTGACTCGGTTGGATAAAGTAAAGAATAGTGAAATAAGAGAACGCTGTGGTGTAAAAGAAGATGTGGTTACAAAGATAGATAAAGGAATGCTTAGATAGTTTGGACACGTAGAAAGGATGGATGAAGGAAGATTGACGAAACAAATTTATAAGGCGAGTGTGAATGGACAAGTCGGTAGAGGTCGACCTCGGAGAACATATCTCGATCAGATCAACATTGTTTTGAAGAAAGGCCAGGTCAAGAGTACCAACAACCGAAGAGCATGTATGAGAGCACTGATGAAAGTAGAGGAAGCAAAAGATGTGTGTAAGAACAGTAGCAAGTGGAAGAAAGTGGTCTCTGCTTACCCCTATGGGAAAAAGGCGTGACTTTATGTATGTATGTACTTAATCGAACACAGTTTCACCAGTTTCAGATGTCACTTTTCTAACCCTACTTTTTAAACGTCTGTGAAGGAGAATAAATGATCTGTTTAAGTTTAATTTATTTATTTAAAAAAAAGATTATTGCTGACTAAATCTTCCTCAAAATATATGTTTTTCAAAAAATCAAGTCTGTTATAATTCTTTAAAGTGACTTCATGTAGAATTTTTGCATTAGTATTGGGGCTAAAGTTGTACTTATTTACTTTTAGGTGGTGACCAAAGGAGGATTGTTCGTGTTTGTTTAGTTTTTCATTTATGCACAAAAAACAAAAGTAACAAATTATCAAATATTGGTATTTATAAATAAAATTGCAATCCTTGTAATGCATCCTACATCGGTAGAAACTGTAGACCTCTGAATTTCCGCATACATAAAAACAAAGGCCAGCCGATGGCACAGGGGAAGAGCAAGTTGATATAAAAGAAGGATGGGTAAAGCATGAATTGTGAGTATGAATCTTCACATTTGTACCTCTACAGCGATTGTTATAAGAACGGTACAAAGTCCAATGTGTAAAGCTAGACGAGCTTTTAATTGTGCAAAAAATAAAAATTGTAAATAAGGTTATTATATTTACTGGAAAAATATAATAAAAAGCTTTATGAACGGCCAGAAAGTGTCCAAAAAGGAACGTCTGGCTGTGCATAGAGGAGTGTTGGTTTCCACACTTATGTATGGTAGTAAATGTTGGGTTTGGCAGAAGAAGCATAAAAATAGGATTATTGCTGCAGATATGAGTAGTCTGAGAAGTATAGCCGGATTGACTCGGTTAGATAAGGTAAAGAATAGTAAGATAAGATAACGCTGTGGTGTAAAAGAAGATGTGGTAACAAAGATAGATAAAGGAATGCTGAGATGGTAGAAAGGATGAATAAAGGAATATTGATGAAACAGTTGTAAAGCGAGTGTAAATGGACAGGTCGGTAGAGGTCGATATCGGCGAACATATCTTGATCGGATCAACATTGCTTTGAAGAAAGGCCAGGTCAAGAGTACCAACAACCGACGAGCATGTATGAGAGCACTGATGAAAGTAGAGGAAGCAAAAGATGTATGTAAGAACCGTAGTGGAAGTGAAACGAAGTGGCTATCACTACGGGAAAAAGGCGTGTCTTTATGTATGTATGATTTTTATGTTTGGGGGGTTGTTCTTACTTTATGTTAATGGGTTTCCATGTGTATTTTGGGCTGTTCGTAAATAACTTTGAACTTACAAAATGTCCTTATGGTAAATAAACCCAAATACGCCGCTAATTTGGATTTGGCGGAAACAGCACAAAATATTAACAAAAGGCTCCTTTTTGGCACCTGGAATAGGCCAACCATGGAGAGTACGTTTCCAACCATAAATAATTGAATTTTGAATTTTAATGTTTGGCGTCTTGCACAAAGTCATTAGTCGCAGAAAGGGACCGACCATTTTCTTTTTCTTTTATTTAATTAGAAGCTATTTTTAATTGCTAAAAAATAGAATTAGCAGATCAACCGCTAAACAAAAATAGCGGGTTGGCCCCATCACTATGACGGGAGATGCAATTGTAAGTGAATTTGTAAATTCATTCGTGTTTAGACGTGCAGAAATGATCTTGACCGATCAAGATCATTAAAGCAAGTCACGTGAGTTAACCTAAGGTCCATTTGGCTACATTTTTTGTATCTCTAGGGGGGGCAACTACCTACCACTCCTAAGCAACGCCTTTGCTAGTACACCTAAACAAATACGAACACTTCTCCTTTGGTCACCACCTGAAAGGTACTAAGCATAACCCCAATATAAATGCACAAACTCTACATTAAGTCACTTCAAAGAATTATATCAGACATGATTTTTTGAAAGACCTTTATATCGAGGAAAAACTTACCAGCAACAATCTTTGTTTAAATATAAAAGAAAACTTATACAGATCCTTTTCCCACATAGACGATTAAAAGATTAGGTTAGAAAAGTGACATCTGAAATTGGTCAGTCGGCTCTGTTTAACTAACACCATAGATATACAAAAGAACACGTATTGATTCTTTTCCTGTATTTTTTTCTTTTATCTTGTTTACACAACCTAGGAAAATATGAACTAGATTTTATTTTAATATTTTTTTTGTTTATTTTTACTTAATATAAGTAGGTATACAATTTTAATCTCTTTGTGTCACATTCACACAATT
Source organism: Agelastica alni (assembly GCA_950111635.1). Classification (NCBI taxonomy): domain Eukaryota; kingdom Metazoa; phylum Arthropoda; class Insecta; order Coleoptera; family Chrysomelidae; genus Agelastica; species Agelastica alni. The sequence continues at coordinate 25,064,789 of OX467719.1, read as the reverse complement.
TTATTTTGTTTAATATCGTAAATGTCAATATTTTATGGATATCTTCTTGTGCAATTTTGACGAGTTGGTGTTATATGAAAACTTTAAACGAAAACGTTCACACAAAATATTTTATTTTTCACTTACCCATTTACTTCCCAGTGATCTTACCTAATTTGATTTATTAAGGCCCAGTTTCACGGAACGACTATTGATCTCGGATTTATTAAGCTCTACTTAATAGTCAAGCTGTTTTTACGGTATTTTTCGTTTCACCATGCATCAACCCGCACGAGATGATCGCGATTAGATCAGCAAACCATTTTGAAAACGTTGTGGAAAGCAGAAAATTCTAATGTTCTGTGAAGATGTATAGTTCTGTGTCAGTCATTGAGATTTGAAAACATAACCCTAAAATAATATTTTGTGTTTAAACCGCTCTGGTAATTTTATATTTGTTAAACAATGACTGACATGCAAAAGCCGAAAAAAAAAGAGAGACGCCACATTCACAACGAAGGATAAAAATATCTTAGTAGATATTATCAAAAAGTATTCTCATACAATTTATCTAATAATTTATCTTCATCATTATCGTCTTCGAAGGCAAGATCATAAACTCTTCGAAATGCCCTAATAAACAATATCACAAATTGATCACAAATAATAAAAAATATGTATTCCTAATCTATAATAATAATATTACTAATCTGGCTTTACCAGATACATCCAACAAAAATGGCCGATTTGTACTAAAGCGCGATCAGTCGATTTAATCGCGCTTTTGAGCATAGTGAAACGTTTCAATATGTTAATCGCGATTAGAGGCTGCACTTAAGAGCTAAATCGGGATTAAAACTGTTGGTAAAACTGGGCCTTAATGATTTGTAAAATTTAAAATTTTGAACTTTATATAATTTTTATTTTAATAAATGATTGTTTTAATTTACTTTATTGAGGTTTGCTAAAATTTATGTTTTCATTTTAAGCGAATTATTGAGTCATACGTTGACAAACGTGTAGGAACAACATACGGTCCCCCTGCTGGTAAAACCCTAACTGTCTTTATTGACGACATTAACATGCCAGTAATTAATGATTGGGGCGATCAAATCACAAACGAGATAGTCAGGCAATGTATGGAGAGTGGAGGTAAGTTTTATCGACAAGAATATCTGCCTTTCTAATTACAATTTAATAAGAATATATAAAATCTCTGGAAACTTCAGCTTTTAAACAAATACAAGTGTTATTGGTGAATGGTTTTTCGGGTTTTTTGGCCGTCGTAGGTCTGAGTTTCTACTCGACGTTACGCCATCTCGAGTGGATGGCATCTTCTGGAGATATGATGTATGCTCTTTTAAGGCTGACGGTTTGTGACATTTGTATGTCATGATTGCAGGTTGTATACGTTTTGGTGGGCGGGGCATATTTAAGAACTGTTCAGGAATTGGTCACGTTCCGGATATTTATTCTTCTTATTTTTGTAAGGAAGCAGCGTTGTATTTTTAAGTACAGGTACCCATGTTCTGTTAATTTTAAGTGTTTCCTCAGATTTATTAAAGTTCTGCTGTTTATGTATTTCAATCGCTTCTCTATAAAGCCTCGGGTAATATGCAGATGTGGTGCATAAAACTTTGGTATCCTCAAATTTAATTCTTTAATTATTATTATTATCGTGTGCTCCGCGACAGCAGATTTTTCTGTAGGTCCAAGATGGCAGTTGGCTTTGTGTTTTTTGACCCTGGTGTTAATGGATCATTTAGATGTTTCAATGTAGACACTTCCAAAAATGCATGGAATATGATAAACACCTGTAGAATCCTTGGCAGATTTCAGATAGTTTTCAATCTCCTTAGATGGCTTAGAGATAGTTGATATTATATTCTTGTGGAATCTGGCCAATCCTATTTGTCACTTGAGAAATATACGCTTTAGAAGTGACTTCACAACTACCTAGTTTATTGCTTATGTCACCTCTAGTGCCAGGCTTTTGAAGTATACATTTATAAATATATATATATATATATATATATATATATATATATATATATATATATATATATATATATATATATATATATATATATATATATATATATATATATACCGTAGTGGTAGGCAGAGACCACTTCGTTCCACTTGCAACGGGTCTTGCTCACAACTTTTGCTTCCTCTACATTCATCAGTGCTCTCATGCATGCTCGTCGACTGTTGGTACTGTTGACTTGGCCTTTTAAAACAATTTTGATCTGATCGAGATATGTTCGCCGAGTGCCCCATTCATTTGTTTTCCTGCCAACACTCTTCGCTCAATGTCACTGTCATACTTTCCATCTCTCGTAAACATTAAACCCAGGTATACAAACTCATTTACTTGTTCCACTCTTTCTCCCTTAATCAGAACTTTACAAATTGTTATGCTTTCTTCTCTTTCAAAAACTATTACTTTTGTTTTGCTTACATTTATTTTTATCCCTTTGAATTTCTGGGCATCATGCATAACATTAACCATCGCCTGCGACTTCTCTTTAGATGACGCTAATATGATATGATCATCGGCGTAAAGAAGGCATTTTACGATCAAATCATTCATTTTCAATCCATACACACTATCTTTCAAATCTCTTAAACAATCGTCTATGTATAAGTTAAACAGCCATGGCGAAGCCATACATCCCTGTCTTATACTTTTTTTAATGTTAAACCAGTCCGTGTAAGCAGTGGAATCCTTGTAAAGTGATTCCAGTGCTCGTATTAAACTACGGCTTACCCTATACTTAGATAATGTTGACCACAATTCACCCCTCACCACTCTGTCATAGGCCTTTTCCACCTCGTAATAAAAAGACCTGATCCATACATCTTATACCTTTTCTAAATCCTGCACATCCCTTATCATCTTCTTAGTTTCATTCGTCACTCTTTTAATCAATATCTTTACCTACAGTTTGCCGTCTATGCTGAGTAAACTAATACCTTGGTAGTTTTACAATCCTGCTGCGAATCTTTTACCTTGTAAAGCGGTACGATAACAGCCTTGCACCAGTCGTCTGGTACGCTACCATTCCTCCAACAAAGGTTAAAAAGGCGGTACAGTAGACTAGTTGCCACGCTTTGTCCAGCCATCAGCATTTCAACTGTTACCCTGTCGTACCCAGCTGTTCTTATGGACTTCCAGAAGAGTTTAATATTGTTTTGAAAAGCGTCAGATAACCTTCTATTAAATTCATCTTTATCACTTCTTTCTTGTCAAAACCTCTTTTGCCACACCCTCTTTTACCCTTTATATTCATTCTTTACCTTGTTTACATTCTCAATCGTTGCCTTTTGCGTTCTTTGATTGGCTTTTGTAGCCAGGCTTTCTTCTTCTCTGACACTGCTTTTTGAATTTCTACGCACATTTTCTGTAGCTTGCATCCTTTCCTTCTTTTACGTACACCACACACTTCAATAGCAATATCCACGATGCCTTCCTTGAATGACTTCCATAATTCTTTAACCTCACATGCTTCATCCAAACTGTTAACGAACTCTTTTTTTATACCTTCTTCTTGCAAATTCTAAACTTTTATACGCTATAGAACACTACTTGATTCCTGCACACGATGGCGCCACCGTTTAAAGGGATCCCTTATTTGGCTCATTACTAAGAAGTGGTCTGTGTCAATACTTGCACCACGGTATGCCCGAGTGTCCATTACTTTTTTTTTCCTTCATTCACAATTACGAAATCAATTATACTTCTCTGGTACCTTTTTTGTCATGTGTACAAGTGGTTAAGTGTTTTATAGTTAAACATTGTGTTTATTACAACAAGATTTCACTCCAAACATACTTTAAGTAGACTTTCTCCGTTTTCATTTACTAATACGTCACCGTACATTACCAGAACACTGTCACATCCATGACGCTTTACTCCTACCCAACTATTTAAATCACCCAACATCACAATTCTTTCATTCTGGTTACACTTTTTTTTTTTATGAAAATAGTCGCAAAAAGGGTAGACCTATCGTGTGGGCCGCGGACGGCCCGCACTGCGACTATTAGAAAGGGAAGGGATTATAGAAAGGAAGTGATTGTGGACACGCTTTTTAAAAAGTTGTAGGTCATAGTTCTCTGGAAAAACTGATTTTGGAAGCTTATTCCATTTCGTAGCAGCCCTGTAAAAAAAGGATTCTTGATGAAGATTGGTCCTAGTAGTGTCAATCTTGAGAGTAAATGGGTGAGACTGATCAGCGTGCCGTGTTCTTCGGCCGAATGTGGCCAATGGTGGTACAAGAGTTTTTATTTCTCTGGAGCATCTGCCATGAAAATATCTGTAGAGCAATGACTGGTCTGCAACTCTTCTTCTATGTTCTAGAGGGTGAAGGGTATCTGTGAGAGTTGAGCTGTTTATCAAGCGAATGGCTCTTTTCTGAATGGAATCTAGAAGACGAAGAGAATGCCTTGGTGCTGAACCCCAAATGTGCGAGCAATACTCCAGTATAGGTCGGATTTGAGCCTTGTACGTCGTCAATAGTTGATCAGGAGTTATTAAGAATATCTGTCACACTATCCCAAAACTCCTGCCTCTCTTTTTGGGCTTTTAATGATTGGTTCCACTGCGCATCTTGTGTGGAATAAACCCCTAGCAGAAAGATACGAGTAAAACCAACCTTTAGCCTCACCCAGAGGAGTCTTGGACTCACCCATTAAAAGTCAGTCACACATTCATTCATTCTAGTAGGGAAAATTACACCAATGCCCTGAAAACCTCTGCTGGTTTTCGGAACTCCTGACCAGTAGGCTGTATAGGGTCCATGCGTTGTGTTTTCACATTTTTTTGCTTGGTTTTATTCACACAAAGAACATCAATTCGTGTTTATTCTATCATCGTGTAAATTTCATCAATTTTATCATTTAATCCTCCGCTTACATTCAAAGTAGCAAAGTGACTGTCGGCAGTCCACACAATCACCTCAGATAACAATATAACATAAGAGATTAATATTAGAATTCAGGGAGCCAATCGCTGCTGTTTTGCACTACTTAAAATAATGAAATTAAAAATGTAACCCGCCGTACGAAAGTAATAATTTATCATGCAATTATAAGACCTATGCATGTGAAACATGGACGATGACAAAACAAAATGAGAACCGACTTAAAATCGCAGTACAAAGAATTCTTAGGATATATGGACCAATCAAGGACAACGCCACACAACAATACAGAATTAGAACTAACAGGGAAGTGCAAGAACTATAAAACCAACCAGATGTAGTAAAAAATAATAAAGGCAGAGAGATTGAGATGGGCCGGACATGTAAAGAGACAAAACCAACGTGTCCTAAAACTGGTGTTGGAAGAGACACCGGTAGAAAAGCGGTCGATGGGAAGGCCAAGGATGCGGTGGAAAGATAATATTGCAGCGGACTTACGGACCCTAACTGTCCAACGGCCAAAAGAACTTATGATGGACCGCAGCAAGTGGAGGCAAATTGTAAAGTCAACGAGAGAGACCATTACTTTTGTTTTGCTTTCATTTATTTTTATCTCTTAGATTTCCAGGGTATCATACTTAGCATTAACCATCGCCTGCAACTCCTCTTCAGATGACGCTAATATGACTTGATTATCGGCGTGTGTGATTTGGTGTGATAGCTGGCAAAACATCGGTGTGCATGATTTTGTGTAATAGCTGGCAAAACAAGATACACAAAGACCTACTCCACAATTAGAGAACATTGTTCTTCCAAAACTTTTGCATTCATCTCCGTCACAACAACGTCTATTGCATTGATTAACATAATGGTTCTTACCATCATACCCTACACCTGTAACAAAGTACGGCAACAGACCGTAACGCTGGAGCTGTTACAAACTAACGACCCCAACACCGAGGTTATATTTTTGGGTGATTTCAATGTTCACAACGCGAACTGGCTGAGATCCAACCGCACCGACAACGCCGGTCTAGAAGCTGAGAACTTTGCGATAAGCCACAACGTGACTCAGCTAGTTGAAGAATCTACCCGCATACCCGATAACCCCAATCACCAAACCAACATTCTCGATCTCTTCTTCACGACACATCCCGACCAGTACCGAGTCTCTATAACCGCTCCGCTCGGTAAATCTGATCATAAACTCATCTCAGCCACGTCCAAACAAACAACCCCGCCCAAAATCACGCCTGGTACCTCTATTGTCTGGCATTATAGATCAGCCAAATGGAATGAACTGAGGGACTTTTACCTATCATTTCCATGGAAAGATGTCTGCTTTCGCTCACAAGACCCATCAACATGTGCAGAATCTGTAACCGAAATCATAAGGCTAGGTATGGACTCATACATTCCTCATAGTACAAGACGGATCTTCAACCCCAAACCTTGGTTCAACCAAGAATGCAACCGTGCGGTGCTTGATAAAAATCAAGCACATTGACTCTGGTGCGAAGTCCCGACAATTGCCAACCGAGAAGCCTTTGTCCACGCGAGGAACGCCTGCAAAAGAACGATCGATCTTGCCAAAGAATCCTACGACACGAGAATATGCAACAAGCTTGTCAATGCCCCTCCTGGATCAAAGACCTTCTGGTCTTTGGCTAAAGCCATAAATAAAAATTTCACAACTTCTTCTTTACCACCACTCGAGAGGTCCGACGGCACGACAGCCGTATCTTCTAAAGAAAAAGCGGATCTGCTGGCCGAAATGTTCAGCTCTAACTCAACCCTCGATACCAACGGGAAACAACCCCCAACAATACCTAGAATAGACGCATGAATGCCTGAGGTTGCTATCCGCCATCGCACTATCAGCAAAATCCTACGAAAGCAGATGGAATTCCGACAATTGTCCTGAAGACCTGTGCTCAAGAGCTCACCCCAGTTCTCTGTAGACTCTTCAAGTTATCATACAGCAAAGAAGTTTTTCCGTCCATGTGGAAAAACGCTAAAGTCCAACCGATTCTGAAAAAAGAAAAGAAGACTATTCCTGCGAATTATCGCCCTATTGCATTGCTCTCAGTCATATCCAAAGTTATGGAAAAAGCGATTAACACAGAACTCATCAAATATCTGGAGAAGTTTGAGATAATCTATGACAGACAATATGGATTTCGACAACTTCGGTCTACTGGAGATTGTGTCCACAATCATTTCCTTTCTATAATCCCTTCCCCTTCTAATAGTCGCAGTGCGGGCCGTCCGCGGCCCACACGTGAGGTCTACCCTTTTTGCGACTATTTTTATAAAAAAAAAAAACGTGTTAGGTATTGTTGAGCTAACTCCTTTCTGAACTCCAATTTTAATGTTTTATTGTGGTTTTGCCTGTATAAAAACCATGCGTTGTTTATTGCTGCATCAAGGGATCAAATAACAATTGGCCAGTACCACTTTTTGCTGCGGATACCAATTCTATGATTAGAAATGCATTTATCCATTTGATCAGTTTCACTCATATTACTGTCGCCTTTAGCAATGCAATTAGGATGACTAATCATTATATTTCTTTTGTCAGTTTGCGAATATCGTTTTATTGAGCAAGCCACCTTCGTCTTCGTATTTGATTTGCCATATCATCATCTCCGTATGCAATATCTAAAGCCTCGTATAGTGATAATTCATGTCTAAAAATATAATTAAACATAATAACAAAAGAACCCAGTGATACCGTACGGTATCATCGTATTTTGCTGTCATCTTGTACAGCCAAATTTAGTGAATAGTAAAATATGAGCTCTACATATTTATCATTTCTCACTCAATTTAGCTACTACATTGATACTTGTACTTAAGAAATAGTATATAGTATTTTAGACAAACACTTACTCGAGATTGATGTCCATGCTTTTTTATTTACGTAGGACGCAAATTCAAAAAACGGGTGATTTTGAACTCAACGACCCGATAACTACACTTCAAAATGGTTGAATCGTAGCTGTTATGCACCGGGAACCGAAGCCGGCAGATGAGATTGTTGTCCCACCACTTACAGTAATATGTCGGACGTCTTAGAAACCCCAAAGTTAGCAATACTAAGCGGTATCACTGGGGGTTAATAGTTTAAAGCAACATTTAAAGGGAATAATAAATATATAACGCTATAACCCAGGTCGGGTGTAATAAACCGTGCGGCATTTCACAGACTCTAACTACTTTTTGTAGAAAGTTAAATTAAAATAAAATTATTGGTAAATTAATATGGTAATACCCATAGTAACACCACTGCAGGTAGGAAATGACACTTTTGCTGATAAAATCTTTTGTTTGCGACAGGCTTCCAAATAAAAACAGGGTGGCTTAAGTAATATATAATAATCCAGACTATAACAGTTTTGTGTTTTCTGGGCGTTGAACAAGATTGTAGGTTCCCTACTCGACGATTGCTTTAAGATCTCTATTGATGGAGTCAACCTGTTCCTGCCTGAGTCTATTTGTATCATTCACCGAAAGTGATCGATAAGATGTGAAAGTTGAGACAAGTGTTTTGTCGTCTGCGAAACTGTAAATGAGTTTCGTGGTCGTTTTCAAGAGGTCGTTGATGTGTAAAAAAAATAGGGTGGGGGACAGGATGGAACCCTGGGGGACTCCGGCATTGATTTTTAACGCATCAGAAGAAATACCGTCAACTGCCACATGTAAGAAGCGATCTTGCATGAAGCTCAAGAGCCATTGGCGCAGTTTGGTTGGGAGACCGTAGGCAGATAATTTACTTAACAATGCCTGGTGCCAAACGCGGTCAAAGGCTTAAGATATATCCAAGGCTATTGCACGGGATTCAGCAAACTTTTCAATAGTTTTTGTCCAGAGCTGAGTGACATAAGCCAGTAAATCTCCAGTAGACCGAAGTTGTCGAAATTCATATTGTCTGTCATGAATTATCTCAAATTTCTCCAGATATTTGATGAGTTCTATGTTAATTGTTTTTTCAATAACTTAAGATATGACTAACAGCAATGCAATAGGGCGATAAGTATAATAATTTTATTTTAATATTTCTACACAATAAGTTTTACTTGACAGATATTCACAACTGTATGCAATCTTTTTATGACACTTTTTAATTACTTCAAAACTTTCACATAAACTTTTGCGACCGCTGTCTTTTTATGTACCTACAATTTTATTACTTGAAAGATCGAGAGAATTCTTTTTCGTTCTCGAATTTGCTTCATACTTCATAGAGTATAATAATAATATGATTACATGTATTATTATTTTAAGGTTTCTACAGTTTGGATAAACCGGGAGATTTTTCCGTAATAGCAGATGTGATGTTCTTATCGGCCATGATTCATCCCGGGGGAGGTAGAAATGATATTCCTCACAGACTGAAGAGGCAGTTTTGTATATTTAACTGCACATTGCCCAGCGTTTCAGCTATGGACGTAATTTTTAGTAAGTTTCCATTCTTAATAAAATTTAATTACGTGCAATTTATTATTTCTCTCTTAGGACAAATTGCTTGCGGTTACTTTTGCATTGAACGATTTAACGAGGAAATTGCAGAATTTATTTCTAAGCTCGTTCCGCTGACGAGACATATTTGGCAAAACACGAAAAAAAAAATGTTGCCCACACCAGCTAAATTTCACTACGTGTTTAACCTTCGAGATTTATCCAGAATTTGGCAGGGAATACTAACAGTCCAATTGTTGGAATGTCCAAACAAAAATCAAGCTCTCAAACTATGGAGGCACGAATGCACCAGAGTTATATCAGATCGGTTCGTACTTTGTGTTAAGATTATCGAAAATAATTTCATTTGTAAATATTTTATTAATTGAAGATTCACAGAAGAAAACGATCGAGTATGGTTTGTAAAGAGTTTGCAAACACAAGCCGAAGAAGAGCTTGGTGAGGATTTCGAGTTCTATCCGGAAGAAGAAACATTTTGGGTAGATTTTCTTCGTGAACCGCCCGAAGCTACCGGCGATGAGCCAGAAGATTTTTCGTTTGAAGCACCCAAAATTTACGAAGAAATGCCCAGTTGGGAATTCCTCCACGATAAATTATTAAGTAAGTGTGTCTGAATTTTCTTTGTTGCCTTTTTTTTTAAATAATGTTTAGTAACTCTGTATACGGTATGAAGTATACGTTTTTGCATAGTAAATAAAAATTGTTAAGAAATTTTATTTACCATATATATTGTTACGATATTTATTCTTGAGTTTGATCATTTATAACACTCAGTATAAAAAAAAACAAAAAAATTTATTTTATTTTTACTGTCAGGCAATCTAATAAAATATTACTTGATAAATCACTTGGATATTTCATAAAAACGTGTACTTTCATCTTTTCATAATAATAACACTTTCTAATTTAACTTTAAACTGACTTTTCCGCGGCCGCGACCCTTACATATACCCAACAAATATGACCCAAAAGAACGAGAATTCTTTCTTGTTTTTTCTGGCATCTACACGAATATTCTTGCCGCCCGCAGCTATAAATGTCGAGCCTTTGATATTGCCGAAAGAATTAAACATCCTTTTTAACGGCGCACCGCGCCTTCAGGCCAGACAATGTGACAGTGGCGGACTCGTTATCCACAATCCGTAACATCATCATCCTCTCAAATTTAATCGTCCCGATCAAATACTTGTGCATCTTTTCTATTGTAAGGCTTTAACCTCTCTAGGTGGTCGACTTTAATCTTGGCTCTGGGGCTACGTTGGATTTCATCATTTATTTTTTTATTACCTGATATGGTTTCTCCCAAGGTGGTGTTAACTTAGAAGACATTCCTTTCTTTCGATGTGGATTATACAGTTATATTTAAATCACTTCGAGTTTGCTCTAAGGTCGTAGCAAGCTTTTATTTTATTATTTGCCAATCTCAATCTCTTCCTAGCAGTTTTATGGATTTTAAATAAGCTATCCTGTAACTGATCTGCATAATCTTAAACTTTTCTATGTTGATTGCCAACTTCAGTACAGCCACTAAATCTTCATATTTGTTTTGTTGGTCGACAGGGATTGTCTGCAGTATTCCCAAAGCTTGTCCTCTTAAAGTCACTATGAGTGCAGTAGCCTTCTCTTCATCGTTCCAATCGTTAGACGATGCCGCAGTTTCGAACTGTCTGCGATACACGAACCAAGATCCATCGAAAGTTGGTGGTTTTACTGATATTTCCGATATGGAAACTCTGTCACGACGATCTTGAATTTTAAGCGAGGCAATCTAGCTTTGTACGACCTTTTTAATTGTGTCCACTCTTGAGAATAGCGTCGATCTCATTCTTGATGTCCTTTACTTTATTTCGTACTGGGACTACTTCCTTCTGGAGAACAACGTCGATCTCTTGCTTGATGTCTTTTACTTAATCTCGTACTGTATCTACTTCCTTTCTTAACTCGCCGTCAATCTTCTTGAAATTTTCCTTTAATTCGACAATATTTACTTTTGTTTTCTAAAATACTTGTTCTGGAAGTTTTTGGGTACCTACATACTTTCCTTTGCTCTTCCTGTTATTCTAGAAGTGTCTTTTGTTCTTCTCTCTGCTTTTATTTTTCTAGGATTTTCTCAAGGTGTTCTTTTTTTTCCTCTTGTTGTCCTTTTTCTTCTTGTCGTTGTTTTTCTTCTTATAGTTGTTTTTCTTTTTCCAAATGGTGCTTCTCCAAATCCTCAAATTGATTTTTCTAAATATTATAACATCCTCAATGGCGTCATATGACGTATTTCTGGTATTCGCCATAAATCTGTTGTCACAAAAATCCCACAATATAATAAAATCTTACTTGAATTATTACTTAGATATTTCACAAAAATTCTCTTTTTTTCTTTCTCGTTCTTTCTGACATTTAGGCGGATATTCTTGCCGCCCGCGGCTATAAATGTCGGACCTTTAATATTGCCGAAACATCCTTTTGTACAGAGCACCGCGCTAACAGGCCAGACAATGTGACAGGGGCGGACCCGGTACTTACAATCCGTTACATGATCACAAGCTGTGTTTACTTCAAAAATATATTTAAATAAATTTGTTGCATGTTGATAAATTTTTGTTTAAATATTCCGTTTTTCATTAAAATTGTTTTACCACTCATTCATTTATATACAGTTCGCCCTAAAAATTAACAAATATAATTTTAAAACCAAAAAAGTATTTAACCAAGTATTTTAAAAGTACACCAATGGTTCAAAAATGTTCAGTCATAATATCTTATCAAGTTTTGAAGAAATTTCTTTCTATGACTTATTTCTTTTCTTCTTTTGTAGTTTTTGTAAAATGTTGACATTAGTGATTTTGTTGAGAGCTTTTTTACAAAATAAATACCCATGAACGTGTTTCAAAAAAGAAGAAGAGTGTGCTGTTATTATAGCTTTCCTTGGAGAAGGGTTTACCCAAGTATAAGTGGCACAACGCATGGGACTAACACAATCAACAATTTCTAGAGCATTGAAAAGATTCAGAGAACAGACAGTAACCAAAGAAACTGGACAAGGTCGACCAAGAGCTACCACAGATCGGCAAGATCACTTTCTGCGTTTTGAAGCTTTAAAACGAGGTTCCTTACGAGTACTTAATTTCACCAGGAATTTTTTTGCCGTTACCAGTTTCTAATTAGTCAGGATTTAGTACGAAGAAGATTGACGAACACAATTTGAGACCTTGTAGAGCTGCCACTGGTCCGAAACTCACCGCAGATCATCGTAGAAGAAGGCTCAGTTTGCCTGTGAAAACGTTAATTGGAAAGTTCATATTGTTTTCAGATGAGTCCAGATTTTGCCTATTAACGAATGACCGTCGTATGAAAGTGTATAAACGTCCCGGAGCGATATGATTAATGTAACATTGTAGGGATAGTTAGCTACGGCGGAGGGTCCGTTATAGTTTAGGTATTCATCAGTTTTTAGGCTCGTACAGAGTTAGTGATTGTTCAAGGAGGTCGTCTAACAGCTACTAGATAAATTACGGACATTCTAGATTACCATGTAGTACCATTTGCTTCATTTGTAAATGAAAATGTTGTGTTAATACATGACAATGCACAGCCACATGTTGCTGAGGTAGTACAAAATTACCTCTAGGAGGTACACATTCCGCTAATGGATTGGCCTGCAAGAAGTTTAGACTTGAACCCCATTAAGCATTTACGGCACAGCATGGGACGACGTTCTAGAGTACCATGTAGTACCATTTGCCCCATTTGTAAGTGAAAATGTGTTAATGCATGACCAATGCACGGCCACACGTTGCTGGAGTAGTACAAAATTACCTTCAGGAGGTACAACGATGGAAGAAGTTTAGACTGAACTCCATTAAGCATTTATGGGACAGCATGGGACGACGTATTTGAGCTTTAAAACCACCCACAGCAAACTTACATGAGATGTCATTGCGACTAGTAGAGACGTGGAATCAAATTGAGCAAGACAAGATTAGAAACCTGATTTTAAGTATGAAAAGACGATGTCAGGGAGTTATTGGGGCCAGAAGAGGCAGGGTTGGATTAGGTATCATGTGAGTGGGGCGTAGGTCGCCCCTTTATTGCGACCTTTAGTGGGTCTAAAGAATACAGTTCACCGCACAATCCAGCCCTTTTCACAAAGTTCATGGTTGTATGGGGTGAGATTTACTCGAAATCGGTAGGTTTTGGGTTGGTAAAACCAAATATGTTGAATATGTTGAACCTTATTCTTCCCAGGCCGGTGCATAAACATAGTATATGTTCAGCAGTTTCGTCTATCACCCAGCAAAACCAACAGTCCATTTGTTGATTTACACCTATCCTTCCGAGGTGGTATCTTAGACGACACTTTCCTGTAAGCAGTCCCGTTATAATTCGTGGGTCATTCCTGCTCCATTCTATAATCTGCTTATTTGTGTTTCTTGAGGGTTAAGGTAAGAATGCTTTCGAGTGAGTCAACCCTGGTATGTTGGATCAGTGCGTGAGTCTTTTTCTCTCCACCCAGTCCGAAATAATTGTTTTGGTGGCACTTGTAGTGACTCTAAAGACTGTTTTTGTTCCAGTGAACGCAGATTTGTTTTGTGAGTATGTCGGATTTTTCGTTTCCCTTCAGTCCCTGGTGCCCAGGTATCCACAGCAGGGTCACTCTGTTGTTTACACCAAGGTACTTCAGGGATTCGATGCAATTCCATACAAATTTAGAATTTATCTTGTTAAAGCTCCTTTTAAAGCAGCCTAACTGTCTGATGTTATACTTATGTTTGCTAAAGGTCTGTTAGTCAGCTCTCTTGCACACAAGCCTAAAAGATTGTAGCATACCTGCCAAGACTGGTACATATTTCAATCTTTGGTTTCCTGCTGAAAACACACCAATTAACAAATCAGTCATAATATCAGGATGTCAAAGGGAAACTGTTTGAGCTAATCCTGACATGCGTCAGGCCAATAATAAATAAAAGCGAGAGAGGATACTAATAAGACCAAAAGGATGCTACGAGTCGCCAAAATGTCAGTACTGAGAACAATAGCTGGGAAAACAAGAAGACATCACGTAAGAAACACTGACATTAGAGCACAAAGCGACGTAGGAATATGGTGAGATGAGAGAGGCAGAGGAGAAGAGAATGGTATAACCACGTTGAAAGGATGACCGACGATAGACTATTACGCATTGCAATAGAGGAAAAACCAGCAGGGACCGGTCTTAGGAAATAATACAGATAATACAGATAATCCGGAATCCATAGATCATATAGATCTCTAACAAGTAGAAAAAGAAGAAGAAGAAGATGTCAGGAACCATTCCGAGAATTTGGTGGTTTTTTTTGCACTCAGTATTCCGGAGTGGTACCCGAGTTGCTCCGCTTTAATTTGCCTTTTTAGAGACAGGAATCTTTAAAAGACTATTCTGGCCATCCTCTCTAAGAGAATATCAAGGGTAGGAAGATTTAGGAGGTGTTCCTTCGCTGTCGTTGGTGTGCTGGACATAGCTCCAGTTATAGCCAGGCATGCCAGCCGCCGAAGACCAGCAAGCTTTGCTTTAGCTGTCTGTTATAACCCTTTGGTCCACCAGGCTACTGAGCCATACGTGACCGTAGATATTATCATTGTTTGATAAATTCAGTAAATCTGTTTGGGGTTCATTGACAAAGATTTGCGGCATACTCTTCTGAGATTCCAGAGAGAAAACCTGGCTTTGTTTATTGGTTTTTTTCAGGTGGGCGTTTCAGGCGAGTCTTTTATCCAGAACTACAGAGGAGGTAATACCAGTTATTGAAATTTTATTTTATTTTTTACGTACGTAATTTAAATACAGATAAATTTATCACAATTTTTTTCCTGTATATTTGTTCCGGGAGTAGATTTACACTTACATAATGTTGTACCTAACCTGAATAGATATTTTGCAAAGTCATTGACTATTTACTAAAGTTAATGGAAGAATTATTTTTATGTTACAAAATATGCGTTAATTTTGCGGCGAAGTGTGGTACAATCATTTTTTATATTTGATAATTTGTTTAAAGTTAGACATTGTATTAATTAATAAACATCCTTATTTGATTCTAGTGTTTATGGCTGCTTATAATGACGCTGTAAGAGGCAGTCCAATGGATATGGTCTTTTTCCGCGATGCTATGATTCACTTGATGATAATTTCAAGAATTATAAGAACCCCTCGCGGCAACGCTTTTCTTGTGGGAGTTGGGGGTTCCGGAAAACAAAGTTTAACCCGGCTATCGACGTTTATTGCAAATTATGATAGTTTTCAAATACAACTCACCAGGTAAGGCGCGGCATATCTTTAATACGGGGGCGGTTTGATAAGTCAGTGACTTTTTGAATAAAACAAATTTTTTTCCGCAAATACACACATTTTATTTTTCTACATAATCACCTTTTAGTTCGATACATTTAGTCCAGCGTTTTTCTAATTTTTTTATTCCCTCCAAATAATAGGTTTTTCAAAGCTCTCAAAATACGCGTTTGTTTCGGTAATGACTTTTTCATTCGACTCAAATCTCTTACCACCCAGCCATTTCTTTAGGTTTTGAAACAGAAAATAGTCGCAGGGGGCTAAATCTGGAGAATATGCTGGATGGGGTAGCAGTTCGTATCCCAATTCGTGGATTTTGGCCATCGTCACTAGACAAGTGTGCACACGTGCATTGTCTTGATGGAACAGCACTTTCTTCTTCTTCGCCAAATGCGGCCGTTTTTGCTTCAAATCAACGTCGAATCTGTTCAAAAGCTTTGATTAATATTCGCCGGTGATCGTTTTACCTTTCTTGAGGTAATCGATGTGAATGATACCGTGTACATCACAAAAAACTGTGGCCATGACCTTGTTGGCTGACAGACTCTGTTTCGCTTTCTTTGGTCAACGTTCACCCCGAGCAACCCACTGTTTCGATTGTTTCTTGCTCTCTGGCGTGTTGTGATGAATCCGTGTTTCATCCACAGTAACAAAACGGCGCAAAAATTCATCCGGATTACGGCTGAGCATCGCTAAACACTCTTATGAAGTGTTCACACGATTGCGCTTATGGTCTAGTGTGAGCAATCGCGGCACCCATCTCGCAGAGAGTTTTTTCATGTCCAAATATTCGTGTAAAATATGATGTACCCGTTCAGTTGAGATACCTACGACGATTCCCGGCGTGATCACTTCTTTTGGGCGACCTGGACGTTCGGCGTCACTAGTGCCGGTACGACCACAACGGAACTCTGTAAACCACTTATTTACCATTGAAATTGATGGTGCCGAGTCCCCGTAGTATTTATCAAGTCTTTCCTTAGTTTCAGTGATGGATTTTTTACGTAAAAAGTAATGCTTAATCAGCACACGAAATTCACTTTTTTCCATTTTCGTAAAAATTCACGAGGTTTAAACGGCTATCAAACACCAACTGCACGACGTAGCTTGTTCAAAATTAGAAAGTTGCCCGCTGATAGATTATAGCAGCACTGTTGCATTTGGAGTAACTGCGCGGAAAATTTAAAAAGTCACTGACTTATCAAACTGCCCTCGTACATGTAAATTTAAAAATAATTGTTTTTTAAGATCGTACAATGTGGGCAACTTAATGGACGACATGAGATTATTGTATCGCGCTGCAGGCCAAATAGGCAAAGGAATGACTTTTATTTTCACTGATAACGAAATCAAAGAAGAAACTTTCTTGGAGAGCGTCAACAATATTTTAAGTTCCGGAGAAATTGCCAATCTCTTCGCTAAAGATGAAATGGACGAAATTCAATCGGAATTGATTCCGGTCATGAAAAAAATTGCACCGAAGAGACCGCCAACAGTTGAAAATCTTTACGATTTTTTCATTACAAGAGCTCGAACCAATTTACATGTTACATTGTGCTTTTCGCCTGTACGTTACAATTGCGAAATAATGTGACAATAAACTAATTTTACGCCGATTATTTTTAGGTGGGTGAAAAATTCAGAAGTCGAGCTTTGAAATTCCCCGGTCTTATATCGGGTTGTACCATAGATTGGTTTAGTAAATGGCCGGAGGATGCTTTAATCGAAGTATCATCCCATTTCCTTCGAAAGTACAACATTGTCTCGACGCCCGAAATTAAATTGGAACTTATTGAAATTATGGCAGAAATTCAGGACGGCGTTAGCAATTTTTGCGAACAGTACTATAACAGGTAAATTTGTAGGTCCATCTTTGCCAAACACATACTTGTCTACGAGTCCTTCATTTAAAAGATTACTTAAGGTGCTTGATTAAAACACTAATTAACTAACTATACATTATACAGGGTGTTTCATTACTAATTGGAAGTATTGTGTCAGGATAAACGGAGCTTGCACGGACTGGTTTAACATCGAAAAAGGTGTGAGACAGGGATGTGTGGCTTCGCCATGACTGTTTACCTTATACGTAGACGATTGTTTAAAAGATTTAAAAGAGAGTGCGTATGAATTGAAAATGAATAATTTGATCGTCAAATGCCTTCTTTACGCCGATAATCAAGTCATATTAGCGTCATCCGAAGAGGAGTTGTAGGCGACGGTTCATATGCATGATGCCCTAAAAATCTAAAGGATAAAAATAAATGCAAGCTAAAGGAAAGTAATGGTTTTTGAAAGAGAATGAAACATGACAAACTGTGAAGTTTTGATTGAGGAAGAAAGAGTAAAGCAAGTAAATGAATTTGTGTACTTGGGTTCAAAGTTTACGAGAGATGGAAATTATGACAGTGACATTGAGCGAAGGGTGTTGGCAGGAAAACAGATGAATGGGGCACTGCATAGGTTTATGAACAGCCAGAAAGTGTCAAAAAAGGCACGTCTGGCTGTGCATAGAGGTGTGTAGTAATTGTTGGGTTCGGCAGAAGAAGCATGAAAATAGGATTTATGCTGCGGAGATGAGTAGTTTGAGAAGTATAGCCGGAGTTACTCGGTTGGATAAAGTAAAAAATAGTGAGATAAGAGAACGCTGAGGTGTAAAAGAAGATGTGGTTACAAAGATAGATAAAGGAATACTTAGATGGTTTGGACACATAAAAAGGATGGATGAAGGGAGATTAACGAAACAAATTTATAAGGCGAGTGTGAATGGACAAGTCGGTAGAGGTCGACCTCGGCGAACATTTCTCGATCAGATCAACATTGTTTTGAAGAAAAGCCAGGTCAAGAGTATCAACAACCGACGAGCATGCATGAGAGCCCTGATAAAAGTAGAGAAGGCGAAGAATGTGTTTAAGAACCGTAGCAAGTGAAAGGAAGTGGTCTCTGCCTACCCCTACGGGAAAAAGGCGTGACTATATGTATGTATGTATAGAATCCTGAACTCAAAATATGAAGATTTAACCCAAATCACCTAGAAAAAATATGTCCTCGGTCTGAGTTACAGGGTATTTTATTTGAAAATTTAAAAATTATTTGTGCCCATTATTTTTAAACTATTTTTAGTATTATTGCCATATTTGTTGGGAAGTGTAAGTACTATACAACCTGCTTCTTCTTCTCTAGGTGCCGTCTCCGCATCAAAGGTTGGCAATGATTATAGCAATTCTTATTTTTGAGACCACAGCTCTAAATAGTTCATTATTACTGCATCCAAACCAATTCCTAAGGTTCTTCAGCCATGAATTTCGTCTTTCTCCTATAGATCTCTTGCCTTGGATTTTTTTCTGCAAAATTATTTGTAGCATTTGTTATGTTTCTCCCCTTATGACATGTCCCATGTACAGCAGTTTTCTTCTCTTAATTGTCGAAATCATTCTCTTACCTTAAGCATACGTCTCATCACTTCCACGTTGGTTATTATCTCTACCCATGAGATCCTCAATATTCTCCGGTATATCCACATCTCCATGTCGGTTACTTTCAGTGTCCAGACCTCCATTTCATAGTATAGCATAGCATCTCATCAGTCGTATTTTTAAATCAAGAATTAAATCTCTGCAGCAGAAAAGCCTCTTCATTCTTGTAAACCCTACTAAATTATGATAAATGAACGTTTCTGGCTACTACCAAATGCGTACAACAGGAGGGGCAAGTGACTGGTTGATCGTTCCCAAATTCTAAGCCACTGGCGGAATTGCAATTGTATCACAATTTTTCTTTTTTCCAATACTTTCCACGTGAATATTGTATTTTTTCTCCATGGCGATAAAGTTAATATTTTTCGAAATATTTCGGGTTGAACATGAAGCTGCACAATTATTTTGATTTAAACGTGTATTAATTATGCCGGTGTTTTGGGTCATTTGATTGCATTTATTATGCGAATAAAACTTTAATCTTTATTGACAAAAAAACATAATTTTATTTATCGAAATTTTTTCAGTTAACATGGGACTTATTGCATCACTACTCTCCTTTGGGGCGAAGTAGTTTATATTAAAAATTATTAAACAAAAAAAAAACTCTATAGACTCTATCTCAGGGATGTGATCTTGACTGCTCAATAAAATTCAATTCAAAGGAACAGGTTGATCAAGTTGCGGATCCATACCTATTCTTTTTATTTTAATATCTAAAAATATCTTGCTAAACTAATTTTACTAAAACTGATATGCTGTTGAGCGCCAAGTAATTTTGAATAATAAAATTACTAAAAGGAATAAATAAAACCACAAACAAATTCAATCGTATCTGTAAATTTTAATACAAAGTAAGAACTAAATATGTGTTACTATTTAAAAACTAATAATTTTTACTCGGGGTTTTGTTGTGTTGCTGTGAATTCTTGATTTATCGATTGAATAAATTTTGCGGGAATGGAGAGATCAGTTCACGGACCTATCCACCCTTTCTTTATTAAACCAAACTAACTGAAACAGCTAAACCACGTTGGGGCACCAAGTTGATTCCATCAATAGAGATCTTAAAGCAATCGTCGAGTGGAGAACCAACAATCATGTTCAGTTCAACGCCCAAAAAACACAAAGTGCCACGTTTTCCAAGAAAGTGAATTCCTCAAATCATTCCATCACAATGTCCGGAAATACGCTTGAACCAAGTCCCTCCATCTCGATTTTGGGAGTCTCGGTGTCCAATAATATGTCTTGGCATGACCATGTTGCTAACATCGCAAAGTCGGCAAGCCAGAGGCTAGGTTTTCTGTGGAAAGCCAGAAAGTTTTTTACTCCTGATCAACTGTTGACGACGTACAAGGCTCAAATCCGACATCTACTGGAGTATTGCTCGCACATTTGGGGTTCAGCACCAAGGCATTCTCTTCGTCTTCTAGATTTCATTCAGAAAAGAGCCATTCGCTTGATAAACAGCTCAACTCTCACAGATACCCTTCACCCTCTAGAATATAGAAGAAGATTTGTAGACCAGTCATTGGTCTACAGATATTTTCATGGCAGAGAAATAAAACTCTTGTACCACCATTGGCCACATTCGGCCGAAGAACTCGGCACGCTGATCAGTCTCACACATTTACTCCCAAGCTTGACACTACAAGGACCAATCTTCATCAAAAATCCTTCTTTTACAGGGCTGCTACGGAATGGAATAAGCTTCCAAAATCAGTTTTTCCAGAGAACTATGACCTGCAACTTTTTAAAAAGCGTGTCCACAATCATTTCCTTTCTATAATCACTTCCCCTTCTAATAGTCTCAGTCCGCGGCCCACACGATAGGTCTACCCTTTTTGCGACTATTTTCATAAAAAAAAAAAAGTGATTTTACTAAAAATCACCAAAACTCAATTTTATGTCAAAAAAAATTCAACCGTACTATTTAATTTAATACTTTTAAAACTTAAAAACGAGTAACGTATTTCGGCTTTAAAGCTGTTATCACTTTTTTTCTTTCAAAAACAATTAAAAACTAGAAATATTAATTCTGGTTTATTACAAAAAAACTGTTTACATTACCTACAATAGAAAAATCGAATCCGTCGAATAGAAGGATCCGATAACTAAAAAAACCCAAAAATCTGAATGGTGAAAATTCTAAACGGCGAAAAATCCAATGGTCTGAGGAGCAAAAACTCAAATGTTGAGTAAATAAAAATCCAAAAGGTTGGAACGGCAATAATCCACTTTCTGTACGGTGAAAATGGTATGTCCAAAAATGGTGCCAACCAAAAAAAAAGTCGATAGCAATTATATCACAAATGTAACTACATTAAACTTATTATATAACGATTATCGACTTTTTGATCGCTGGACTTGGACTCACTTGACAAATACACACCTTTTAAACTAAATCGTATCAGCTGCTAGCAATAAAACACAACCAGTGACGGCCGTTACATTAAAACAGCTCCAATGTTGTGGTCACCTATTTTGAAAAACCAGTTTCATAAATAAAAAGGAAAATAAGTCGAAACAATTCGACTAGATACAGCAGAGTAACATATAAAAAAAAGTTACAAATGCCGCATAATTAAAAAAAACTTAATCCAGGCGATAACAATCCAAGATTTCAACCATCCATATGGAACCATTAAC
This sequence comes from Agelastica alni, assembly GCA_950111635.1. Taxonomy (NCBI): domain Eukaryota; kingdom Metazoa; phylum Arthropoda; class Insecta; order Coleoptera; family Chrysomelidae; genus Agelastica; species Agelastica alni. The sequence continues at coordinate 25,042,959 of OX467719.1, read as the reverse complement.
AGTGCTAATTAATCAGCCTTGTATCAACAGTAGACTACTTGTGTTAATAGGAGTTATTCCGTTGGTAGCAATTAACCAAGGGATTAGGTTAATTGCTTTTTACGTCTACAGCTCTCTAGTTCTTATTCATGGGTAACTAATTCTGCATTTTAGTTTATATGGTTATTTCTTTATTTGCTAATTCGGTAAATAATTTATAGGACCGTTATTTATTGGCTGGATAAAGTAAAGAATAGTGAGATAAGAGTTGTGAAAAAAGATGTGGTCACAAAGATAGATAAATAATAGCTTAGATGGTTTGGACACGTAGAAAGGATGGATGAAGAAAGATTGACGAAACAAATTTATAAGACGAGTGTGAATGGACGGAAGTCGGTAGAGGTCGACCTCGGCGATCATATCTCGATCAGATCAACATTGTTTTGAAGAAAGGCCAGGGCAAGAGTACCAACAACCGACGAGCATTTATGAGAGCACTAATGAAAGAAGAAGAAGCGAAAGATGTGTGTAAGAACCGTAGCGGAAGTGGAATTAATTGGTCTCTGCCTAACCCTACGGGAAAAAGGCGTGACTATATTTATTTATGTATTTATTGGCCTGTTATTCAGTTATTCGCTTATCCGTTAATCGGTTAACTACAAACAAACAGTACAGTACAGTTCGTTAAGTACTTAGCCTACAAATGAAAAACAATTATTTTGGAAAAGTGGCGATTTATTTTTCAATGAAGTTCTTTTACGTCGATACACTTGACCCAGCAATGCTCTAACTTCTTTAACCCGTCTGAAATATACTTTCTCTCGAGGTCTGCAAAGTAGGCTACGGTGGCGGCGAGTAACTTTTGGAAACAAAAAGAAGTCACACGGGCCCTGTGACCGTTTTGCCCTTCTCCAGGTAGTCGATGCAGATCATATCTTGTGAATCTTAGAAAACGGTGGCCATCACCTTTCCGGCTGATAGAACAGTCTTCGCTTTCTTCGGGTGAAGTCTACTGTTTTAACCGTACCTTGGTCTCTGGTGTGTACCAGTGGATCCATGTTTTGTCGATTTGTCTTTCTCGCTTATTACGTCATGCGGAGAGTAAAATTTAAATTTTTATAATGGTTGTTCATGAAACTCTCATAATTTGACGATTCCTCGTTGTTATCTCAAATGGAACTAGCTATTACAGCTCGATTAATCCTCATGATCAACTTGGAAAATGTCGTCGCCATTAAGTTTGAATTCAAAAATTTAATTTTAAGGCCAATGTGCACATGAAAAAAAAATATGATTCCGAATTATTGGGAAATAGTATGATTTGCAGTGCAGTGGCTACTACACAGGGTGTTAGTAAATAGGTGCGACAAACTTTAGGGGGTGATTCTGCATGAAAAGATAATGACAGCTTGCTTTATAAACGTATGTCCTCAAATACTTCGCATCAGAGATACAGGGTGTTAAAAGTTTTTCTTAAAAACTGACGATTTATTTATTGATCTGAAACCGGTCGAGAAATGCAAATGTATTTTGGTGGGTTTTAAGAGGTAAGTATTGCGCATTTTTTGACATGCAATTAAGAATTTTATGTTCTTCATTGGTGCGCATACAGGTAATGATTCCAATTTTTTTAAAGATTTAAAGATTAAAGATTTAAATCTATCCCGACTTTTTTCGTATAGGGCACCGTTTTTATCCAAAAAAATAAAACATCTTATATTTTTCATTTATTTAATACATTATCAAGAACTATCTAATACAATGACATTAAAGCAGAACCCGTATCTCTGAAAACGAAGCATTTGCGGAAGTACGTTTATATAGCAAACTATCATTATTTTTTCATGCAGAATCACTTATTTACTAACACCCTGTATAAGTACTAAACATTCTAAAGATTTATTAATAAAATAGGTAGAGCTAAGCAATATGCTGAGGATATTTCATAACATGGAGAATTGTTGATAATTAAGGGCCACGGGGAAAAACGATCAAAGTCCGTTTTTCTGCCAAATTGAGTTTGCCATGGGAATCAGTAGATGATTGCATACAGTATGCAGCTGTGATATCATACAGTCAAAAAACATCATAGTCACTGAGTTATAACAGGAAAATAATTTGGGCTGACGGGCAAAATCGATCATAGTCCAAGCGCCGACGGGCATGGGTGATTAATGTCCAATTGGCCCCACTCAACCCATGCCTGATTCTTTGTTTATTTACTTGGTTTGTTTTCTTAGTTAGTTTAATGTTTAGTTTGCTTTCTGTCTTGTTGATGTTCTGTTGGCATAACATCTTCCTCATAACCTGATCTAGTTATTTTGTGCTTTGATTTTAATAATGCTCAGTGATTTTAGTGAAACAGAAAGTTTTGAAGGGGCTAGTGTTCAAAGCGATGTAAAAAAAAGAAAGAAAACTGGTAGAATGAATGACGTAATGAAAAAACTTCGAGCTTCAACTAACGAGACAGGTGAAAATTGTAATTGCTTTCGGTACAAGTGTTTTCAAGTTATTTTGCCTGAAGAACAACAACGTATCATATCTAACTTTAACAAACTGGGGGATTACAACAAACAGAATCAGTATTTAAGTGGAATGATCACCGTAGTTGCAGTTCAGCGGCGGCGCAACCGAAAGGATGACGAAGAGGCAAGTAACCACGAGTCTTCTTATTGCTATCGTGTCCGTGTGCGTGTTGACGATAACGATACATTGCAGGATGTAACTGTTTGTCACAAAGCCTTCTTAGCCTTACATGGCATAACGAATCGCCGTGTGCAAACTTTGAAAAAACAGTTGATTGAATTCGGCGAATCTCAAATAGATGGCCGAGGTAAACATAAAAACAGGGCAAATAAACTGTCTGAGGAAACTAAATCAAAAGTTTTTAACTTCGTTAAATCTCTTAGGGGCAGGAAATCTCATTATTCTTTAAAGGATACATCAAGGGTGTATTTACCTGAAGAACTAGATAAAGCCAAGTTACATCGAATGTACAATGAAAGTAATAAGGAGCACACTGTTGGTTTCACCACTTTCCGCGAAATATTTGATCGAAACTTTAACATTTCATTCGGATACCCTCGAAAAGACACATGCAGTTGTTGCGATTTATTGAAATCGGAAATTTCGGTTTTAGAAGAAAAAGTGAGTAAGACTACTGATGAAGAAACCAATGAATCATTAGCGCAGGAACTACTTAAGAAGAAGAAGGAAAAAGAAGAACACTTTTTACTCAATAAAAAAAAACTGTCGAAAAGAAGCCAGAAAAAATGAAGAAATTGAGGCAATTACAATTGATTATCAAAAAAATCTGCCTACTCCTAACATAACGACATCTGACGTGTATTATCGTCGTCAATTGAATTTCATTTCTTTCAATATCCATGTATTGTCTGACTCTACCTCAGTATTTTACACGTACGACGAAAGTGTCACTCGAAAGGGAGCAGATGACATTTGCTCAATGCTCAAACATTTCTTTGATAGTATTCTCAGCCCAACAATAAAACACATAATTATTTTCTGCGATTCGTGCGCAGGGCAGAACAAGAATTTCACGGTTATGCGTTTTTTGCACTACGCAGTCCATACACTGAAACGATTTGAAACCGTAAAAGTTGTATTTCCCATAAGAGGCCACTAATATATGGAGGGAGACAAGGATATGAGTCTTATCAATACAAAAACTTACACTGAGACTCCCGATGACTGGAGGAACGTCATCAGAAGTAGCAGAATTAAACCATCACCTTTTACTGTCATCGATTGTGCCACAGAAATCAAATTTGAATCATGGACAGACCTTTTATCTGGACTTTATGTACTTTATGTACTTTATTCGAATTTTTAAAGTTGACCAAAAGGAGCCAAGATTCATACTCCATAAGCCAAACTACTTTGGAAGCTTTTTCAAAGAAGTTATTGTTGGGAATCAATGCACAAGAAACAAGAAACCAAGGAAGCCCAAGAAGCAAAACGACCCAATAGTATTAAGAAAACTTTACAATGGAAAATTGCCTATTAAACCTGCAAAATTGAATGACCTTCTACATTTAAAACAGTTTTTGACTACCGCAGATTCTCAAGAATTTTATAATTCATTGGTTCCTTCCCATGGTTTAAACGAAGGAGATGACGATGACACCGAATACGTAGACGACCCACCAATTGATGCTGTATAACTGGCAAGAACGATCAAGGTCCATATATATTTATGTTTCGTAATTTATTTCTTATGCCCATTTTGTAAAAATGTTTTTTGATTTCTTTCAATGTAAATAAATAATGTGTTAAAATATGAAAAAAATTAGAAATTCATTCTTATACCCTTTTCAAGTTATATAATCGACTCTAAAGTTAAAACCGTTCCTAAAAATACTCATGAAAATTCAGTAATCATGAGGGAAGTAGGTTATAAATAATAAAATAAATTTCCTTGGCGTCCGCAAGCAGTTATTCTAAGCTTCTGCAAGTTTTTATTACCAGAAAAGCGAAAAAACATGATAATTTTATTAAAATTTTTCGACTGGTTATCTGAACTGCATCCAACCATTGCACAACGCTTTTTACTTCCAGCAAAACTCAGTTTTTATTTGATAATTAGTTTAATCCACGACAAACTTAAACTAACACAATGAACATTAGACAAACGCTTCTGAAATTTACTCTCCGCGTGACGTGCAATATGGCCACCTGCGCAATATCATATCTTGTTTCCTTTGTATCATGCATCCACACGCGGTCAAAACAAAACTACGAGTCCGATTCGGCTGAAATTTCGAGAGTGGCCGTCTACGAGAATGTACTACTAGTCCAGCGGTTCTCAAACTTTTGTTATTCACGCCCCCCTGTTTTAATTTAAAAAATGTTGCGCCCCCCAATCCGTAGACCTAGGAATTTGGACTAAAATAGGCAACATTGTCTCGTCGAGAGCGCCAAAGATGCTGTCGGAAAGTTCGCGGCGTTCGTGCCACGTATTTAAGCTTCCTGATCTTTTTCGAACTGTCTGAACGCGACTATAAATACAGAAGCGCACATACGGTATTCTCAGTCTCTTAGTGAAGGTGTTTTAACACTAAGCAAGCATTATTGTGAAGTGTGAGTGTATAAGTAGATGGAGTATGGATAAATTTTTAAAACGAAAACTTGAGGATGACGGGGCTTGTACATCGACAGGTTCAGGTGGAAATCGTCCGAAATCTAAAACAAGAAAATATGACCCATCATACCTAAATTTGGGCTTTACTAGCCTTGAAGTAGGTGGCGAAGAAAAACCACAATGCGTTATCTGTTTAAAAGTATTGGCTGCAGATAGCATGAAACCAAATAAATTACAGAGGCATCTAGAAACGCTGCACAGAGAATATGTCAATAAACCGCGAGATTTTTTTGTGGAGAAACTCAGATTGTTTAAAAAACAAAAATCCAGCTTCCATAGAGTACTGGCAGTAAATGAGAAGGCTCTCTTGGCATCATATAAAGTGGCATACAAAGTAGCTAAATGCAAAAAACCGCACACTATTACAGAGCAACTTATTTTACCCGCTTGCAAAGACATTGTAGAAATAATGTTTGGTGAAAATTTTACTTCACAACTTAACAATATTCCTCTGTCAAATGATACAATCTGTCGACGAATTAACGATATATCAGTTGATATGCAGCAGCAGCTTGAATCTGAGCTTACTGGAAACTAGTTTGCTATACAACTTGACGAAGCAACTGACTCTAGTAATGATTCCCATTTGATTTGCTACATTAGATTCTGTCAATGTTCTAAAATATTTGAAGATTTATTGTTTTGTAAACAGATTGAAGGAAGAACTACAGCCACCGAGTTGTTCAAGATTACAAATGATTCTATTACTAAAATGAATTTGCAATGGAAAAACTGTGTTGCGATTTGCACCGATGGAGCTCAAACCATGTTTGGTAAATACAACAGTTTACAAGGGCTAGTAAAAAAGGAATCCTCAGAAATAATCTGGACGCACTGCATGATACATCGGAAAGCGTTAGCATCAAAATCTAAGCCAAGCCCTTGACTAAACATGATTTTGACAGTAGTTATTGAAGTTGTTAACTTTATAAAAACCAGACCACTAAAAACAAGGATGTTCTCTGTTCTGTGTGAAGATATGGGAGCTGAGCATCAATCTTTGTTGTTTTATTCCTCATCCAGATGGTTGTCACGCGGTAAGACGGTTAAGCGTGTCTTTGAATTAAGAAGGGAAATAGCGATATTTTTAAGCGAGGAAGGTCACAAGCATTCAACAGATTTTTTCGACAAATTATTTTTACTGAAGCTTTCTTATTTAGTAGATATTTTGAAAAACTTAATATACTTAATCTTCAGCTGCAAGGAAAAGACGTAAATATATTTGATTTAAGTCAAAAGATTGATGCTTTTTGTAAGAAATTGCAGTTATGGCATAACAAATTGAAAGAAAACAGTTTGGAAATGTTTCCCACATTTTGCGATTTTGTGCAAGATTCCCCATTGGAAGATATTCATAAAGCTGTGATGCTAAAAACCATAAGAAGGCATTTAGAAAACTTAACTGAGAATTTCAAGCGATACTTCTTTGCAGAGAAAAATATCAAGTTGTCAGACTGGAGCTGGGTTTTAAATCCATTCGAAAATAGACCTGTCGGACTATCACTGCAAGAAGAAGAACAACTGATAGATATTTTAACAAATCCCTTACAAAAATCAAACTTTGTTAACAAATCTTTAACAAACTTCTGGACTGAACTTCCGAACGACTACTCCGTTATAAAAGCCAAAGCGCTTAGAATTCTGTTGCCTTTTCCAACGTCCTACCTTTGTGAAACTGGATTTTCTGCACTTGCTGTCGTGAAATCTAAATACAGAAATAAACTTCAAGTAGAAAATGAACTCAGAGTGGCCATCTCTAACATAGAACCAAATTTAGAGAAGTTGTGCGCCTTAAAACAAGCTCATGTTAGCCATTAGTCCTTAGAATGTTTCTTTGTCATCATTAAGTAAGTAAAATTTCAATAAAGATTTTTTAAAAATCTATCTGTAGCATTTTATCATTACCATTTTATTTTTAATCTGTACTGCGCCCCCCTTAGGGGGCGCGCCCCACAGTTTGAGAAACGCTGTACTAGTCAAAGCAATAGGGAAAAGTGCGTGCAAAAATTAATATAATAAAAAACAAATATGAGCGAATGGGAAATTAAAATTCATGAGGAGTTTCTATTTCATGCGACTCGATCCTGATTACCGAACATAACCTAAAAAATTGGCAAAGTTGCGAAAAGTGGTTTTTCGTTTATAACTAAAAAACTACAGCTCCGATCAAAAAAAGTTAAATCAGGAAATTGTAGGTATTAAAAAGATCTATCGATTAAATAAATTATAATTTTTCGGTATTATTGATACTTTTCGAGTTATATTGGAAAAACCGTGAAAAATCGGGTTTTCTATAACTCGTTAACTGTAACGTATTTAAACTTGTTACTTACCGTTAAGTGTAGCCTATGGCAAGCCAAAAAAGTGTTGTTTTATATTATTAATAAATATTGATTTTTTTTCAAGATATATGAAGTTTTCTCCAAAAAGATGCTCTCTTAATTTAGCTAGTTCTGCTCGGAGGTTAATGCTACAGTAACGATTTAGAGCCTTTTTTTTCTGTAAAAGTTGTACTTTTATATTATTAAAAGAATATATTAATTTCTGAATTTCAAGGGTTAAAAAATTACTTTCAAATAACACTATCTTTTTATGTGTTTTTTTTTTAAATAAATTTCTTAATTTTGTTTTTATAAAACTGACTTTTATGAAATGGATTTCTGGCATCATTTCACGCTTAAAAAAAAAATTGAATTCCTACGATTACTAGGAGCCGAGATAATATTTGTATTTAAAAAAAATATGGAAGGTGCAATAATCATCGTACAGCAGTCACCTTTATGGATATTAAGGTTGTATACCTATATTTTCAATAAAAAAAATACTAGGATATGTCTAGTTCATTTGCAGTATTATTAATTGATGAATAAAGTGAGGCCTGCAGGCGCGGAGCTCGTCGAGATAAACACGAATATCATATTCAGCAAATGATAAAATAATTTTTTTACGTAGAAAACATTTATAAAATAATTACAGTAAAAATACTCGTATATTATATTGAGAAAGATTTACATTAAAAAATGATTCTCCTTTTCTTTATTGGAGGATTGTCTGCTAAATCAATTGGCTCTTCTTTTTCTTCTTCTTCAATATTATCAGTAAGCAGATAGTCATTTCTATAAAAACAAAATTAAGAAATTTATTTAAAAAAACATATTAAAAAATATTGCAATTTTTTTAAAGTCATTTTTTGACCCTTAAAATTAAAAAAATCAATATACTTTTTTAATAATATGAAAGTTCAACTCTTACAGAAAAAAATAAGCCCTAAATCGTTACTGTAGCATCATCCCGCAAGCAGGACTAGCTAAATTAAGAGAGCATCTTTTTGGAGAAAACTTCGTATATATTGATAAATAATCAATATTTATTAATTTTTTAAAAACACTTTTTTGGCTTGCCATAGGCTACACTTAACAGTAAGTAACAAGTTTAAATACGTTACAGTTAACGAGTTATAGAAAACCCGATTTTTCACGGTTTTTCCAATATAACTCGAAAAGTATCAATAATACCGAAAAATTATAATTTATTTAATAGATAGATCTTTTTAATACCTACAATTTCCTGATTTAACTTTATTTGATCGGAGCTGTAGTTTTTTAGTTATTAACAAAAAACCGCTTTTCGCAACTTTGCCAATTTTTTAGGTTATGTTCGGTAATCAGGATCGAGTCGCATGAAATAAAAACTCACCCTGAATTTTAATTTCCTATACGCTCATATTTTTTTTTGGATATTAATTTTTGCACATATAACATTGTGCCGCTTCCTGGGTTCTTGGACTATACATGATGGTAAATGTCTCTTGCGATAGTGGCGCTATCAGGTGGAGAGACTAAGTACTTATCGGACCGCCCTAGGTTTTTAACGATACCAGGAATTTTATATCATTCAATAGGCGCTCATCAGCATGTTCGTTTATCAACCTAGTAAAAACTAAACAAATAACGCAATGCCGGGCTTTACAACTAAATAAATTAATTCAATTGTCAGTGTTGGCCCAATGGTTTTGTCTGGGGAAAAATTTCTGTTACGAGAGAAATAAATTTTATAAAATGCTTTCAATAATAAGTAATAATTGTTGATACAGATTCAGACGAAGAACGTATGTTACTCCCAAAACATTTATATCATTTTTGGCAGCTTACAAAGTACTTTATAAAATAAAACTCGACGAAATTGCCGTGCTGGCACAAAGAATGAAAACCGGATTGAAGAAGTTAGTGGAGGCGGCAGCTAGCGTCGACGAATTACGCAAGGAATTGGCCGTAAAAGAAGTTGAAATGGTCGCCGCGACAGAAAAAGCTGAAGGAGTAGGTTGAATTAAAATTTAGATATTAAAATTTGTTTAAAAATATTTAAAATAACTATTTTATTATTAAAGAAAGATCTTGCGCTTTAATAACAAAATAATTTTTAGACATTCTTTAATGCCTTTTTTTGTATGATAAAGTTAGTCAATCTTTCCATTATTAATGTAACAACCAAACTACACCAATGGGTCGTGAGCTTTATGCAAGATCGCTTCTTATTTCTTCTGATGCGTTAAAAACCAATGCTGAGGTCCCCCAGGGTTCCATCTTGTTCCCCACCCTATTTATTTTACACATCAACGACCTCTTTAAAACCACCACGAACCCCATTTACAGTTTCGTAGACGACTGCACACTTGTCTCAACTTTTACATCCTATCGATCACTTTCGATGAATGATACAAATAGACTCAGGCAGGAATAGGATGACTCCATCAATAGAGATCTTGAAGCAATTGTCGAGTGAGGAACCAACAATCTTGTTAAGTTCAACGCCCAGAAAACACAAAGTGCCACGTTTTCAAAGAAAGTGAATTCCTCAAATCATTCCATTACAAGGTCCGGAAATACCCTTAAATTAAGTCGCTCTATCTCGATTTTGGGAGTCACGATGTCTAATAATATTTCTTGTCATGACCATGTTGCTAACATCGCAAAGTCAGCAAGCCAGAGGCTAGGTTTTCTGTGGAGAGCTGGAAAGTTTTTTACTCCTGATCAACTGACGTACAAGGCTCAAATCCGACCTCTACTGGAGTATTGCTCGCACATTTAGGGTTCAGCACCAAGGCATTCTCTTCGTCTTCTATATTCTATTCAGAAAAGGTCCATTCGTTTGATAAACAGCTCAACTCTCACAGATACCCTTCACCCGCTAGAACATAGAAGAAGAGTTGCAGACTAGACATAACTCTACAAATATTTCCATGGCAAATGCTCTAGAGAAATAAAAACTCTTATACGACCACTGGTCACATTCGGCCGAAGAACTCGGCACGCTGATCAGTCTTACCCATTTACTCTCAAGATTGACACTACAAGGACGAATCTCCATCAAGAATCCTTCTTTTACAGGATTGCTACAGAATGAAACAAGCTTCCAAAATCAGTTTTTCCAGAGAATTATGACCTGTAACTTTTTAAAAAGCGGGTTTACAATTATATCCTTTTTATAATTTCTCCCCCTTTTAATAGTCGCAATGCGGGCCGTCCGCGGCCCACACGATAGGTCTACTCTATTTGCGACTATTTTCAGTAAAAAAAAATGTATGAATTTTGACGTGATAACGTCTTATAAATCGATTAACAGCGGTTGCACGCACGAAAATGCATGACTCATTGTCACGTTCCGCCTGAGCCGAGCGTGCAAACGAGAGCGCACTATCGGCCTAAGCGTTCGGCTTGTGACTCATCTATCTCTCTTCCACTCCATCAGCCGATGCGTCCGAGTAGAAGAGAGATAGCGTCAGCACATAACCTACACGCGAACTGTTTATAAAGTGGATTGAAAAGTTTATGAGTTTATTATTTATTACAACAATTCCAGCAAAAAAATTGTAATTTTCAATTATCTTCTTTGTATTATGATAATTTAGTGATAATTCAATGCAATTCATAAATGTATGCAATTTTTCATCAATGTTTTCTTATGACGTTATTACGTAAAATTATCGTCCGTAAACCGACTCTACTGACAACCATTTTTTTTTAATTAAAGCGGAGTATTTTGTATAATTTCAGACATTGCAGTTGTTTAAATTTAATTATTCGTGTTTAGGTTTTGAATGAAGTAATGGCAGCTTCAGAAGTGGCCAACAAAATTAAAGAAGAAGCAACAATCGTTAAAGATAGGGCAGAGAATCTCGTAGCTTTAATAAGCGTTGATCAGAAGGAGGCTGAAGGAAAATTATTGGCTGCCAAACCAGCCTTGGATGCAGCTGAGGCGGCTTTATTAGTAAGTTTTGCAAAAAAACTGATACCAAAGCTTTTAGTTGGTTGGTTTTTATTCTATATTTATCTTTTAAACTACTTTTACTAACTGAAATGTTTTTATCGACAAAAAATTTTCTTGATAACCCACTAGAAAAAATATTTTCAAAATTTGCAAACTCTTATGCTGTGTATTTGTGAGTTCTGGTGGTTAAACAGTACTTTCAGTGATCGAAATTCTACCATAATTCACAACATAGTTTTGTTTGGCAGAACTTGATGTTGGTAATATAAACGGAAATAATAAATATTTTATATATAATATTTTAATTAATATTTCTGCACTTCCGCTATATAAACATTAATTTTAATGTTTTATGTTTAAAAATAGGTATGAAGTATTCTCTTCACGTATTAGTATATTGTGACCTTTTATTATTATTATTATTATTCGTGTCAGAAGCGTCACAAAATAAAACACAATAAGCACCAAATATACACAAAATAGTACACAATACAATAAAATTAGACGTAAACACGTTCACTATAGCAGAGACGCAAGAGTACAACATAAATTGTCAATATAAAAACTTAAACATTTTTTGCCCAGAAGCGGGCGACGTCGATTGCATTTGGCTTCGCTGCCACAAGGTCCTCTATGGTACATTTGGCGGGGCACAGTGGGCAAGTAAACATATGTTGCGTGGTTTGTAATACACCGCAGTCGCAAAGAGTAGAGTCCACTCGGTAGCCCCACTTATTAAGGGTGTCTCTCGACCTCGCTGTGCACGTACGCAGTCTATTTAGCGCCTTCCAGGTCTCCCAGTTTTCGTCGCTTCCTGGTGCAAGTTCTTCCGTCGGTATCATCCAGTGTTGGTTTGAGGTCTTCCCCCAAAGGTCCACTCTGGTTTTAGGTTCCTCGTAGTCTTCTGTCGATCTGAGGAAGCTTCGTCTTGATTTTAATCGCTGATGCGCCGGTTACAGACCGTAGAGGGGGTGGCGTTCAGATGTTGCTGCTTTGGATCGTTCTTTGAGTGCAGCTGCCTCTCTGCGGATGGCAGGAGAGGCGATGCCAGCTAGGTGGTGGATCTTGTTTAGGGGTGTTGGCTTCAAGCATCCGGTGATGATTCTGCTTGTCTCATTGAGTGCGACATCAACCTGTTTTGCATGCGTTGATCTATACCAGACCGGGCATGCATACTCGCTGGCAGTGACAGAGGGCGAGTGCTGAGGTTTTGAGGATCTTGGGTTTAGCTTCCCAATTAGAACTTGTCAGCTTGTGGATTATGTTATTTCTTCCGCTGACCTTCAGTTTGGTATTGAGGCAGTGACGTTTGTATGTTAAAGCCCTATCCAGTGTTACGCCCAGGTATTTAGGGTTAGGACAGTGCTCCAATTGTACCCCCTTTCATTCGATCTGTAGCCTTCTGAATGCCTGTTTATTCTTAAGATGGAAGGCGCATACCTGCGTCTTAATAGGATTTGGCTTCAGTTGGTTATTACGGTAGTACAGATCCAACTCCACTAGGGCCGCACTCAGACACTGTTCCACCTCTTCGAATGTTTTCCCTTGTACTGTGATTGCCCTATCGTCTGCGTATATATAACTGTTTGTGCCTTTAGGGAGGGGTTGGTCGTTGGTATAAATATTGAAGAGTAGTGGTGCCAATACGCTTCTCTGTGGCAGGCCATTTCTCTGGTTTCTCCACCTACTTCGCTTTCCCTGAAACTCCACCTGGAACCTCCGATTTTGGAGCAGGTTCCTGATGATGCCTGTAAGGTTAATATCTTTGGTTGTACGATATATCTTCTGCATCAGGAGCCGAAAAATAATGGTGTCATATGCTGCTGTGAGGTCGATGAAAATGGCACCCGTTATTTATCCCCCTTGGAAACCGTCCTCGATATGCTGAGTTAGATTTAACACTTCACCGTTAAGTATGGAATAAATTTAATTTTTCCTAAATGAAAAGCACCCATACAGGACCACAGGGATCTTTAGTTTCACTTTTCTTGGTAGATGCGTGGTCGAAGCAAATTGCTCAGGGCAGCTACAACTCTGTTTCCGCTATGTAAACGACACTGTATTTCCTTTCTAACATCATTAGTTTTGTTTATCTTTGAGCCCAGGTTCTTGAAATCTTTCATTCTTTCGATAGACCCATTATCAGTTATTAAACTTCGATCTAATTTTATGTATTTAGTTTTCTCTTTACTAACCCGTATTCTCTTTTCTCTCTTTTCTATTGCTGTATAGTCTTTTAAGCCCTTCCTTTGTGTCGCACATGATCCCCAGGTCATCCGCGTATGTTAACGCCTTAAATTTCTTGCCCATTCCTACACCTTTATCTATATAATCAAGCCCTCTTATCAAATTCAGCCACCCCAAAACCTATAAATTCGACACTAATATAAGCCGTTTTTAATAGTTTTTAAATTACATTCCCCTCTCACCCAAAATTCTATCGGTAGATCATAGGCCCAAAAGAAGATAAAATTGGAGCTGAAATAAATAAAGTTTGGAAGACGATATAAGAAATCGACAGTGAAATAAAAAATAAAGTCAAGGTTACAGCCCGAAAAAGACTAGAAAAGAAAGTTGCTTTGTACATAATCCAAGATCAGAAAGAGATAGAGTTGCACACCAATTTAAAACCCACTTTGAAGGCTGTCATAATTATGAGGTTAAGGTGGTTAAGTTAACAATGGTTGGATTTCTTCTTCTTCTTTCTTTAATGTAAGCAATTTTGCTTGTTTTTCTTCGAGTCCTCTGCCGTTCAATTATTGGAAAGGTTGTCGCTACATCTCTTGCGGGGTCTTCCAACGCTTCGGCGCCCTAAGGGTGATTTGGCTCTAGTAATTTTGACCATTCTGTCGTCATTCATCCGGTCTATGTGTTCGTTCCACTCTCTCTTTCTTCCCAGAATCCATTCATTTACATTGTCTATTTTATAGTTCTTCTAATGTCCTCGCTTCTCTCCCTGTCAAAAATTGTTTTTCCAGCGATCCTGCGCACTATTTTCATTTCGGTGGTTTCTAATATTCTCTTTGTGTTCGATTTATCTGGTCTAGTTTCCGCTGTGTATGTTAATATAGGTCGGATGACCGCCTTGTAGATTCGGGATTTGGTCTCGATTCCGATATATTTGTTTCGGAGGATTGTATCGTTCAGGTAAGCTGAGGTTCGTGCTGCTTTTGCCACTTGGTTTCTTACTTCCGCCTCGATGTCACCGTATCCTGATATTTCTATGCCTAGGTATTTAAATTTCATCTCCTGTTGTATAATTTTATCATCCACAACCAGTTTGCATCTGATAGGTGTTTTTGAAGTGGTCATGCATTTCGTCTTTGCTGCAGATATCTTCATTTTTAGACTTTTTGCCGTTGTGTTAAATTTGAATAGTAATCTCTGTAGGTCATCTTCGTTTTCTGCAATCAGAATAGCATCATCGGCATAGCATACGATTTTGACGTCTTTGTTCCCCATTTTATACCCTTTCAGGTTACGAGTGCTTTTTATTATTTCGTCCATAACAATGTTGAACAATAAGGGGCTAAGGGAATCTCCTTGTCGAATACCACTATTTACAGAAATTTCTTCGGTAGTTGTGCCATTAATTTTGGCTTGTATTTTGTTTCTCTGGTAAATATTTTCGATGGTTTTTATGATGTTGTATGGGATTTGCCTGTTGTATAGGGGGTGTACCACGTCCACCAGTTGTATTCGGTCAAACGCCTTTTCCAGGTCTATAAAACACATGGTTGGATTTATTGACTACAAAACCCAACCAAAGAACGCAAAAGGCAACGATTGAGGATGTAAACAACGCAAGTAATGAGTTTAAAATGTTGGAAGGTGTAGCAAAAAAGCTTTTGGCAAAGAAATAACCTGTGTTCACAAAGACACAACTGGCTAAGAATAGACCACTGTTGGTCCCTACATTTATTTATAATGGTAAATGTTGGGTTTGGCAAAAGAAGCATAAAAGTTAGGCTAATGCTGCGGAAATGAGCAGTTTAAGAAGTACTGCTAAAGTGATTTTGATAGATAATCTTGGAAATAGTGTGGTACAGGAACACTGTGGTGTAAAATAAAATGTAGTAGCAAAGAATAAAGCAATAAAGAAATGGTTTGGACACGTAGAGAGAATGTAGGTTTCAATATTAAGTAATGCATTTCAAAGAAGTTTATGTAAAGAGCTGATATTTTTCCCACTGGCAGAAATAAAGAGATAATACCATTTTCCTGGATTTATGATGTTGACAGGAAGTCATCAACTCTTAACTTGAAATGTGCGAAGTTTTAAGAAATTTTCTATAAATTTGGCAATATTGCCATTAATTGACAACTGAGATTTTAATACATCATAACGCCATACAGTGTTGTATACCTTTTTAATATCAACAAAGATTGCTATGCAATGTTGCTTATTTATAAATTCTTCATATACTTCAGACTATATCGCTATAAGATTATCTAGGGTTGAAATCTGTTTTCGGAAACCACTTTGTTCAGGTTTTAGAATTTTATGTTGTTCTAGATGCCATATTAACCTTTGATTTAGAATTTTTTCTAAAATTTTATACATAGCGCAGGTCAATGAAATTGGTCTATAAGAGTCAGAAGCTGATTTTGGGTTTTCTATTTTATAAACTGGGATTATAATTGATAAACTCCAAAGGTCTAAAAATTTATTTTAAAGCAAAATTGAGTTATATAATTGTAGGAGGAAAAATTTTGTTACAGACGGAAGTTTTTTGATAAAGATGAGGGGGATATTATCAGGTCCTGAACTTGAATCTTTAGTGTTGTCAATAATTGTCTCTAGCTCGTTCATACTAATTGGAATATTTAGTGGAGACTCGTTATTGTTCTCTAAATATATTATGGTATTTTCTTCATTAAATTCTTTTTTCTTCTATTTTCTTCTATTCTTGAAATCTTCAGATAGTAAGATATTACTTGAAGAGTCGTAAAAGTGTTTAGCTAAGGCTTTAGCTATGTCCTGTTTCGATGTTAAGGTCACATCATTATCTTCTATGTAATTAATGGAACTATAAGCATATTTTCCATTGATTTTCCTCAACTTATTCCAGATTTTAATTATAGGGGTCAATGAATTTAAACCACTTACAAATTGTTTCCAGGATTCTCGTTTACTTCTTTTTAATATGTATTTAGCTTTCACCCGTTTTATTTTATATTCCAATTTATTTCATTCCAATCTTTACTTTTGTATTTTTTAAATCGATTAAATGCTCTTTTATATTTTTTTAAAGCAGTTTCACACTCAGAGTTTCACCAGGGGACGACCTTACTATAATTTTTAAAATGAGTTTTTCCTACTGCTAGTTTAGCTGCATTTGTTATCATTTCGGAAAATCGTTGAAGTTTCTCGTTGACAGGGTCTTGTTGAAGTTTTATAGCAATACCTCATTTTCTGAAATTAGTCTTGAAAATAGATCCTAGTCAGCATTTTTTATTTTTTTTTTGTAATAACAAATAAAGTAGGTTGCAGGTAATTGGAAGTATTGGAGTATTGGAAAATGATCGCTACCATAAATATCGGCCATTACGTCCCAAATCAGAGCTGGGGACTGAAAAGGGTCACAAATAGATAAGTCTATAGCCGATGATTCGCCAGTTGCCGAGTTAAATCGAGTACAGCGGCCATCATTCAGTAAATTTAAATTGTCTATAACCTGCTCCATTGTACTACCAAAAAATGTCTGCTTATTTGATCCCCAGATGAAGTTGTGTGCATTAAAATCGCCAAGTATGATACGAGGAGTGGGTATTTGATTAACATAGTATTTACAATTTCGTGCACTTTTGGATTGACATCTGGGGGAATATTAATATTGCAGATGCTAACTTTAAATGGGCCTTTTACAGAAATCGCTATTGCTTCCAGGTCTTTTACGAGTGATATTTGTTCAGCTTCTATCGAGTTGTGCACACAGATGCATACGCCACCACTAGCATAATTTGTGTTATGTCTATTCTTATAAAAACATTTAAAAGTTTTAAGTTTATGTACATTTTTTCTTTAAAATGAGTCTTTTGTACATACAAAATTGAAGGATTATGTTTTGCTATAATAATATTTAACATTTCTAAACGGATATAATACCTGTTTGGATTTCATTAAATTATTGAAGTGAATGAAACAACAACAACAAATATTTAGCTGTCTGTAGTTGAATGATAAGTGTCGGATGAGTCAAAAGTAAAGTTAGGTTAAAATTGTTTTTGTTTTTTCTTCCGTAATTTTAATCTTCAATTTTTTATCTCCACTGTATAGATGCACCTTAAGTAGCATGTCACTAACACCTTCTACATCTTCCGTTAATGTTTTCACTATACTAAGTGGATTCGGAGAGCCTTGACAATTTTTTATTAGTAGTTTTAGTTCGAAATTTAGCGGGAACGAAAAAGAAGAATCTTTCAGGAAAGTTTGTATCGGTTGCATAAATTCATCTATAACGCCATGTTCTTTGGAGATTGTTCAGTGATTTTTAATAAAATAAAAATATTTTTAATTGTTTTTTTTTCTTTTACAGACCATTAAAGCCGCAGATATAGCAACGGTGAGAAAATTGGGAAAGCCGCCTTATTTAATTTTACTGATTATGGATTGTGTGCTAATATATTTCAAAAGAAAATTGGAGCCAGTTAAACCCGATCCGGAAAAAAATTTCTTGATTCCCTCTTGGAGCGAATCTCTGAAAGTACAAATACTATAAATGTACTTTGATATATTAATAAAATTGTTTGTTTTGACTAATTTTAGGTAATGGCAGAATCTGCTTTCTTGAGAAAATTGCAAGATTACCCGAAAGATACTATCAATGCCGAAATAATAGATATACTTGTTCCGTATTTTAGTTATCCAATTTATACGTATGAAGCAGCAAAAACTGCTTGTGGTAACGTAGCAGGTCTAATTTCGTGGACGCTTGCTATGTCAGACTTTTTCAAAGTAAACAGGGAAGTGCTGCCTCTAAAAGTAAGTTCCTTTTTTTAATCAACAGGCTAGCGAACCCGGCAGACGTTGTCCTGTCCGAACGTTGGCTTGCCTGCTTTGGAAATATTACTTTTAAACTTAACCGACCTCAAAAACTATGAATATCAGCGTTTTTAATAATGTTCATATTTCATCCCTCACCCAACCTAATTGGAAATGTCACCATCAAACTCATCGTTCCAAAGACTATGAATTTGACACTAATATTAGCCGTTTTTGATAGTTTTTATATTTTATGCCCTTACCACTTTCCTAGGGGTGCTGACAAAATTGAAAATTTCACTATCAAACATACACATACATATAGGCACGCCTTTTTCCCGTAGAGGTAGGCAGAGACCACTTCCTTCCTCTTCCGCTACGGTTCTTACACGCATCTTTTGCTTCCTCTACTTTCATCGGTGCTCTCATACATGCTCGTCGGTTGTTGGTACTCTTGACCTGGCCTTTCTTCAAAACAATGTCGATCTGATTGAGATACGTTCGCTTAGGTCAACCTTTATAAATTTTCCCATTTACACTCGCCTTATAAATCTGTTTCGTTAATATTTTTTCATCCATCCTTTTTACGTGTCCATACCATCCAGACAATCGTTTATTTATCTTAGTTACCACATTTTCATTCACTCAACAGCGTTCCCTTACATCACTATTCTTCACTTTTTCCATCAGAGTTACTCCAGCTACACTTCTCAGTCTACTCATACCCGCAGCATTAATCTTACTTTGATGCTTCTTTTGCTAAATCCAATACAAACCATACATAAGTTTCGTGCCTTTTTTTGACACGTTCGTGCTGCTTATAAAGTTATACAGTGCCCCTTTCATTTGTTTCCATGCCAATACCATTTGCTCAATGACAAAGTCATACTTTTCGTCTCTCGTTAAATTTGAATCCAAGTAAACAAACTCATTCACTTGTTCCTCTGCTTCTATTTTAATCAGCAACTCGCAATTTTTCATGTTTTCTTTTCTTTCATAAACCATTACTTTTGTCTTGCTTACGTTTACTTTTATCCCTTTGATTTTTACGACATCATGCATAATATTAGCCATCGCATACAACTCCTCTTCAGATGATGCTAATATGACCAGATCATCGGCATCATCGGCATATGACAATCAAATCCATACGCACCCTCTTTTAATTTTTTTTAAGAATCCTCTATGTATAAGTTAAACAGCCATGGCAAAGCTACACATCTAACACATTTTTCGATGTTAAACCAGTTCGTGTAAACCGTTTATCCTGACAGTAGCAGTGGAATTCTTGTTAAATTATGTCGACCACAATTCATTCCTCATCACTCTGTAATAGGTCTTTTCCAACTCTACAAAAGCCTTTTAAATTTTGGCCAAGAATGTTTCGACTATGCCACGTAATAAAAAGACCTGGTTCATACATCTTCTTTCTCTTTCAAATACTGTTGGGACATCACATATCGTTTCCCCAATTTTATTCATTACTCTTTTAATCAATATCTTTGCATACAGTCCTGCTACGAACCTTTTTTCTTATAAACCGCAACGGTAACGGTCTTGCACCAGTCTTCTGGTACGCTACCGCTTCATTCATTTATTCTCATTACTTTCGCACTTTTTTTAAATTTTTTAAACAATCGTCTATGTATAAGTGTAAAAGCCATGTCGAAGTAACACATTCCGGTCTAACACATTTTTGGATGTTAAATTAGTCCGTGTAAGCTTTGTTTATCCTGACACAAACAGTGAAATCCATACACGGACCATGTTGACCACAATTCATTTCTCACATCTCTGTCATTAGCCTTTTCTAAGTCTATAAAAGAGCTAACCAACACAGTAAATATTCTTCGAGGAGTTGGGCAGGGCTGTATCCTGTCACCACTAATATTTAATCTCCACTCGGAGGAAAAGTTTATGGCAAAAGACCATCAGGAAAAAGGATAATATCATGGCTTAAATACTTAAGAACTTGGTTTTCAAAAACTACTACCGAACCATTTATAGCAGCCGTGAACAAAGTCATCATATCCAGGATGATCGCCAATATTCGGAACGAATAGTAATTTGAAGAAAAATAAAAGCACAGTAGACCTTTTGACTTCCAGCCAAGATTTTTTTTAATATGCCTCTAAATAAGCAGACCACCTTCTTCTTCTAAATCCTGCTTGCAATACCTTTGCATATAGTTTGCCGACGATGCTGAGTAAACTAATGACTCGGTAGTTCCTACAGTCCTGCTGCGAAGCTTTTCCCTTGTAAAGCGGTACAATAACAGCCTTCCACCAGTCTTTTGGTACGCTACCGCTTCTTCAGCCAATGTTAAATAGGCACTGGATACCACGCGCCCTGTCCACTTTAGTTCAGTCCAGCAATTTTATTGCATCCTATTATACCCTACAGCCTTATCCAATTTTATGCACTTTAAACTCAGCGACACCAAAAACTATTAATTCGACAATAATATTTTTTTATTTTATATTTCAACCCCTCTCTCACTCCTTTTGTAGGAGCTTATCGGGATGAAAACTCTCTCTCCAGTTAAAGTAATCAATACATATTTACAAAATTTTAATAAAATCGGACTATAAATTCGACGTTTTTATATTTTATCCCCTTCCCACCCCTTTCGTTGATATGATCGCTACCAAACTTTACAAGATTATCCGATGGGCTAGTCTAAGAATTTCCTAAAAATTTTAATAAAATAGGTCCAGCCGTTAACAACAAATAACAAATAACAAATAAATAAAAGCGTGTTGAAAAAAACGCTTGGACACGTCGATTTGTATTTTAAGAGGCGCATTTTTTTTTCAAAAAAAAATAATTATATAGGGTGTGTCATGTGACAGTGGCCGATACCAACTTTCTTATTTTTAATACCACCCCCTATATATTATTTATTTTTTGGATTCTTCAGAAAATTCTAGACATAATTCATGTACAATGTCCCGTACCTATCTTCAACTGTTTCGGAAATATTAAGTGTTTTCAGATGTATTACAAAAATTAACATTAAAAAAAGAAAATTATTTTATATCACAAATTCACTACATTACACTTAATACTTATCTCCCATTTAGCTCTTAATATTGAGAAAATAAGCAAAAACCATTAATGCGTTCCTTTTTACTGATATGAAATAAAAAAAATACAAAAAGAGTTTTGTTTATTTTCGTATAAAACTTATAGCCTTAGCAACTTGTTGTCTGTCTGCATGACAGTAGTGATCAGTGTCAGTGCTATTGTCGTTTGAATTTCGTTAACTGTACGTAACAATATCAGAAAAATGGTTCATTTAACAGAAATGCACAAAATAACCATCTTACAAATGATTGGTTATGGAGATAACACACGGACACAAATTGAAGTTTTTCGCTTATTTCACGAAAAATTTCCAAATTTGCCACCTATATCCCAAGGAACAATTGGCAAAATAGAAAAACAGTTTCGCGAGCTTGGTCATGTAAGACAGACAAAAAAAGTAGTTGCCAATGAACTAAGCGATGTTGCGAAATTGGATGTTATGCTTGAGTTTCGAGAAAACCCACATAATTCTGGTCGAAAAGCAGCCTCACTGTTCAACATTAGCCACACATCAATTTTTCGAATATTAAAGGAAAGTATGATGCATTTCCTATAAAATGATGTCAACTCAGGAGCTCATGGATTTCGACAGGAGAACGTATTTTTGTGAACAAATGATATTAATGTTAGATAACAATGTTATCCAATTAGAAGATGTTTTGTTTTCTGATGAGAGCACATTTACGCTTCACGGTCATGTTAATCGTAAAAATTGCCGCTATTGGTCTAATGAGAATTCTCACTGGATGAGAGAGGAACATACGCAATACCCTGAAAAAGTTAATGTTTGGGCAGGAATTGTTAAAAATCATATCGTAGGTCCCTTTTTCATTGATGGCAACTTGAATGGAGATAAATATTTAGAACTGCTCCAAAATAATGTTGTGCCAGCTTTGACAAACTTATATCTTGATCCAGCAAACCCACAAGTTCCTGCCAATATACCATGGTTTCAGCAAGATGGACCACCGCCCCATTACCAAATCAATGTCCGGCAGTACCTAAACCAAAATTTTCCAAATTGGTGGATAGGGAGGCGCGGATCGATAGAATGGCCAGCACGATCTCCTGATCTGACGCTATTAGACTTCTTTTTGTGGGAATATGTCAAAAGTATTGTATACAAAACTAAACCACTCAACTTACATGAGTTAAAAAGACGAATCACGCTTGCAATTAGATAAGTCACGCCTGAGATGTTGAGTAACGTAGAAGACATTTCTATACCATATTAGCCTGTTGCCAAGACGTTCGCGGCGAATATTTTGAACCTCTCTTACATTGAAATTAATGTTTTTTTGTTTTTTTTACATTATTTGTGAAATAAAATAATTTTCTTTTTTTAATGTTAATTTTTGTAATACATCTGAAAACACTTAATATTTCCGAAACAGTTGAAGATAGGTATGGGACATTGTACATGAATTATGTCTAGAATTTTCTGAAAAATCCAAAAAATAAATAATATACAGGGGGTTGTATTTAAAATAAGAAAGTTGGTATCGGCCACTGTCACATGACACACCCTATATAATTATTTTTTTTTGAAAAAAATGCGCATCTAAAAATACAAATCCACGTGTCCAAGCGTTTTTCCCAACACGCTCTCATTTATTCGTTATCGAATTTATTCCATTTGTCTGTTCCACACTGTATAGATTTTTATTTATAGAGATAACGCAATGTAATGTACTTAAAAAAATATATTTCTAGGCAAACTTAGCAATTCAACAAGGAAAGCTTAACAAAGCTCAAGATGAATTGGGCGCTGCGATGGAACTGCTAAGAACAAAGGAGGAAGAAGTACGAGGGTGTCAAGAGCAATACGAAGAAGCCATGACATTTAAACAGGTGATTATAAGTTTTTTTTTTAAAAGTGGTGTTTTTCTGAGCCACCAAGTTTTTTACGTCGCCCCAAATGAGCTCTATTGGGTTGAATTTACAGTGATAGGAAGAAAGTCTCAACACCGTTTTATTTTGTTTTTTGTTGCCACTTCATCCACAGCATATCTTTCATATTTTTCATTATGTTTTTTGCCAGATGTTCTGCTTCATGTAAGTCATCATCAAACTCTATGTTTTTGACTGTAGCCAATTCGATATCTCCAATTTTCTAGAAGCAGTGGTGGGAAATTTTTCTAATTTTCTTGCACTCGGGAGTCCACATTTCATCGACAGGAAAATTTAATTTTATTGCTGCAAGTTCTGATGGCGTTATCAAATAAGACAATAAAGCTAGAAGTTAAGTGTATTTCTGCTGTGTATATAACACCCAGATAGATAAAAATTACAAATGGACAGAATACAGAATACATTACATTACAATTTTGCGGTTGTGCCTTTGGTTTCGGCACCTATGTCACCTAGATCTTTTGATCCTCTGTGACTATGTCTTCAGGGCATCAGAGATTCCAGTCCGCTGATTTTGGCAAACCTTGGGATTTTTGTTGGCCCTGTCTCTTTTAGATCGCTTGGATCCATAATCATACGGCCCCAGGTTTGATACCTGTACCCAGCTAGCATCGGGCAGTGACACAGAATGTGTATACTGCTCTCCTCCTCCTCTCCGCATAGTCGGCAATTTTTCTCGGCCGCCAGCTTAAGTTTAAAGAGGGTGCGCCCTTAGTGTGATGTGTACTGTGAGCAGTGCTGCTTAGTCTACTCCGGTCCATCGTCCAGAGTGCGTCAGCCCTCTTCTGGAGAGGTCTTTTCATCAACTTTTTTAATGTTCTGCAGCCAGTATTTGCATTCCACTGAGCAATATGCTTTTGTTCAAGGATTAGTTTCAATAAATGTTTTGCTTCGGCAATTGGCAATCCGACCAACTGGCTTCTTGGTTTCACCAGGGTCCCGTTTCTTGCCAGTTCATCGGCTACCTCGTTGCAGTTTATCCCTGTGTGCCCAGGAACCCATGTAAGAGTGACTTTGTTTAACGTCGCCAACTCAGTGAGGGCTTGCATGCAGTCCCACACCACCGATGATGTTGTGGTGTTACTCACGAGGGCCCCATTGGCCGCGCGACTGTCAGTGAGAATGTCAATATCACTGTTGGTCACTCTGTTTTTTGTCAGGTGCTTACCGTTTCTGAGTATAGCATAGACCTCAGCCTAAAAGACCGAAGCGTATTTTCCTAGGGGTATGGACAGTATAAATGCTGGACAAAAATCATTGAAAACCATAACTGGTACTTCCAGGTACAAAGACAATTACATGTGACTGGCTTCGAATTTTGTTTTATTATGGTTTAAAATGACAATATATCGCAATGATATATTCTGGAAAAATAAAATGTAACCCATATTAATAAATGTTTACAAGAAATGCTTACTGCATCAAATAGTTGATAGTAAATTCGAAAGAAAAATGGAGATTAGGACTTAAATACTTTTTTTAAGTGTCCTACAAAATAAATTCGGAGATCATGATCTACTAACCATTGTTGGATTCTGCAAAATCAATTTATCGCAAAAAAAGTTTAACATTTTGACAAGTTCTTAGTTATTAAGGACAAAAAAATAAAACTTGTGTAATAATGTGTAATCGTATACAAGTTATTTCATTCTAGATAACATATCATGAGTCGATGTTGTGAAATTCCAACACCACTCATGAAACCCAGATACTCCTGTATTCAAAACATTCCGTACCTATCAAAGGAGAACACACCACGTTGGATGTACAACTTATTATAATTATTTAAAATTAATCCAGAAATCTGCCCTTTATTGTCTCCCTTGTTTGGACAAGTTTCACCATTCTCGTAAAATACACTTCGCCGCAAAAGTAACGCATATTTTGTAATGTATAAATAATTCTATTATTTTTGTAAATAGTCAATGACTTTGCAAAATATCTAATCAGGCTTTCGCGGCTATCGTTTGTTGGTGAATGGTTTTTCGGCTATTTTGGCCGTCGTAGGTCTGAGTTTATACTCGTCGTTTCGCCATCTCTAGTGGATGGCATCTTCTGGAGATATAATTGTCTGCTTTTTAAGGCTGACAGTCTATTACATTTGTATGTCGCGATCGCAGGTTATATACGTTTTGGTGGGAAGATTTTGTAGTTTGAAATTAATTACCATAAAATCCAATGACTTAATTGGTTTTCATAATTTGAAGTCACAGCCTTCTGAGATTTTAAGATTCATATAAATATGTTAGCATCAAGGAGATCGGGGTCAGTCCTAGGCATTCCATGGCCTAAATAGTGTAATTCTTGTGTGTTTTCTTAACAAAAAGGACGGCCATTGTTTGCTAAAAAAAAATTAATTAATTTGTGGAGTACATCATCTTGAAAGTAACACAACTGTTATTCACATGTTTGGATACAGTTATTAAGTATTTTTATTATTTTTGAATAGCATAATTTGAAAAGAAATTTTTGTGATAAACAAAACCTCTGCAGAAAGGAGACGGCCATTTTTGAAATCGCCATAGTTGAAATTTATAACAATGCAGTTATAGTTAAAATTAACAAACTCAACTAACAAACATTTTAAACAACAGTGTTAGTGAGCAGACTTACTTTTGATATGAAAATATGGAGTAATTTGACTAAGGTAACAATTTTTAAACTTAAGTGAGAAAGAATTCTTGTTCCTCAAGATTCATCAAGTCGCCTGGGAGTAGCACTTCACACATAAATCACAGATCATTAATATTGACCTATTTGACACAAGACAAATATTCAAGCGTTGCCATATCTTGTGATATACAAGACAGACTTTATTTTGCCCTTTTTTTTAATTTCCGTAAAATTTTGTAGCAACAACTTTTAGTAAAATTCACCTGTTTGAAAAACGTATTAGTAAAAATAAAAAAAGGAATGTAATTTTAAAGTAAAGATTTAATTAATTTATAAATTTTAATTTGAAAATTTAAATAGTGTGACAGTGTATGCGTGGTTGCATAATTTTAGTTTATTTATTTGTATACCTTTTGATATTTTCCATGTTTATTTTATTTTGTTAAAATCTTAGTATTAATAGACAAGTTAATCATTTCATGTCAAAAGTCCTCTTTAAATTGAATCGACACTGGGAATAAAGGGATCTCAGCTCTGGATAGTAATAATAGTTTTAATAATAGAAAAAGAAATTTTTTTTTTGTTTTTTTTATATAAATGACGCCCAAGGTACGTTAATTTTTATTTATTTATTTTAAAAGTAACGAAATCATATTTTACAAACCATTTATTTTACAACAATATT